>JABTTQ020002392.1:0-508266 GCA_016081115.2 Rehmannia glutinosa | reverse complement strand
GCATCATAGTTCATCGGATAGTTCTAATATCTCGTGCCATAGAGAAATTATCGGTTTAAGACAGTCCGAGAGAACAGGGTCTCGTGGTAGTGGAGCCAATGACTATTCATCTTCGCATAAAAGATCGTCCAGTGATGTTTTTCCCGAACCTGTCGAGATGCAAGATGTAGATAGACAGGATGGTATCTGCTGAGAGTGTGCTTTTGTATTGTTTTCGTACGTTTTATTTCTCGAGTTATTTACACGAAGAATATGATCAGGGGTTGGCTTATGCATGTCTTTGGAATAGTTAAAGTTGTAAGAAATTTGATGAGCTGAAAGAAGTTTATTAGGGTTGGCTTATGCTCCTTTCAAAAAAATGAAAGAAAGAAAGAAACAAGTTGTCTATAGTTTTGTTCTGTGGATGGTTTGTATTTCACTGTAATTGCACAATCACAATTGTAATTTTGTGAAGGGGCGGGCGCAATATTCAATATTGGATGTTTTACTTGTAACAAATATCAATATCATTTTGAAGGTTGGAAGATTACTTTGAAGTTTGACCCAATAAAATCTTGCATTTGATTGCCCTATTTTTGAGTTTCATAGAGCCATTGAATGGTGGCAGCATATTTTATTGATAATTTTAATTTACCTCCAAAACAATGAGAGTTTTTCTATTTTACCCACTTAACTTTGAATTATTTTATTTTATCCTCTGAACTTTGAAATTGTTGCATTTTATAATTTCTAAATTTACCCCTTAACCTAGGTTGTTTAAGAGAAAATGATCCGAATAGTTGTTCGAGAGGTAATAGATACAGACAATCCACTAACAATGAGGGGTAAATTTAAAAATTATAGGTTAAGTGCAACAATTGGGGTAAAATATAACAATTCAAATTAAGTAGACAAAGTAGAAAAACATGCCTAGTTTGAGGGGGCAAATTAAAATTACCTCTATTTTATTTTTGTTTCTGTGATGGCTCTGTTTTGCTTTCATGTGGTGATCTTTTGATTTATTTGAATAATCTTTCAATGGGTCAATATTGATTTTCTTTTCCTTGGTGAATACTTTTATTCCAAATGTAGCAGTACAAAAATGAAGTATTAATACCCAAAGAAAGAAAAAAGCTCAGAAACAGAGACATTTTGCTTCCCTTGATTGAAAGAGAATATTCTAACCTCAAACTAACTTGAACAGCATTTATCATATGATTTACAATTTCAGATGGAGAATATTCTACAATGGCCATTGTCATACAACTCAATTTCATGTTTCCAGAAAGAACATCAGGCTAATATACTCATCCTCAAAATATCACACATTATTAGCCTTCCTCAAAATGTGTCACACACATAACATACAAGATATATCTTCATAAAGCAAGGATATCAAATTCATGGGGCATGAAATCTTCACTTGGTCTGTAGTATTTGTCAGGGGAATAGAGGCTCAAATTGGACACCTGGCTAGTATAAAGGCAAGCAAATCTTTCCACCTGACAATTGCAAAACAACAAACAATTCATGAAAATCAAAAACTAGGAAAGAAACTCAAAACCAGTCTTTTTTATCACATTTACAGTTGCCTTGATTTTCTCGCCTCACCTGATGTGCGGCGAATTCTGATAGCCGGTCTTCATCAGCTGTCCCCATACCACATGGAACTGGAAATATTTGACAAAATATAAAAACTTAGCAGTGATGCAATCACTAGGAATGGAAATATGGCTTTTGACCATAAACGATACCGTGATATGAATATATGATCCATATTCATAGCCGTCCCCACACAGTGGTTATAGGCTTAGTTGTTTTGTTGTAATGCAATAAATAAAAGTGAGATCCTAAAATGGATGATTTTCTATAATAGCATCATTATTGTGATTGTCGTCGATGACCAATTCTTACCTTTCGATGGCATTCTCGCTGCGCTTCTTGATGACTCAGCCGCGCCACCTCCTGCTGAGGCTGACATGACAGCAGTCGTACATAAGATTCACTAAATATATTTTCAGAACTCACAGCTGATAAACCATTTAAGAATAGCCAAACATAGACATACTTTCAGTCAGCTTTAAAACATTTTAGAAAAAACAAAAGAGCCCAACAAGCAAGTAAAAGCTGAAAGTAGAAATACTTTTGTGAAGTTGACAACCCTAGACGTGAACAAATGTTAAACATCAAGCTACTGGCTTGAACTGATGGTCATAACTCAGTTCTAGTACTTCTGTTAACACTGTCTACATGTGAAGACTTAAAAGTACCAATGTCAAGTGAATTGGTTAGGCAGATAAACTCAGTAAAATATACTAACCTGCAATTTATCAAGCTCGGCAAGTACCTCTTCCTTGTTCACAACATTCACACCATCAAACCTGACAATCGATAGCATGAGAGAAGGTACCTCACCAAACCAAATGCTGTACATATTTGCTTTGAGAACTAAATCTTCAATCAAAGGTAAGATTTTACATAAAAGAGGACAGTTATAATTATTTGTGGCTTCATTTGATCTAGTATGGGTGGGTATGGGATTGTAGTGGGGAATCCCTAATCCCCTAGACAGTATGCCCCGAATGATCAATACAACTGAAAGTACATTCCAAATACCAAATATCTCTACAGTAAAATCTGAAAACAAAGGGCAGTGAGCTACCTGAGAGACCACTTCAGATGATGTATCTTGTCTTCGATATGGTCACGCTCATTCCTCAATAACTGAAGTCCCTAGAGAGATTAAACAGGGATTTGATAAATGTCAAAAATTAAATCAAGAATGAAGGTAACGGAAATAGAACGAAATTATCAAAATATTCAGCAACCACTTTCCCAAAGCAAAATTACTCCAATTAATGCAGATTCAATCAATGTAGCATGAAACTTGGAAATACAAGGTCCTAAAAGAATTTGTCTGGAAGCTTAACAATTACATCTCAAGTAAAGGGAGATGGACAATTGTAAATCATACTCCAACCCAATGAATTCTACTAATAGAGGATAATGATATAACAGTTTCTGGAATAAAGAAAAGAAGACCGTGTGGCACTTCATCAGCATGAAACTTCTATAAGCAATTGATTAGAGTATTCTCTCCGAAATTTGAACATATTTTACACAAAATAAATGGCATCATCCGAAAAAGAGATCATGTATTTCATGATAGTCTGCCAGCCCTTGATCTATAGATTGTTTACAGATCAAAAGATAGTCAAGGCATTTATACCAGTGTACTGCTATGGTTGTCATAGTAGTCGACTATCCTTCTGACAAATTAATGCAGCTATAATATATGTCAAAACCAGTAGTAGTAATTATACCTTGCGGGTATCCCTTAATGTCCAGAGAAGCTCAACTTCCTTCTCAAGCTCCGGAACAACAAGCATTGTTCTCCAACCTAGAGAAAATGACATGATCTTGAATCAGCCTTCAAAAATAAACACAATATCTCAGAATCTGAAGAATACAAGAAGCTCATCATGATACAAATATGACAGAATTATGAAACTAAACCATAATCCTCTGGAGACGATAGGAATACCATCCACACCAAAACCCTATTTCCAATTTAGTTCTACACAAGTTGCCATTCAATTCAGGCTGCCCTAAGCAATTTCTCAGTCCTAATTTACTTGAGGAGAATATTCTCTATTTCCTAGCTGGATACTAATGTCAGTAAGAAACAATTTCTTAAAACTGGATCTGGAAGTTACAGGAAGTACCAATAGTCAGAGAACAATCAAATAAAACTTGCGTTTGATGTAAAAATGAATCACAACACTTTAAGATTCACACAAAATGCTGTTACAATCTTGTGTAATTTTAAGTTTTGATGTTTCTTTTCCCCCTTTTGTGAACATTCAAGACTGCAAATGCAGTCACTATGAATAAGAACACCTAAATAGGCACAAAATGAATATATTCATGAAGACATACCTAGAACTTTCTTGCTGCGTAAAATATCTCCATAGATGTGATCCCCAACATAAAGGACCTAAAAAACAAACAATTGTTGCAATTTCCAACCAATCAAAACCATGGAAAACCCAAGGACCACAACACAACAATTTATTATTCTGTCCACCCATTATATTCCGTTTCACAAAACTAACCTTTACTTCATGCAAAGTTCCTTGGGAGTTTTCAGAGTTAATAACAAACTTAGCCTTCATGAAGCACATTTATTTTATAATTTAAAGAGTGAAGAGTAATCTTGTTGCTCATTTATTTTCTAACTTGACTAGGATTTTAGTCGAACTCGAAGATATGCATGGAATGTTGGGAAAAAATCAATTCAATTCTTCTCAGAAGGTTCTCACCTTGAAATGGCAAAAAACTTAAGTGACAAAAACAATGGGGAAAGAGGGAGTATTAATGACTTCCACAATGAACCTAACGTATCATTCAAATTGTACAAAAAGCTTGTGTCTGCATATTAACTTAAACTAAGCTAGTAAACTTTTTTTGGCCCACAATTTCAGGAAATGGCAAATGTTGCCACTTGCTTTCATCAGTATTTCAAATAGCATTTGTACTTTGCACGTAATCCACTACGATAGATAAGTTTGACCTACAAACCAATAAAACCCAAAAAAAGGGCCAGAAAGAAAAGGACGTCCCTGCTGAAGAGCAAAGAATACCTGGGAGCTTGACTCTATGGAGAGTAATTTATGCAGATGGCCAACATTTCCTCCCTGAAAATGTAATTTCACAAAGGTAATCAACACGTTGATGGGAATTGACTACAAAATCAACAATCAGAAGATAAAAACAAAACTTATGAGCTTCTTTCTTTCACTGAACAGTATAAATGTCTGTTGACGGTAGGTTATAGGCATACCTGGAAAACTTGGCAACTTTTGTCTAGGCTCTTCAGTGGCAACCTTAGAGAGGTATCTACCTGGTTAATCAACAACAGAAACGTCAACAAGATTTGCCGAGGAGCAGTTTACTATGTCCCATTTTGAAAGACCATAAGAGATGTAAACTAACCTGAGGCATAGGAGTTCCATTATCCGTATTAAGCAGCATACCCGACTCAGGATCAACTTGAAAAAGATTAGCACGGTTTTCATCATGGAAAAAACTTGGTTTTGCACTGTTTAAAATGAACATAACATGTAATTATCAGAAGAATATTTCACAGAATAGCCAAGAGAACAATTTGCTCATTTATCAGTCACCAGAGAGTTCAGCTCAATTTTGAAGGGTTAAGACATGTCAGTAAGATTTATGTGTGCACTTCAATCACTTACTCATTTTTACAAAAAAAAAAAAGCATTTTATGACATGATAGAAAGTTTAAGAGAGCCAATGAAGGAAGACAAAGTGCATCCTAATCCCCCACACTGCTACCTTAAATGATGACATCAAAATTATCCAAAAGAAGGACGAAAAAATATCACTCTGAATTTTATGAACTTAGTGCCTTTCAGTTAAGTTAGTGACACTAGAAACAGGAAGATCAAAATATAGTGTTCGCTCATGTGTCTACTTCTTCCTTCTGAATGTGGCTCAGTAATAAACTATGGAAACTTGTGTTAAAAGGCTTTCAAGTATCAAGAAAAGCTTATGACCTGCCAGTAATAACAACATCGAAATACCGAAGCCAATCAAAATTTAAAGCAGAGGAACCATCCACTGCTCTTGGCCCACAGAGGAAGTTCATCACGATATTTGTATAATCCCATAGGCTGCACCAGAAACAAAAGAAGTTCTTAATTAGACCTCAACACAAAATGAAATTGTATGGCAGCTTCATTTCAATCACACACACTTGTACAGTCAAAACGAGGGGAGGTTTTAGGATTTCAGAACATTTAAACCATTGAAAAAGCTTATGGTCCATGAATAAACAGACACTACTCTCAATAAAAGCATTACTTGAGTGGAAATTCATTAACATTTGAAAAACTTCAGAAGTTAAGTCATCAAACATCATTATTTTTCATTTCCATTTGTCAAGTGCAGTGTCTACCATCCGCACCGTAGATGTCCCACAACGGGCACTCCACAGCATCGCTAAGGACCAAGGTAAATCTTTCAGATTTATCTAAGTCACATAAAGTGAGAGCAAGTGCATGGGAGGGTGCTGGTTAGGGAGGGCATCAAACTTAATAATTCTGTGTGCAAGAGCATCTACAGAAATATGACATACACACACACACACACACATATATATATATATATATGCAAATACATGTATACATACACACATATATATATGTTGATATGAGTAAGTCTCATTGGTAAGTCCTAACTCTCACTTGTATGTGTCAAGTTTTAATCCATGTGCCTAAAGCGTTAATTTTATTGTGTGACTTGGAGAAGAGTTGAAATGTATAAAATATTAGACAAGCACATTGAAAGGCTTTCCACATGGGTATGGTTATTTCATACTGAAGAGTGATGACAGAATACTTGAAGCTCTCAATTTTCCCATTTACTTATTCAAAGAGAAATAATAGTTCACTCTTAAGAAAATTGCATAGTCATGGTAGCAAACGTTGGAAAGACTATCACAATGACTTTCCATATAAATTTGGATTGAACTATTCGCAACATAAAATTTCATACATATATCATTTGTGTCTTACAAAATTTTAGCCAAATGTTTCATTACCTGTTGGTCACCAGAAATGTAGCACGGCCAGAATCTCTAAGCATCTTCAGCATGGGAACAATCGAGGAGTCCTCATTGATATACCTGATGAGATAAGCTTTGGAAAGTTAATATTTATGGTTGAAAAATATAGCACTCAACATTAAAAAAGAAATTACTATGTGCTATAATGCTTAAGAGATGAGTAAAAGCCCAAGCACAAATATGTTTAAATCGTACACAGGGATTACTAAACAATAACCACATGTAAATTATGAGAACCTTCAAATCTATTAAATTCATGCAAGCATTAACAGGGTAACTTGAAAAGTATTTATAACAGATCTGTTATAAAGACAATTTCATAGCTCTTGCTAAGAACAGTTTGCAACCAGGGCTAGCAATGAATATTGAAGTATCCAGCATAAGTAGAAGACATGATGTGATTTATAACCAAAAGACAACTAGCAAGTCAAAAGTTTTGTATTTCCTATAATTGGAAACACACTGAGTTTTATTTTAATCAATCATGAGCACACTCATTATACTTAGCCTAACTCAATTAAGATCTGATTCACACCAAGTTCAACTCTGTTTGGCATTTATTTCACTTACAATAAACACATTTACTAGCCTATCAAATGAAATGGCAAGGGAATGATTTAAATAAGAACTTCAAATATGGAAGTAATCATCAACCCTACATAAAAATCCCTACCTACAAACGCTAACATCCACAATTCGTCTGTTTATAGACACCAAAGTCCTTTAGATGATAAAATACTAGGTTTATCTTTTGTTGCGTGACCATGACACACCCCGAAAAAGTAATTTATAAATTTTACAATATACAAATAACATGATGATAATAACTTCAGTCTTATCTAGCATCTCCGGTAAGAATTCATAGCTACGCTACCATTTTCCCTAGTTATTAGTTAATCCAGGTATTTATACATATCTATAAGTGAGAAGTCGCATAAGTAGATTTAGGTATGATGTGACACGTGAAAGATTCCTCAACAATGGTTATCCAAAGTTTGGACCCCTGGGTCTAATTAAAGAAAGGCTTCCCCGTCGATTACTTTACTGTTTGGATAATGTCGTAATATTATCCTCTCATCATGTCGGGTGATAGCATTCCGATTCAATGATTAGGAAAATTACGGTAAACTACAAAAACTACCATTGAAATTTTAACCTAATTACCCAAAAAAAAACACCCACTTATATATCAGAATTGCAAATGCGCCCTTAAAGTGTGTATTTGTTTCACAAATACCCCCCTCAACCGGTGCAATTTGTAAAAAATCGAAACAAATGTTAAGGGGGTATTACTAATTTTAAAAAGTAACTGCAACTTCTATAAAGTTTTTGTAATAGGACTGAACCTCAAAAAGTTAGTTTTTATTGTTTACCCGGAAAATTGTGGTAATGGGCCAAAATAACCACTTCTATAACGAAAAAATGAAAACTAGCCATCTTTTGAAAACAAATGTTTTTTAGCCATTTTGGCAGAACAAAAGTCATTTATACCCTTCTAAGTTTGTTTGATATTTGGTTTATTTCTCTCTGTTTCACTTATATGTCTCTATATCCTCTTACTCTCTCTTTCAAACTTCTTAAAAATTCGAATCAGTATTTTTCGTTTTTGTATATGCAATATTGGTGTTGAATTGTAGATATCGGAAAGAGGATTAATTTTATATATTATACATGCAAAATGGATTTGAAACGTAAAAGTTATGTGTATTAAAAGTTTTTGGAGAAAAACAAAATAAATGGGTTGTGAGAGTAGATCAAATATATCGAGTTAAATGTATATCGATATCCAGCTAATAACTCGAGATCGATTATGGTTACTCGATATCCTGGTTATGTAACTTGATATAGAGTTACATAATCGGATATCGAAGTTACCTCAACATAGATTTTCTTTTTTATTTTTTACTAGCTAACTCGATATTCATCTAATATCTCGATATCGAGTTATGTAACTGATATCGAGTTACATAATTGAAACCTCGTCGTCATCTACATTCACCCCAAACACCATTAACGAAGCATCCAGGTTTTCAACACAAACCTAAATTGTCTATACCCTAAAAATTCTACAAATCTAACAACAAATCATAACCTAAACAACTATAAACTAACTAAATCAACAACAATTATGAAATTAAAGGAATTGAATGAAGTGAGAGATACAAATCGCCATAGAATCCATTTTTGCAAGTCGCCTAATAGGATTTTGTTCCCAAATTTTGATTGTGGAGTTATGAGGATGTGTGTGTGCTCGAAAGGGTGTAAATTGGCTTAAGGGGCGATTTTGGAATTTCACGTGTCGAAATGGCTGAAAAACATGTGTTTCAAAAAGACGGCTAAAAAGCATTTTGATTTGAAAGGAATGGCTAAAAACTAGGCATTCCGGAAAATTAATAAAGTTGATATAGATTGCAGCTTGCAGTTACAGGTGATAGTGCCATTTTATATTCTGTAAAGACTACATATGATATCTATCAGCTAGTAGCATGTCACTGGACATTCAGCACAGCAATGCCCAAGATATGACTTGGTAAAAATAATGTTATTCTGGATAAGTTAATTTAAGAATTTAGTGAAGTCAGTATACATGTGCTTGAATATGACTTCGATTGTTGATTAAATTTGAATGCAAGTATGTTATTAGAAAAAAACCGTTTGGCCCATTCCACGAAAGAAGTTTTTACGGGAACATGGCCTTGCCGCTCCGCCGCTATAGGATATAGAAAATACAAGATTTCTAAAACTCAGAAGGTAGTTTTTGTAGGTAAGTTATACGGCACGCCAAGAAGTACCCAGAATAAAGTTCGAACTCTAAATAAGGTAAAGATTAATAATGGGTTTTAGTTCTGCATAATTTATTTGTACAAAAAGGAGATTGATAGCAGCAAGATTGCTGCATTTGTGGTAGATAATAGCTCACAGCTTGAAGCATCCATTAATAATCTTATGAAAAAAGTTCTGAGTAATAAAAAGGTAAACCATTGGAGAAACGCATAACAAAAGTAAGTATTTGAAAGAAGAAACCTCGTAATATTAAGAATATTAGCATATTGGGCCAAATATCTTGGCAGTTCAGTTGAGATTTTTAAGGTCTAGTTCGAAGAGACTAAACCATTCGGTACTTTGCATTTTGAAAGCAATTGCATGAACTTTTCAGTACCTTTTAGGATCCTTTGCAACCATCTTCTTTAATGTCCCATCACGATGGCACAAATCAACTGCAGCTCGAACATCTTTATACATACGAGAGTAGCTGCAACATCATTTTGTGCAAGGATCAGAATAGATTGACCTCAATCAGAATCGCTAACTCTATCAAAGTTTAAACAAACGTTCATATTCAGCATCCGCAAATAGCTAATTTTTTAGCTAGATAGTTTCTTATGTTCATGATTTTGCTCTTTATGTTGCCACCATTGTATTTCACATTATGATAATCGAAACGACCAACAAAATATACAACATTTTAGGATCAACGAGATGAATTTAATCATTGTAATTTTTCAAGGTCTCTAAGTTCGGCTCTTTATACTGTGGAAGCCGCTTGCAAAAGCTCCGAACATTTTTCTTCTTGGCATTAATTTAAAAGAATTTGAGCAATATCCCCCCTAACTGGTATGACGGCAGAAACTTTCTTCCATATCTTACGAACCCAAGCATTAAACAAAAGACAATTTTTCACGACCTGTGGCTATTTACAATGAGGACTTGCTCTACAAATCTTTTTCACAGTTCAAATGCAAAGAAACACAATGGAAGAACAGAAAAGGAATAATCCTGAACTGATTATATCAAATTTAAGTAAATATAGGAATTAATAAACCATATTTGTCATATATTACTGCTTCATTAAATAGTATAGATAACACAGAAATTTCAGCGACGCTCTTTTTCCTGATAAGAAATTGTGTTGCTCAGACTTTTCGATTTGCTTTAAGTTATCCCTTCTATTTACATTATGTAACTACATCATACCATTGTACGAACCTTAAAATGGATATGATCCCTTGAAAACCATAGCCAATACCTAGTAACATTCAAGAGAATAAGGTTCTTTGGGATAATCAGACCAATTTAGGATATTTTCCTCATGTCATCTCTGCGACAAAGAAGATGAATGATCTGAAGTAGAATGCTCAATCTTACATGAAACTAAAGTTGATCAATGGAAAAAAAATGTAATCTTGGACAAAGTCTGACACTGTTGACCTTATTGAACATGTTTTTGTCAATTCCAGAGGAACCAAAGATCCACTCATTGATTCAGTTTAAATGGTTTAACCTAATTGGTAAGCCAAACAGCAGGAGCTACAGATTATCCTCCTTACATACATGCCCGTCCCAATCCAAAAGTGATCAGCAGTCAAAAACGGCCAGCATTCAATCATCTGTCTATAGCTTGGTTGGGACCGGGCAAAAAAAAAAAAAAAAAAAAATGAACAGTTCTTCCAAGAAACTCGGAGTGGGAAAGGTATGATGTGACTTGTGAGGACTAAATTGGATAGTTTTCCTCGACAACTACAGGCAACTACAACTTCGTCTTTCTTTTCTTTTATATGTATAAGTAATAATTCAAAATTAGAGAAGCTTGGGCTTTGCTTCTGACCTTCAAACACCGAAAAGAACCCTCATGAGGAGATGTAGTTGTATAACAATGCCACATTACTTTTGAGAGAATATAAACAAAAATATTCCAAATAAGACAGAAAGGTTGCCAAACACTGCTACATTACTTTATGAAGAAAAAAAAATTCCAAGTAAGACAGCACCCAAAGCTGGTGTTAAAGGTTGACCATGACCAAGCGAAAGTACATTCAACATGGGGAGGAAATTATCAAATGATTATTGTAACCATTCATATAAGTTCAGAAATTGTTAAGAGGATGGAGTATTATGAAATACAATAAATATTAAGTTAGGTTACACGTATATCTAACAACCAAAAGACTCTGCATTAGGTTACACGAATTCACAAAATATTAAGAACTTTTTTGGAAGTAAGAGAATACAGTATGATTTGATTGAAAGAAACAAGAAAGATGCTACCAACCAATGCTTCAAACGAAAAACAATACTCTTACTCTGTTGAAACTGTTCCAGACTGTTATCATTGAAATCAACAGATTGGTGCATATACAAATGCACTTTGTTACATCATTGTAAAATTGAGAGAAGCAAGGGAACTAGCTACTGCAACCAATGCTTAAGATAAATAAGGGATAATTGCAAAAATATCCCTGGTATTCAGTCTAATTACAAAAAAATCCAGTTATCTTTTAAAATTACAAATACCTCCTTGAGGTTTGTGTTTGTTTTACAAACACCCTCCCTCAATAGATGCAATTTGTAAAATCAAAACATATGTTGGGGGTATTTGTAACTTTGAACGATAACTGGGTTTTCTTTGTAATTAGTCTAAACCCCAAGGGTAACGTTTATAATTATCCCGACAGTATTCTCTTACTCTGCTGGAATTTTTCCCGGATTGTTATCCTTGAAGTCAACAAGTTGTGCAAATAAGTAAGCCTCAGCCAGAGAGAAAAGGGTATCAATTAGAGCATATTCAGGCTCATCAAATGCATCGCGGATCAATGTACTTCCATATGTGGCAACTTTGTCTTCCTTCGACAGCTCTCTGAATCCATGATAAGCCACTTTCACATATTTGTGTCGATCCATCTGTGAATTACAGCCAATTGAAAATAACACAAATAAATGAAAGCAGAATCCAACTGGCAAAGAACAAAACCACAGAGGATTTCCTGAAATAATATTGAAAACTCATCGTGTTTGTAAATGAGGAACACAAACCTTCAATATATTGCCTCTCTTTTTATCTAGAACGAGCCCTCTGACCATGTAAGTCCAATCAAACGACCACTCCAGCAACTACATGAAGCCAGTCGCGTTAAAATGTTAAAATCCTCAGATCGAAACAAAAGCAAAGCACAATTTGTCTGCAAGGAACATCATTCTCAAACCATGATGCAGAGTCCTTTTAAATTTTGTTTGCAAATCTTTGATCAGCTTGGAGGCTGGAGATGGGGCTGGGAAGGATAGATTCAAATTCTACGAAGGTGCAACTAAAAGAATTTTTCTCATTTACTTTGTGAAAATGATTGTATTTCTTGTATTCAAACATGAAGAGAATGCATACATTATATAGGCAAAAAAGCTACTCTAATCAACCCACAAATTAAGGAAAAGAAAGAAAACATAAATCCCCAAAATAGGGCACTACCCTAAAGTTAAAGCACTAGTCTATTATAATATCTCAACACTCCCCCTCAAGGTGGAGCATATACATCATATGCATCCATCTTGTCACATATATAAGTTATCCGAGGACCCCGTAGAGATTTAGTAAATATATCAGCAAGTTGATCTCTAGAGTTGACAAAGGAGGTCTTGATGATTCCAGAGATAATCTTTTCTCGAAGGAAATGGCAATCGACTTCTATATGTTTCGTCCTCTCGTGAAAAACTGGATTGGAGGAGAGATGCAGAGCTGACTGATTATCACACACGAGCTCCATAGAACCAACATCACAGAAATGTAATTCTTGCAATAAATGTTTTAGCCACAAAAGTTCACATGTTGCATGAGCCATAGCCCGATACTCGGCTTTAGATTGACCAATGAGCAACAACGGTTTGCTTTTACTCTTCCATGAAATCATGTTTCCTCCTATGAATATACTGAAGAACTGTAGTAGATCTTGATCATTCTCATCTCTGCCTAATCGGCATCCGAATACCCAATGATATTAGTGTGGCCTCTATCGGTGAACACAAGTCCTTTCCCAGGTGACCCTTTAATGTACTTGACAATTGAATAATCGCATTCCAATGGCTATCACAAGGAGAGTTGAGAAACCGACTTACTATACTTCTTTGGAAAAGATATGTCCGGTCTAGTCATGGTGAGATAATTCGGTTTCCCAACTAGCCCGGTATCTTCCGGATCGGGATAGGGCTCCCCCCGATTAGGAAGGAGTTTTACATTAGGGTCCATTGGAGTAGAAATTGGTTTACAATCAGTAAGACCCGTTTCTTCTAGGATATCAAAAGCATATTTCCTTTGAGAAATTGGAATACCCGACTTTGATTGAGCTACTTCAATCCCAAGGAAGTAACGAAGAGGACCCCAGTCCTTCGTTTGAAAATTGTGAAATAAGTGTTGTTTTAATGCGCTTGATACCTTCACAATCATCGCCAAGAATTATAATGTCATCAACATAGACCCGCAAGGTAGATATATCTATTTGAGGAGCATCGAAAAGAAGACAAAATGATCTCCTTCGCAGCGAATCATCCCAAATTGTTGAAGAGTTTTTCTTTGAATCGGCCAAACCAAGCCCGAGGTGATTGTTTTAAACCATATAAAGACTTTTGCAACTTGCATACCAAACCATACTCCCCGAGCAACAAACCTGTGGGGTTGCTCCATATAAATCTCTTCTTCCAAATCACCATGCAAAAAGGCATTCTTGATATCTAATCGAAAGAGGGGCCAATGTTTCATAGCGACCATAGCGAGGAATAAACGAATCAAGACATCTTTGCAACCGGAGAAAAAGTATCGGTGTAATCGACCATAGACTTGCGTATATCCTCCACCAGCGGGCTTTCAAGCGATCGACTTGTCCATCGCCGGGCAATCTTAACATTAAACACTCAACGACAACCAACAACATGATTTTCCGAAGGAAGAGAACAAGTCGCCAAGTATGGTTGCAATCAAAGTCGACATTTCATCAATCATGGCTTGTTTCCATCCTGGATGGGATAGTGCTTGAAACTGTCTTAGGAATAGAAATAGAAGAGAGTGTAGAAACAAAAGCACAATATGTAGGAGACAAACGATGGTAAGATAGAAAATTGTAGATAGGATAAGGGTTACGGGTAGAGCGTATACCTGCGGATGGCGATAGGCAAATCGGAGGTGAAAGCAGTGGATCGGGTGCGGGGATAGAGACCTGAACAGATCTCAAGCTCGTGGCTCGGACCGTCTTTCATAAGTAATGCCAAACCGATTAATAGGTGGAGGAGACGTGGTGGAGATGATGGAGCATCGGCGTCTTTGGGAAACAAGGCTCATGAGTTGGTCGAATGAACTCTAAGTAGGGTATAAGCAAAACCCGATCCAAGTCATGAGAAGGGATAGTAGTTGCGAAGAAAGTATGATATGTCCTCGAAGAAAGTAACATCGGCGGAAATGTAGAAACGGTTTGTAGGAGGAGAGTAGCGGTAACCGCTTTCCGAGAACGGGAGTAACCAAGGAAAATACACTTGCTCATCGAGCGGACAATTTATCAAGATAGATCATGAACAAAACAAGTACAACCAAAAATACGAGGAGGAACAACATATAAAGGGTTTGTAGGGTGCAAAATAGAGTAAGGAACCCGACCATTCAACACGAGGGGATGGCATTCGATTTATCAAATGGCATATATCAACAAGGTGCGGTACGTGTCAACAATGTGTCTAT
Organism: Rehmannia glutinosa; assembly: GCA_016081115.2. Classification (NCBI taxonomy): domain Eukaryota; kingdom Viridiplantae; phylum Streptophyta; class Magnoliopsida; order Lamiales; family Orobanchaceae; genus Rehmannia; species Rehmannia glutinosa. The sequence goes on along the minus strand of JABTTQ020002392.1, from coordinate 493,144 downwards.
GTTTTCGTTCAAATACCCCATTTTGTTGAGGTGTATGGGGACAACTCGATTGATGTATAATGCCGTTGAACGTGTAAAGGAATTGAAACGATCGAGAGAAATATTCTTTTGCATTATCACTACGCAAGACACGAATCATTTTACCAAATTAGTCTTAATTTACGAGCAAAAAGTTTCAAAAATACCAAACAATTGAACGATCTTTCATTAGAAATACCCCAGTACACCGAGAAATCATCAATGAAAGTGACATAATACCGATAACCTAAGATAGACGGAACACGACTTGGACCCCAAACATCGAATGAACAATATCAAAGAGAGATGAAGCTGTTATTAATACGATTAGAAAAAGAAGCATGAACATGTTTACCTAATTGACAAGACTCACAATTTAAAGACTCAACCGTGAAAGATCGGGTACCATTGTTTTTAATTTGGGTAGACTCGGGTGACCCAAACGACGATGAAGAAGATCGGGGATGCGATGCGGCACATAGAGTGGATATTGTTGGTTGAAGGTAGTAGAGACCACGAGATTCAGATCCTCGCACCAATCGTCCCGACTCGTGTCTTGTATCAAAAAAAAGAATCGAAGTGAAAGTTATGGTGCAATTTAAAGAACGAGTTAATTTACTTATGGATATCAAATTAAAAGGACAATTAAGAACCAATAAGACAACTCAATGGAATTGAGGAGTTGGTGAAACCCGCCCAACTCCAGTGGCCTGGATGTGAACAGTAATTCCGGTATGATCAGTGTTTTTGGTGAACAGTACTCGACGTGAACAGTGTAATTGCGTGAACAGTGTTCCGGTGAATAGTGTTCCAGCAGAATTTCCGGGAAAAACTGAAACTGGAATCTGGAAATTGGAATTTCTGGAATCTGGAAACTGAAAATGGAAACTAAGATTTCTGGAAAAAAAAAAAAAAAAAGAACTAGGGTTTAGGAACCTTGCTCTATGATACCATGTGAAAATGATTGTATTTCTTGTATTCAAACATGAAGAGAATGCATACATTATATAGGCAAAAAAGCTACTCTAATCAACCCACAAATTAAGGAAAAGAAAGAAAACATAAATCCCCAAAATAGGGCACTACCCTAAAGTTAAAGCACTAGTCTATTATAATATCTCAACATACTTAACCATATATATCAATAACTAATAATCGCAAGACTGAAATCAATTGCTTCCATTTTCCAAATCCCTTCTGCTAGAAAAGTGTATGATCAATCAAAAGAAAGAAAGAGACAAACCTCTGTAGGGTATCCCAAATCATTAACCAGCTTTTTAACAGTGCCTTCATAGGCAAGTGATTCAAACGTCTCTGGTTTGTATTGTGCCAAAGTATAATCCATGTCAAATCCGACAGCAACAATATTTCTCATGTTTAGAGATCTATTGCAGAAGATCTGTTTTCCTATATCAATCTTTTGTCCTCCTTCTGGAGATGACCACACACAAAGATGTTTATCACCCTCACTGCAGCTAGCCCTCTCAAACTGCATTGTTTTGCTATCCATGATATTACTAGTATGAAGTTGATTATTACTCGACTCTGTTCAACAAAAAGAAAACAGACTGTAATTAAAAATAGTGTCAAAACCACACGACTGTAATCCACTCCCATCAACAATATGTACACATATAACAATAAATCATCCAGAAAATACCAAATTACTGGTATTCCAAAAATGTTAAATTAGACAATCAGCACAAGCTGTAATGATGGAAATATATGCTGCACTCTTATTAAGAGAGAGAGAGAGAGAAAGAGAGAGAGAGAGAGAGAGAGAGAGAGAGAGAGAGAGAGAGAGAGAGAGAGAGAGAGAGAGAGAGAGAGAGAGAGAGAGAGAGAGAGAGAGAGAGAGAGAGAGAGAGAATTACACTGGGACAAGAAGTCCCAAATAGCAAAAACACACTAACACTATTGCAACACAACCAATATAATAGCACAAATTGCATTGCATGTAGATTATAGAAACTTGAAGGAAAAGCCAAAGTGGTGAAATTCCTTGAAATTTACGAGATTTACATTACATGCAAAAGAATTTTTCAACAAGTAAAGAAACTTCATGAATAGAATTTTTCAATACATAAAGAAAATGTCAGCACAAAACTAAGGAGTTCTATCTTTAAGGAGTTATTCTATCTTTCCGATACTCCCCCTGTATTAAATGAACTTCATCCAGGGAGCCTAAGAAAGATCACACCTTAAGTGATTCCGCAGCACAAATTCAATGTCCAATTGAAGGAATAATAACCGCATGCAAAAGCTAAAAGGCACAAGAAGGAAAGAAAAACTTAATTCAAGCAGCCAAACTGAAGAGCATCGTTCTGTTAGTAGTCTAAACCCATATCTAGGCATATACAGCAAGATATGATGGAATGCATGTAGAAATGAAGACGACAACCTTTTTCATTGATATCAATTCACAATAAAAGAAAACTGAAAAATGGAAACAACTTAAGAAGAGGGAAAGTAAATAATCTAGCAGCTAAACACACTCGGTTCCCTAAACACAGGAGTTGACTAACTTATTTATAAAGATAATGTAAAAGGCAATCAGACAGCAACATTTGATGTCATTTCCTATTTTCCACAGCATACCAAGATTTCACCAAACTAAAATTCCATTATTAACAGTTGAATTCCTCAAACAAACCCTAGCGTCCTTTTTAAAGACAAAGAAAGATTCTTCCAGAGCACAGGAAGTTGGAGAAAAACTGCCTTTTTAAAGAGAGAGCAAGAAATGGAAAGTGACACCTCTTTTATTAAAGTTGAATTTCTCAAACAAACCCTAGCGTCCTTTTTAATGAACCTTTCTAGAGGCAGTTTTGCAGTCTCAACTCTCAATGGAAACGTAATAGTTAGCTTGTTAATGTTAAAGACCTCAAAAAGTCCAAAAAGTTCAAGGAAATTAAAACAGATAGATTGGATAGTTTTGTTGGTGATTACGGAAAGTTCAAGAATTTCAAGGAAATTAGAAGGTGGTATGATTCTATTGGCAATTAATGGAAAAGAATGATGGCTGGGAGTTAGTGTATCTATCTATCTATCGCTGTTGTGAATAAAGATCTCAATAGGAAATTTAAGGATATAAGAATGATTGGTGGGAATCTGTCTGTCTATCTATCATCAGAAAGTTCAGCGCCATAAGAAGGATTGCAGGGAGTCTATCTATATATCAAACCGTTCAAGAATAGCTGGCAGTCCCAAATTGAATTAAGTCATTAACCATCTCCTCTCTCTCTCTCTCTCTCTCTCTCTCTCTGACCATTCAACTTCACCGTCCATATCTACGAAGCAAAGAAATGGAGGTATCCAAGGAAAGAAGAAATAAATCTTGCAGTCCAGGATTTCAAAGTTAAAGATTTGCCCAAGAATCAATCGCACATGTTAAAAACCAATGAAGCAAGATGGTATGCAGAGTAGAATTTGATCAGAACACCAAATTAATAATGATGAATGAAAGAATTCTTTTCACCCCACCCATTCACTAGTAGTCATAAACCCCTGAAAAATGAGTCAGAGTAACTTAGTGCTCAAAACTCACCCAAGAATCATAAAATAAATAAACAGAGGAGGCGCGCACATTCAAGATCAATCGAGCAAAAACAAACCTCTGATATGAAAAACCTTCCTTCTACTCGGAAACTGATCGGAGATCGAAGAACTAAAAACTCGGGAATGAAAATGCAAAATCCTCGAAGGAAATTGGGAAGAGGAGCGGAAGGAAAATAAAGAGACGCAATATGAAAGTGAGCGTCCCTTGGCGATACGCATCTTCGTATTATATAGCCATTTCCCAATATAAGAGAAGGAATTTCAAGCACCAGCACCAATTGCCAACCAAAAATCGAACCCGATACCCCTCGTTTCTGCTGAAACTGTGACGGAGGCATTAATACCCACAATTTGCCCTCGGTTCAGCCCTCACCCACCAATTTGTACTTTTATACGAAAGTGCGGAGCATTTAACGTATCCCATTCCGGTTCCAAGGAATCAAATTCGAATTCCCAACAGCTTGAAAATGGGTTCGCGCCACGTGGAGTCGGAGCGAGGTGCTGCTAACGGTGGTGGCGTAACAAACGTGAACTGTTGAGCTGGCGGTTGTTGACGGTTTTTGGCTTTATTCTGAGTTTAATTTCTAGTGAACGTTTTTCTGTGATAATTTTTTGAAAGCAGTTTTCTGTGATGATTTTGGAGCAGTAACGGAAAAATTGACAGTTGGAGGTGGAGAAGAAGAGGAGTGAGGAAGACGCCTCGGCGTATTTTAGCGCAAGTGGGGTAATGGATGGCGACTACAGGCTTTTTTCCTGCCTGGAAAAATATATTTTCATTTATTTATTTTATCCAACAAAGTAGATAAAATTACTTTTGTTCGTTTTGTGTTCTCAAATTTATTCGTCACGTGACAAAATGGATGGGATCATGGGATGGCCCAATATGAAAGGATATATTAAATAAAATTTCACACTAGTTGGGTTTCAGGGTTTCAGCCCAATGGAACAGTAGACTCTGTGAGGAAAAAGTTGGGCCGACACGGTCCACCAGTGGATCAATTAGATTCTAAATGTTTTATTAATGAACTTTGATACTTTTTCTTGTAATTTGGGGCTGTGTGTGGAATTACACACGGCTTACGTTTGGTTTTATTTGTGTAATTAATTAATTTCCACAATATTTTCTGACTTTATTCAATTGATACAATAAAGCCTAATAACTTGTTTGTTTAATGAATTTGGGTTGCGGGATATGTGTGGATTTATTGATTATTTGTTTGGTTGTTGGTGGATAATAATGGTCCATTACTTTTGTGTGTTATAATATATCATAACATTTAGTGGATGTCTAACCACTCCACTCTACCAAATACACTACTATTATTACATAAGCCAATTGTAGTATTATGTGGTGTTATGCCTATAAATAGGCATAATCTTGATTGTAAATTGATACACAAGATCGAGAGATATATAGAAAGAATTACTTTCTCTCTAAATTATTCTCTCTCTATTATTTATGTTTTGGTAGTTATATAATATCAATATAAATACTAGTTCTCTTGTATTCTTAAATTAGTTCATTCTATAACACGTTATCGACGAGTCTCTAGCCAATTTTTCAATACTTTTGGTAAGTTACGGTAAGTTTTATTCATTTCTTCATTTGAAATATCCTTATGGCTAACCTCGCAAAACTTGCTTTTGTTGCTCTTGATATTGCTAAGAAAAATTATATGTTATGGGCTTTAGATCTTTGAAATTCATCTAAACGCTAAAGGTTTGGGTGATACTATTAAAGAAGGAAATAATGCATCTCTCGCACAAGATAAAGTTAAAGGCTATGATTTTTCTTCATCGTCATTTGGATGAAAATTTAAAATTGAATACCTTACGGTAAAAGATCCATACGTCCTTTGGAAAAATTTGAAGGAAATGATGAAAGGTATGACCACCGAAGATGGTTATACTTCCAAAGGCCCGATATGATTGGATAAAATTGAGGTTTCAAGATTTCAAATCAGTAAGTGAGTATAATTCCATGATATTTAAAATTTCTTCGTAGGTCCCAAGGTGTGATAGAGTAAAGTCTAAAAGAGGTTGAATAGACTTTACCAAATTTTCGATTCACCAATCCTTTTTAAATTCGAGTTGTTTCAAGTCGGTTGGGTCCTTGATGGACAACTTAGTTTACTTGCACATCAAAGTTAGTATAAGTGTATAACTCAACCGATTCATTAACTCTTTAAATATTGATGAACTTGGTTTTTACAAATGAATACTTTCACCCTTGTTTGAAATATATTTTTCAACACTTGTTTTAAGCTTAGTTATTATCAGTTGACTTAGCAAATTTAACGAACAAAATGGACAAGTATGCAAGAATAAAAGTGTGTTGAATGTGTATGACACAAGCAATTTTATAGTGGTTCGAGGATGGGGTAATTTCTCTAATCCACTCTTCTCCAACTCCCGGAGGAATCCATTAATGTAATCGTGACTTTGTTACAAAATAGTGATGATCAAGCTTTGACCTTGATCACACAAATGGTGGCTCGGCTTCAGGACTCGGACTTAACTTCTTCACAAAACAAATTGTCTTGCTACGTCAACTCCTTCAAACTCTTGGATTTGTTCAAACAACTCAAACAATGAGTCTAAAGCCCTTGGTTCAAATCGAACCTTACTACACCTCCTTCAATCTTGGAGTGTAAACCCCTTGTTCTTTGAAACAAGATTTTCCTCTTCAACTTGTTTGAAGTTGTCTTTCCTTCACCGAGTGTGTTGGATTGATTTCCTTCAAATTTAGGCTTGAGGATTTGAATAAAATGGTTGAGAGATTTATGCTTTATTTGTTTGATTTCTCTTGTGTGTCTTAGATTGCATAAGTGTCTTCTCTCTTGTATTCCTCAGCCCTTCTATAGTGCTTGATTGAAAAATATATCCGTTGAAGAGATAGATGTATTTTTCAAACTGCACTTTGAGGTTGTTGGTTTGGCTTGTCTTGCGACTTTGATGTGTAGACGATCCTTGAATTTAATGCTTTGCTTCCTTTCCTTAAACTCTGCAGGTTTTCAGGTACATTTCATTGGCTCCTTGCTTTTTGCACTCTTTCAGCAAAACAGCTTTAAGGTAGGCAGTCTGACACATGCCTATTTTCAGCAAACAATTGACTTTGTTTTGACAATGGATCTCTTGACTTTCTTTGATCCTTTCTTCACGCAAAACCCTTTTGATCAATTGCACTTATCTTGGAGTGACTTCAAATTGTCACGATCTGAAATAGCTAGCTTTTCTCATTCACTTGACGATACTTCACTTCACTCACTTTCCACACGATTGATTCTTCTCTTCGGTCTTCAGTCAAGTCCTGCATTCTTCAACTTGGCTGCTTCTACTCATCTTATCGAACCATATATATTACAAGTTGATTTACAGTAGAATTGAGGTGCCAACTTCCTAATCTAAGTTTTATATGGTATCATCAAAATCTAATACATAAATTTCACAATAATTTCCCTCTTTTTGATGATGCCAAAACTTAAATAAAACTTAACAAAGTAAATAGCGCATAAATAGAGAATAATTGTATGAATATGTCGTTTTATTAAACATATCATTCTTGTACTTTACAAAGCTTTACAAAGTACAATGAAAAAGAGGATATGAGGTACTTACAAATGTCTGTGTATTTACATTGAAGTAAAAATACAACTTGAAGGGGTTTTCAGCAGTCTTCAACGCCTCTGCTGCTTCCTTCTTCTCTCAGTTTCATCTTCAGCTCTTCGCCTATCTTCTTCAGCTCTCTTTCTTTTCTTTTCTTCTTCTTCTTCTCTCTCTCTCATAGGCTCTTTTCGCACCGGGTATTCTCTTTTTGTCTTTCTTCTTATTCACGATCCATCTTTTATTTTCTTCTTCTTGCCTCCTCGCCATCTCCTCATTCCTCCCCGGTCACTTCTCTATTTTCAAGTCCGTCCAGGTCCCGCCCGATAAAAGCCTTTATTCTCGGGGATTAATGTATTGAACATCTTTAGGCTTTGCTTGGTGGAGTGCCTCTTCCTCTTCCACCAATACTTCCCTTTCTTCCAGTCGGCTCCTCCTCCTCTAGGAGTGTCTTTGTCTGAGTTGAGCCCTTGAAGTCTGTTGACTGCTTTCTTGAGTCTGCTGCTTCTCGGCTGATTGACATAGTTCCAAACCTTTTTCCCAGTACAAATCCCAAGCCTGCTTCAGAGTCATTCCTTCAAATTTAAGCGTCTGGAATTCCTCTAGCGATCTTGGCTCAGATGCTGCATCAGGAGCATGAGCAAGCTCTTGAGGGAGCTTTACTGCTGGAGAGTCTTTAAGTAACCCTGTTGGGGGACCGTCGAACTTGGCTTTTAATCCTTCTACGGTACCATGCTGCCTTTCATCCACTTTAGCAAAGTCAGCTTCGATGGCTTCTCTAGTCTTCTTGAAAGCTAACTCAGCTTTTTCTTCGGCTGATAAGTCCTGAGGCAGTTGTGAGAGGAGTGAGTTGGTGGATGAGCCTTGTTGGGGTTTTGCAAGCACTATCTTCAAGGTTTTTTTAAGGGATCATTCCCCCTCAATTCAACTTCTTTCCCTTTTACTATTTTTCCCCTTTTGGTATTATCACCAGGGAGAGTTTTCTGAGAAGATTTTAACATAATAAGATCCAGCTTTTCATGAGTTTCGGAGAGAGTTGTTATGTATTCGATCGATCGAGCCTTCATTTTCGCGCCATGATCTTCATCTCTACGTTCATGACCATCATCTCTGTCCGCAGATTGGCTTCAGTCTTAAGAAGGTCTTGCTTATGTTGAGCTTTCAGCAACTCCATATCTGATTTATGCGCCTAGTCTATTATGAAAATATGGTCCTCTACCTCTGCTAAACTTAGCATTTTCAGCACTCCAAATCAACAACTTTGCAAACTCCAATTGTTCCCTTCTCGAGTGCCTTTGTTTGAGCGGTCCATTCCCGATTCTCGATCTCGCTTCGAATGTCTCGAGAGATGGTTGCATCGTGATTATCAAGCTATTGGTTAAGAGCAAAGAAAACCTTCTCCATGTTTTTTATTTTCGAAACGAAGCCTTGAAGGCTTTCGAAAGTCTATCAACCAGTGGAATTTTGGCCATATCGCATCGAACTCAAATCCAAATGACACTACTCGAGAGATCATCTCGAGCTTCAAAGTCTTCTGGTGGATTTCCATGGTGTACTTGGCACTTTCAAAGAATGACTCGATCTCGAGGGGTACATTAGCTACAAATGGCGAAGTAGTCGAGAATAAATCATCTAGATGAAAGGAATTTCTCCCACTCCTCCTTCAGAGCCTTTCCTTTGCCATTGATATCTTCAACTCTATGTGCCTCAACTATTTCAAAGATCATCGGCATCATTTGTGGTAGCTGGGAGCCGATCGATCCTCAATCGCTTTAACAACTTCATTGTACTCGCTGATGTTTCCTTTTGAGTAACATGTGCCTCACCTACCTCAACAACGCCATGGGTTGGTGATGGCACCATATACGGGTGGGCCATCAACCAAAACAAACTTTGCGATAGCGATTTTCGATCGCTTTCCTCATTTTTGCCACACAAAACCGATTTCTTGATCCTCGACATGTTTTTTTTTTGTGAGCGACTCAAAAATCAGATCAAGAAATTGTAAAAAGACATTTTCTTCCTCGTAGTCATGTAGTGCACTTATTTCTTCCATCTCCGTTGACTCGGGTGAGGAGTCGCATTTGTTTTCTTCTTTGACCACTTTACCCAAGAAAGTCTCAACCTCCTTTGTGATGTGAACCGTAGCAACGAATGTGCATACGACACCAAAACAACAATGTGTTATTAACCCAAGATCTTCACTAGTTCGGTTAAAGATGTTAGAATAACCTCAACCCATTGTTTAGCAAAGCAAGAACAAAGTCTTGCAAAGATGCCACAAGCATTATGGATTATCACATAAGTCGATAATTGCAACAAGAAACGAAATCTTGAAGAACTTGGAAAAATACTCAATTTGAGAGTAAAAAATTTGAATTCATTGATCGGAAAAAGAATAAGTATGCACCCTTATATGGGATCCAAAACCCCAATCCTACTAGGAAATAACTTAAAAATTGAAAAGGAAAAAAACCGCACCTGAAGGGTCGCGCAGGATGATGAGTTGCCTCTCCAAGTCAAGACCTCGTCCACATAGGCGCATGGGCCGCCCAATCAAGTCGAACACCCTATTCGACTTTGTCTTCGAAATTGACCACTCATCCCAAACTCGAAATATCAACTTAAGACGCGCCTTAAAGGTTTATTTGGCCTCCAAAACATCAAAGTGACTCAAAACAAATCAAACTATGACTAAATAATATACATGAATACAAGACACTATTGAGAACTTGATTACAAAGTCTTCAAGATGCAAAATGACTTGTATTCATTCCGTCACTTGCTCGGTCCGAGGTGGACTCTTGAACGCGATGATGCCTCAACTGGACCACTCAACATCTTCCTCCATCAAAGAACACACTTGGTCTCTTTTTGAATGACTTGAATCAACCCGTTGATTTCTTCCTCGAGCCCCTGACCAACCGTCATCATTCATCGGGTCTTTCGTCCATGGATTCTCATCATTCCACTCATCTTGAGAAGGATTTGTCCTCAAATCCGAATTTGCATCAAATGGACTAAGATCATCAATATTAAAAGAAGTACTAATCCCATACTCGCGCCCGCAAGTCAATCTTGTAAGCATTATCATTGATCCGATCAAGCACTTGGAATGGACCATCTCCACGAGGCCGTTTGGACTTTCACTAGGTCAATTGTTCGGGGCGTATGTATCCAAACCCAATCACCCTTAAAACGCCATTTCTTACGATGCTTGTTAGCTTTGTGATGTGTACCTTTTTCTGTTTTTCAATATTGAGCCTTGCTTTCTCATGTAATCTTTTCTTCGATTTCTTGACGCCATCTAAGTTTGCTTTGTGAAAACAAGTAAAGGTGAGAAATCCATGGGGTAGCTGATTAAAACCATAAACAAGTTCAAATGGTGAAAACTTGATGCAAGAATGAACAACACGATTATAAGCAAACTCAACATGCAAAGAAGCTTTTCCCACATTTTAATTTATTTTTTTAATGATAGCCCTTAACAACATGGACAAAGTTCTATTTACTACTTCTTGAATTTGGGATGGCACGTAGTAGAAAATAACAATTTAGTTCCCGCTTTTCCCAAGGTTTTCCAAAAGAACTTAAGAACTTAGCATCCCTATTCAAACAATGGTCCTAAGCATACTTGAAATCTCACAACTTCTCTAAAGAACAAGTTAGCAATCAAAGATGCATTATCGGTTTTTATGACAAGAATAAAATGTGCCATCTTTGAAAAATGATCTACGACAACAAATATAGAATCGGACCCATATTTAGTTCTCTTCCTAAAACAAAGTCCATATAAATATCAACCCAATGTGTTGTCGGTATGGGTAAGGCGCGTAAAGACCCCGTTTTGAACTTTGATATTTAGTTTTCCTACAAGTAACACATCTACTACAAATACATTCAACATCACGTTTCATATGTGGCCATAGAAATGCTCTTGCAAGAGTGCTAAGGTTTTGCTACCCCAAAATATCCCATAAGACCCCCACCATGTGATTCCCTCACTAGTAAGTCCTCAATGAACATTCAGAATGCACAATTTATCCTCTCGAAATAGAAAACCGTGTTAGAATTTATCCACCGCCCTTTTTCGCATGAACAAATGACTTCAAGATCATGCGAGTAAAACTCTTTAATATGTTCAAACCCAAGATTTTAGCATCTAAAGTAGAGATAAGAGGTACCTCCAAGATAGTGCCTCTTGCATTAGTTTACCTTGCTTGCATCGGATGACATAAGAAATGTCTCAATGAACTCAAGCCAATGCAAAACTTTTGATGCCCCGAGATACTTTAATGACTCGTGATCAATTATGAATTCCTTTGGTCATAGATAATCTTTTTCAAGGCTCGATTGAGCATATACCTCCTTGTCGTACGTCGGATAGTTTAAGGTCGCCCCGCTCAATTTTTCACTAAAAAATTGTTTGGTCGCCCCTCTTGCATCAATACGGCTCCAATACCAACTCCCAATGCATCACACTCGATCTCGAAAACCTTGGTGAAATCCTTGAATGCTAGCAAAGGTGCATGTGTCAGCCTTTCTTTAAGCAACTCGAATGCCTTGTCTTGGGCTTCACCCCACTGAAACGCAGCACTATTTTTAATTGTCTCCGTCAATGGCATTGCGATAGTGCTAAAATCTCGTACAAACCTCCAATAAAAACTCACAATCCCATGGAAGCTACGAACTTGACTGGCCGATGTTGGCTTAGGCTAATCCTGAATAGCCTTATTTTTCTCCTCGCCCACCGTGATTCCCCTCGAGCTCACTATAAATCCTAAGAAGATCAATTGCTCAGAACAAAATGTGCATTTCTTGATATTTACATATAGTTGCTCTTTCCTTAACACTTCTAATATGGCTCGCAAGTGATCTGCATGTTCGTACAATGATTTACTATAGATGAGGATATCATCAAAGTAAACCACGACAAACTTCCCAATAAAAGCCCTCAAAACATGGTTCATCAATCTCATAAATGTGCTCGGTGCATTAGTTATCCCAAACGGCATAACTAACCACTTATACAAACCATGCTTGGTCTTAAAAGCCGCTTTCCACTCATCTTCTTCCCGCATCCGAATCGAATGGTATCCGCTCCTTAAATATATCTTGGAGAAGATGCTAGACCCATGAAGCTCGTCCAACATATCATCCAAGCAAGGTGTGGGGTGTCGGTACTTAATAGTGATGTTATTGATGCCCGACAGTCCACACACATCCTAAACCCATCTTTTTTTGGAACTAGTAACACCGGAACTGCACACGGACTCAAACCCTCCCGAATGAGTTTCTTACTTATCAATTCATCAACTTAACGATGCAATTCCTTGGTCTTCTCCGGTTGGACTTGTCGCCGATCGGTTCGGTAAAGATGCCTCCGGAATGAATTCAATCTGGGTGCTCAATCCCCGAATAGGTGGTAACCCATCCAAAGATTTCGTGCGGAAACACATCCTCGAATATTTGCAACAAAGACAACACGTAACTAGGCAAATCGGGGTTAAGTCAGTTAGTAAATAAATAAGTGCCCTTGTAAACCAAGAGTATCATCGAACAACCACTCGTTGTGGCTTTCCTAAGGTCACTCATTTTTGCCATTAAATTTATTTTTCCCTCGTTCCGTACCTCAAGGCCATTCATCCCCTCCTTTTGTTTTTAGGCCCTCTCATTAATGTTACCCTCCTTTTTCCCAGCTATCTCTCTTGCCTCACTTCTACCCTTAGCCGGACCCTCACCTTGTTTTCCCTCAAGCTCTCCTTTTTCTCGGCTTTATTTTGATTTTTCTTCTCACTAGCCGAACTCTTTTTTTTTTTACCTCTCTGTTCTCGATTTTATTTGATCCTCATAAATTTCTTTCCGAGTTAAAGGCACAAGTACAAAACGCCTTTGGTTATGGACAAGAGTATACTAGTTGGTTAACCGCCAGTCAGGTACTCTCTCTATCAAACGCCACGGCCTACCCAACAAGATATGCCCCGCTGCATCAAAGACAACACCTCATCCTTATATCCCCTATTTGGAATGTTACTCTACCGCTTAGTAATTCGCATCTCCCCACAATCACTTAACCACCTTGCAATTTATACGATTGTGGGTGTTTCATCGTTGAATCTCCGGTTTCTCTACCAACTTCGTCTAGCTACATTAGTGCAACTACCACCGCCTATAATGACACTACACATCTTTCCATTGACAAAACACATTGTATGAAAGATGTTTTCTCATTGACTCCCTCATCGACTTAGAATGAATACTCGGCACCCTCAGGGACACTAAAGACAACACAACCCCCTCGCCACTCTACTATCTCCGTAACATCCTCCAACTCGGCATATCACTATAATCCAACTCTCCTCGCAACTCCAATTCCCCATTGTCACGCAACACCAACACCCTTTTATTTGGACATTGACTAGAAATATGCCCAGGCTCGTGACACTTAAAGTATTTAATATCCCTCGTTCGAGTAGTAGAGGTTCAAATTTACATGCGAGTTTAGGTTCGATCGCCTCCCTCTTTGCTCTGTTGTTTCGAACTCTGCTCCTCTTTTATGTTAGTGTTCGACTTCCATGCATTGGAGTTAGAACTCGATGCAAGTCGGTTGAAATCCCTCCTCTTGAGTTGCTGCTCAACTTTCACCGCCATGTGCACCATCTCCTCAAGATCGACACAATGATGTAAATCGATGGCATCTGCTATAGGAGTATTCAACCTGCGATAAATCTTGCCATTGTAGCCTCCCGATCCTCTTCTATATTAGCCTTTGCCATTAGTATCTCCATCTCTTTATGATAATCATCTACGCTCTTGACCATTCACAAGATCGCAACCTTTGATAGACGCCTCGATAATAATGATTTGGTACAAAATGACGTCGCATCAAACTCCTCATCTCCTCCCATGTGGAAACAGTTGTTCGCCGCTTCTCCTCCTCGAGACCATTTATTGATCCCACCAAGTACTTGCGTGGTCCGAGAATTTAATTGATGCCGTTTCACCTTTTTCAACTTGGAGTAATTCTATCACTCAAATACATTCTCGATTTTTCTCTCCCGACCAAATAGGCGTCAGGATCACTCTTTTCACGGAACAATGGAATTTGCATTTTGATGTTACTCAAATTGCCATCCTCACGTCCCCTATTACCCCTATTTCCACGCCTGACCTGCCGATTATAATTTTGCTCCCTTTCGAATCAAAATCATCCATCTCATCCGCCCATTCATCCATTCGAACCTCGTAGGCCTCCCGCCTTAGTAATAAAGGTTTCTCTATTTTTGGCCCCTCACCGGGATCCCCATATGTCTCGATCATCACTTTCTTCATGAGGGTTGCAAGTGCCTCCATATGCAACTTATTACCTAAATCCAACGATTGTCAGTTTTCCTCGGACATGGTTGATTCACTCCCTCACGTGTATACGCTCGTGTATTACGTAACTCACAATTTCAAGTACCCGCACTTGTTACAATTATAAACCAATCGGACAATCGCAAATACGACTCCACAAACCAAGATAATCGCCAAGAAAATAATGGATCTTGACAAGATGAAATTTGAAGACTATGGTATGTAAATCCCGATTTTCCAGAATTTTCAAATTTCTTTTTTTTGTGCACTCGGATTACGATTCTTTACCCGCTGATTTTTCTGTGCAAATTTCGAATTTCTCTTTTTTGTTTTGTACCCTTGAAGAACTAGGATTTACAAGAAAATGCGGAAAATAACAAGGGTTAAAGAAAACAATGATAGATTTAACCTTGCTAGATGGCTCTATTACCAATCGATGTGAACCATAGCAATGAACGTGCATATGACCCAAACAACAATGTGTTACTAACCCAAGAACTTCACTAGTTCGATTAACGATGGTGGAATAACCTCGACCCATTGCTTAGCAAAGCAAGAACCTCGGTATCGAAGACGCCACAAGAAATTATGTATTATTGCACGATAAGTCGATAATTGCAACAAGAAACATAAATCTTGAAGTACCTAGAAAAACACTCAATTTGAGAGTAAAAATTTGAATTCAATTGATCACCAATGAAAAAGAATAAGTGTTCACCCTTATATGGGATCCAAAACCCTAACTCTACTAGGAAATAACTTAAAAATTGAAAAGAAAAAAAAACTCGAGCAGGGCACGGGCCGTGCGCATATGCACAGGTTTCCCGTGCATCAAGTCGAAGACCCTGTTTTTTGTCCACATAGGCATAAGGGTCGTGCGCATATGCACGGGCTGCCCGTGTGTCAAGTCGAACACCATATTTGACTTTGTCTTCGAAATTAACCCCTGCTCATCCCAAACTCGAAATATCAACTTAAGACGCGACCTTAAAAGTTTATTTGGCCTCCAAAACATCAAAACGACTCACAACAAATCAAACTATGACTAACTAAGATAGACAAATACAAGACATCGTTGAGAACTTGATTACAAAGTCTTTAAGACGCAAAATGACTTGTATTCATGGCATCCTTCACTTGCTCGGAGGGTGGACTCTTGAACATTGATGATGTAAATCAACTGAACACCCGAACATCTTCCTCCATCGGCAACACATTATCGGTCTTCTTTTAATGACTTGAATCAACCCGTTGAGTGTTTCCTTGAACTTTCTTGCTCAAGCCCTCGTCACCGGACCAATGGGCGAATCTTCGGGTCTTTTGTCCATGGATTCTCATCACTTTGGGCCTTCATTACCCTCAACAACGGTCTCAACCACTCGGGTCCTTCTACATTCCCTTTAGCAGACTCGACCAGCAGGTCTTGGACATTCCTTTCAATGAGATTTGCCGCATTGAGTCTTGATGGCATCCTTTGAGGTCTCAACCTCTTGGATTATGCTTTCATGACCAACAGTCTTAACTGCCATGGTCTCTTGTCCATCCTTTGCCTTAGCTACAACAGCAGCTTCATTGGTCTACAACGCAGTTGTGATATCAGCTGAGACAGTCTAAACTGACTGAGCCTCGTCAACCCCACTATGTTGTTCGGTTTCAGTCTCACCATCGCCTCCAAGCTTCAAGATAGTGAAGTCTCCCATAGCCTCCTCCAACCCAGTTGTGGTATGTACAGTTTCCCCTAAGCTAGCGCACCAGGTGATTCACGGTCAGTGGGGTCACTGGACATTTGAGATTCGGTAGTTTCCTTCTGAGTGATCAGCCGTCTGGGTAGTTATCTCAACCACTATAGCAGGGGTTAGCTCAGCTAAGGTGCCCTCTACTTCTCCTGACTTAGCTTCATCGCCAATTTCCCTGGTTTGTCCTTCGGAGTGCACATGTGGGGTTGAGGCATCAATGGTCCTCATCATTTCCAATATATCAGGGGTGGGAGAGATTTTCACGGATGAAGACTCTCCAAGGCCCTTCGCAAGGTTTGATCATGCATCTCCTTAGATTCTCTTAAGGCTTGCTTCAGCTCAGCCTTCTCCACTGGATTAGCAACCTCCAGCTCTTCGACATCACTATCACTGTTGGTGGCTGGCTATAAGGCACTTTCAGGGGCTTCCATGGAAGTGCAAGTGTGAGGCTTTTTAGACTCCTCAACCGCCTTGGCTTTCTCTATTGCCTTGACTTTTTCATTCTCCTTTATGTCGAAAAGGATATTGGTGCAGCTATCTTCATCCAGCGCTGTTTGAACACCAACATTTCCCAAAATTTCCAGGAGGTATTCTTCCTCCTCAATAAATTTCGGACTTTGGAATTGAGACCTTGCCAAACTCAGCTTCCAGACTCTCCAAATCTGTAGCCTCTCTTGTATGTCAGGGTAGGCAGGAGATAATATTTGGAGATCATCATCCTCCTACATGGGCTCAAGAAGAGCCATTTCTTCCTCAACAACCATCGCATTTGCCTGAGGGGAATTTGCAGCTAACTCTCCTTGACCCTGGTCAGCTGTGTTAGGCTCAGATTCCTCAGTTGTTTTGTTCACCTTATTTCTTAGCTTCACCGCAAGTTAACGGAGTAATTAATAGATAGGGTAAGCAAGGTAGATCCCGCAGAGACTAATAAATTAATGCACTAATTATTGAGATTGGAATAGCGCTGTTTTTATTTAGATGATCAAAATGTGATTGTTATTTTATAAAACTAAGAAAATATTTTATCATAAAAATAACAAAGCAAAGAGTTACGATTGAAAAGATCAAATAGATGGATGGATTCCAGGATTATGATTTCAGTTTATCTCCCTCTTGTTATCAGATTAATCAAACCAAAGTTATTATCTATCTTCCCTATAAGACGATCACAAAAGTAATTTATCCTCTCTCTCGAGACACAATAAATGCGTTGGTTGAATTATCTATGCTAGCATCTCTACTCAACATAAGATAAACAACTCCCAAAAGCATATAAGATCAGCAATCCTCACAAATACTTACAGACTTCTCAATCATGCAAAGTATTCATGTCAAGTACTCAAGATCTAGTATTGAAACTCATCTCTCGAATTATGAATCAACACATCAAGCATGTTAAACCATTGGCCATATGATAAAATAAGTAATAAAGCAAAGTACTCGAATAGGGTTCAAAATAATAACTTCAATTAAAATTAAGCATCAAACAAAAGTTAATTAACCTAATCCCAAACCCCGGAATCACAAGATGTTTAGCCGGACATGGGAAATGAATAATTCATAGACAAATTGTTTAGATCCATATCAAACTAGATAAAAATAAGAATACAATGGAGTAAGAAAAACTCAGGGATATCGATGATCTCTCAATCAATCTTCAATCCTCAAGTGTGGATGCGATCTCGACCTTTCTTTCGATTCCTCCGGCAGAAGAATGCTCTTTTCTCTGCTTTTTAGGGTAAAAGTATGTGTGTCCTCTTTTGGGTCCGCCTCCTTTCAATTTATACTCCCGTTGGATCAAACCTAAGTTGACTCGGCTCAAAACTGTCAAAACCTGCACAGATGCATGGGTCGTGCGCTTACGCACGACCAGCCCGTGCGTCAAGTCAAAACTTTAGTTTTTTGCTTGAGCAGACGCACGGGCCGTGCGTATAGGCACGACCAGCCCGTGCGTCAAGTCAAAAGTTCAATCCTGTTGAATGGTTCACACACAAAGCTGCCGTGCGTGTTCTATTTCACTCGGTTCCTCGATTTCTTCTCGGTTCGACTCCAAACTTTGCGTAATTGCTCGATTCTTAATGGTCATATACTGCAATGCTTCAAATTGCCACAAAAGTACTCCAAACATCTTTATTTTCCTGCAAAACGAGCAAAGCGTAATATCTTTTCCACAATGTGAGAACACGACCCATTTTACTAAGTTAATGCATGTTTAACAACTCATTATAACCAAAATCATGCCCAAAATACATGCAAAACTCACACTAAAAATGTTTTCCTAACAATCGTCTCTTGTTCCTCGGTGGCTTCCACACCACTTCCTTCTTCCTCGAAATCGATATTCATCCTCGGCGACCTTCTCAACTCCTTCCGATTGTCTGAGACTCTGTTTGGCTCGATGCTAAGTCGAAATGTTTTACCGATCTTCTTCTCGGTCTTCTTTTTCAATGGAACATAAGGTTCCACATTTTCTGGTTCTTCAATAGTGAAATTTGTCTCTCCCAATATTTGCTTCTTGGTTGCGGTGGCTTGCGAGGCACAATTGTTCGCTTCTTCCCGACTACAAGAGGAAGGCTAGAGGAGGGGCTTTTTTGGCCGAGGGACATGTGCTTTTTTGGCTGCGATGGCGGGAGCTTTCTTCTTGGTGCGGGCTTAGGGAGGAGGCTTTAGCGAAGCGATTGTGTCCACGGGGGCGGTCTCGGTGATTCCCCTCGCTAGTAGTTGTCTTCTTTGCATGAGCTTGCCTCTTGGGCACCGCATGTGTTTGACCAAAACATCTTCTTATTGACATGGAAGGGTTTTCATTTCGGAGAGAACACCCTTCACCTCCATCGTGGCCTAAGATTAGGCCATAACCGAGAGAACTTCAAAACATTCCATCTTCTCTCGACACCATGTTCATCACGTTAAGCACAACTTGCCAAAGATGAACTACGCCCATTAACTTGCTTCTCTTCCATGATCGCCGCCATGACAATCGGCTTAGTCCGAGAGAGCCGATTGAATGATCCAAACTTCATATCCATGCATTTAACTACCACATCCATCGACTTGTGGTAGTCTTCTTTGATCGACTTCTTTAAGGCGGTGTAGTTAAGCCGCTTAGCGGCCTCGAGGTTTGGCTATCTCCTTCCGCGAAAGCGACCAAATCTATGTCCTTCTCGATTATCTTTTTCATCCCTTTGGTTGGGAGATAACAATGGTCACTAAGTCGTGATTGTTAGCTTAAACTCTTTGTTGTGGACCGATGAGTGGATCTCATCATCATTAACCCGAGCATTCACGTAATACATAGCGACCTCCTTGAGGTAAGTGTAGAAAAACTCCATAGATAGAAATTTCTTGAAACCAACATTCTCAAGTTTTTTAGCGATCTTCTTGGCTAAAACCTTGTCCATGCCCTATTTGACAAGGCCTTCGAAATCCATAGTTGCTCCGATGTGTGGATCTTCTCAGCAAGCTTTGCATAGTCGTACGATGGTGCCATTTTTGTCCTTAGTTTAAGATTCGAACGGAGAAAAGAGCTAGGATTTGAATTTTGTTTGCAGAGAGAAAATGCTTGAGTTTTCTTTGAGCGCAATAATGTATGTGAGGAGAGAGAAAATTGAATTTCTCTATATATGGGACATGAAAGGGCGATTCTTAGAATTCAAAAATATGAAAACGATCAACGGTTGAGATCACGTTTTGAAAATCGCATTAATTTCTCCGAATTAAATATAGAAGCATTTATATCCAATCATGGGTAAACAGTATGAACTTTTTTTGACATCATAATTATTCTTTGTCGAGCCTAAAAATATTCCCCCTTGCAGAAAACGACCGTGTTTTGTCACTTAGCTCATAAATAACTCAGTTATCTTCATTTATGACTTGACTCTACTTCTCTCTTGACTGAGTATCCACTCGGCTATGCAGCTAACTAGCCATCATAGTCATTTTTTCACTTCATTAAGTCAAATTTTGTTGAATTTCATTTCTCTCTTCTTTAACCCTACTGATTGAGTCTTCTAAGATTCCTAACTCAACCCAATCAATTCAAGCTCATTCTTACGCTCTTCAAATCTTGATTCACATAATGGATATGTGAATATATCATCTAACTGTTTATCAGTTGATATGTATTTCAATATGATGACTTTCTTTTCAACATGATCTCTGATAAAATGATATTTGACATCAATGCACTTGGTTCTTGAGTGCAATAGTGGATTCTGAGTGATTATAATGGCATTTATGTTATCACAAATTATTGGAATCTCTCTTTCTTCTATATCATAATCTCTCCGTTGTTCCCTCATCCATAAGACTTGGGCACAACAAATTTTGCATCAATATACTCTGCTTGAGATGTGGATGTAGCTATTGAATTTTGTTTCTTGCTGAACCAAGAAACCAACATATTACCAAGCATTTGACAGGTACCTGATGTACTTTTCCTGTCAACTCTACATCCAACATAGTCTGAGTTTGAGTAGCCAACTAACTTGAATTATCCTTTCTTTGGATACCATAAGCCAACTTCCTGGCATCCCTTTAAATACCTTAGGATTCTCTTGGTTGCAGTCATATGACTTTTCTTTGAAGCAGATTGAAATATGGCACATACACCTACATCAAAGGTGATGTCTAGCCTACTTGTCGTCAAATAGAGCAAAGATCCAATGAGAGCTCTATATATTGTTTGATCAACAACTTTGCCTTCTGCATCCATGTCCATCTTGATCAAGTATTCATGGGAATCTTCACTCGATGACTTCTCTTCCATACCAAATTTCTTCATTAAATCTCTAATATATTTGGTTTAACGTATGAAGGTTCCATCCTTCATTTGCTTGACTTGAAGACCTAGAAAAAAAGTCAACTCTCCCATCATACTCATCTCAAATTTCCTTGCATAAGATTTGAGAATTTGTCACACAGCTCTTTGTTTGTGGATCCAATGATAATGGCATCCACATATATTTGAACAAGCAATATACTATCCCCATCTTGAATCTGAAGAGTGTCCTATTAACCTTGCCTTTGGTGAATCCATTGTCAATAAGAAACTGTGACAATGTGTCATATCCGACTCTTGGTGCTTATTTCAAACCATATAATGCCTTTTTGAGCTTGTAGACTTCTCCAATAGTTTTTTGCTCAAAACCTGCACTACAAGAAAATAGCAAAATAGCGACGAAAATTAGCAACGGACCGAATCCGTCGCTAATAGCGACGACTTTGCGACAGAATAACGCCGGATTTCTTTCAAAAATAATTTTAATTTTTTTTCACTATATAGCAACTGAATAGCGATGGACTAACAATGGAATTGCGAACGGATGACTATCTGTCGTTAATCCGTAGCTAATTTAATGAATCACAGACGGATATTAGCGACGAATATTAAATCCGTCGCTAAAATAGTGTTTAAAATGAGAAAAATATTTAGCGACGGATAATATCCATCGCTAAATCATTAAATGGATTTAGTATAAAAAACTGGGAAGAAAATATTTGCGACGGATAAATATCCGTCGCTAATTAGTAAGCCAAATTATTAACATATTCAAATTAGCGGCGGATACTATCCGTCAAAATATAAACATGAATTTTAATATAAAAATTGGAAAATATTTAGCGGCGGCCAAAACTTCATCGCTAAATCTTTAACATATTCTATTTAAACTATAAATGAATGAATTTTAAATTAAAAACTAGAGAAAATAATTTGCGGGATATTATCCGTCGCTAATCTATAAATGGATTTAATATTAAAAAACTAGGAAAAATATTTTGCGACGGATAAAATCCGTCGCTAAATCATTAAGTCAAATAACATATTCACTTTAGCGATGGATAAATCTATAAATGAATTTTAATATTTAAAAATTGGGGAAAAAAATTTGCGACGGATAAAATCCGTTGCTAAATTATTAACCCAATTTTTTAAAATTAACATATTCAATTTAGCGACGAATACTATACATCGAAAATATATAAATGAATTTTAATATTAAAAAACTGGGGAAAAACCTTTGTGACAGAAGCAATCCGTTGCTAAAAACATGAAAAGTCGTCGCTATTTGTTAGGGTTATGCATAACGGGACAAGCCTATTTTTTTCTCCCCATCTTCTTCTTCCCACATTTTCTTTCCCTCTTTTTTGCACCAAATCCCTTTTTCTCGATCACCCACCACCGGAACGCCTGCTCTAGTCGCTCCCGGAGCCTCGCTGCGCCACCGCATGTTATTCGGCAACTTGTGCTGCTCTCCAGGTATTGTTTCTCCCACCCACAATATACTGCAGTTCGCTTCTTCTACACAGTTAATATCACTGATGTTGGGAACAATATGTTGGGAATTTGGTTCCAAAAGGTTTGCGTTTGACATTTATTTGTTACATTATGTAGCTTTCTTTTTGTTTTCAAGCAGTTTGTAGTGTTTTGTTCTTTTTGAAGTTCCATGAATTATTGTTTGTCAAATTCATCACAACAACATTAATCATCGGTTTAAGAGATTAAAATAATTGAATCTTGTTATTGATGTTTGTCGAAAAGACATTATTAGACCCACCAAAATTGTTCATTCCTTATCACGATGTTTAATAATTTGAAGATGACGATCAATGTTACTTGGATTTATGTTGAACTACAGAGGTCGATTGTTTTTCGAGATGTGACTTCGTTTAGTTCCACAATTGGTGTTTGAACTTTCGACATTCAATTTCTTTCGAATGGTTCTTTTTATAAAAATTTTAATAAAAAAAAGAGATACATGTTTAATTGGAATACTTTGTGAAATTGAACTAATAATTTTGGTTCTAAAATTGTATGATCATGATCTCTTTTTCTCGGGCCGGGATAAGTTCTTCATGGTTTTGTATCTTGACATTGATAAACTGTTGATCATCATGAAGTTCTTAGATAGGTAATTTTGTAATGAACTAATGATGGTTTGAAATGTTTGTTTATCCATTAATGATGTATTAATCTTTAATTGAGGTTAATTTTCAAATGTTTGTTCAAGACTTTGTGAATTTAAATTGTGTTTATTTCCATATGTTGCGGAGGTCCCTGGAACCGCCAAAGAAAAGCTCAAAAGGATCTCTTGATAGAGGTAGGTTTTATGTATGTTCAATTCTATAGTTTGATGGTATCAGGGAAAAAATGTGTTCTGAATGGGAAAAAGAAATTAAAAAGTTGAATTTTGGTCATGGAAAAGATAAAGTGATGGTAACTTTGCAGAAAGAGAAAAGTGTTCTGATCTAACCTAAAGATGTATTATTTTTCTCCTGAATAAGTTTTTCTTGATGATGGGCTTTGCTTAGAGCATAACCTTTTGTCTAAATGTTCATGTTTTTGTTAATGTTCATAGATCCCTTTCTTTCTGCCCACTGAGTTTTTACCTTGGGAAAGTGCAGAGTAAGTACTGAGAACTGAGAACTGTGTATGTTCATTTCTTGATTGTCTTTATTTGTGACACTAATTTTAAAATTGCAGGGTAAGTGACTAAGAATGACCTATTTAATTAATTTATCTAAATGGCCTTATAGTTTCGTTCAATTATTTTATATTATTTGTTGTCATCTTCCAAATGTTTGATAATAATCTTGGGTAATAATGATCACGTATTTAACTTAGTGTTTCTCAGTTTAATTAAGCTAATATATAAAAATCCATTTATCTTTGTTCGATCATAGTTGCGAGCACACTACTCAAAACCTACATGTCCTAGTACATTCTTGTATTTCTTCTGGTGTTTTGCTTATATTATATATTAATTTTCAAGTACATTGTTAATATGTATACACAAACAGACACAAACAATTGGTGTAGAACCTCTTTCTAAATGTCTTATATTTTATGGATAATTACAAAATCCCCTAAGTTTGGGCTAATTACAAAAAAACTAGAGTTTTTTTTTTTTTTTTTAAAATTTGCGAAAACCCTACGAGGTATTTCTTATCATTTCGCTTTTTAAACAGTTTTAGACATCTTATCAAATCCTAACATCTAATTTGGTCCTATTTTATTTTTAAAATCTCATTTGTTGGATACCATGATCCAACTTTGCAGGTTATTGACAGCTTGTTGATTGAGAGATTAGAGCTCCCTCTGTCGAGCATTTTAGTTGTTGCCTTCCTCGTTTTAAGGTAACATCTAAAATTGAATGTATGTATAAAGATACGTATTTATATATACTGCATGTGTGTATTGGTATACTAATGTTCTCGTAAGTAAATTTTTATTTACTTGAAGTTTTTTCAAAACAATTATAAGTTATTTTTAATACTTGTTTTATGGATGCAGAGAATCGAGAAAGGGCGAGAACCTTAAGCATACGAAATATTTTTGCGTCGCGCTATGAAGAATGATGGTACATATGTCCATGAAAAGGCTAGGCAGATAGGTGTAAGTATAACTTTAAAATACTTTACGTTTTCACTATATACTTTTATTCATAGAGTCATTTGTAATTTATGTTAATCTTTTTTGTAGGAGGATGTCAAAGCACGTATAGAAGCTATAGAGGAGGCTAGAGGGCAGGGCTCCGCTGACGTGACCCGGATATTTCTAGAGCTCGGCACGATGAATAAGCAGGGGATCTTCGGCCTTGGGAGTCAGGCGTGTTTGTACACCACCACTAGTGGTCCCGGCAGGGCCTCTCCTAGCGCTCCACAGATCGATGAGGATACATTGAGAGACAGTGTCCGAGCAAGTGAATGCGCAAATGGCAACTTTTCAAGAACAAATTCCGGACATGGAGCGTGAGGAGCGTGCTCGGATGCATGCACGATGGAGGAGAGCGTGCTCGGATGCATGCACAGATGGAGGAGGATCATCTTGAGCGGGCTAGGTTACATGAGCAATGGGATAAAGATCATCAAGATTATTCTCGATTCTGCGATCACAAAGTACGAGAAGATGGCGCGTATGATGATGGATATACGCCGCCAGGGATAGACGCCTCCTTGATAGCACCTACTCGACAGATGATAGACATTTGTATTTCATGTTTCGTAGCATTTTTTGGATATAGATATTATATACTTTTATTACTATTATTGCGGCGTATGTTTTGTATTACACATTTTATTCGAACGTGTGTTCTGTAATGTATTAAATATTTTGTGCAAATATTTTGTAATCAAAAGTTTATTGTGTGAATACAGGTTTTACAGGATTATATAAATAAAAAAATATATATTAAAAAAATTAACATAGCGACGGAATATTCCGTCGCTAAATGTAGAAAATATTTTAAAAATTAGCGACAGAATATTTCATCGCTAATTGTAGAAAATATTTTCAAAATTAGCGACGGAATATTCCGTCGCTAAAGCTAAGTTTTTAAAAATATTTCTACAATTAGCGAGAGAACATTCCGTCGCTATGGTTTCAATTTAATTTGTTTTTATATTAATTACCATTAATTGGCAACGGATAAAATCCGTCGCTATTTTAGCGATGACTGAAAACCATCGCTAAATGGTGAAATTGTTGTCGCAAAAGATACTTTTTAGCGGCTTATTAACTATTTTAGCGATGACTATTTCCGCCGCTAATTAGCGGCGGATAAGTTCGATCGTCGTTATTGGTTTGCCGACCCATATTTTAGCGATGACGCGTTATCCGCCGCTAATCCGTCGCTATTTTGTTTAGTGACATTTTTTTTTTGGTTAGCGACGGAAATTTACGCCGCTATTTCGCCGCTTTTTTCTTGTAGTCTTTGGAGGTTGCTCTACATAGACTCTTTCTTCCAAAATTCCATTAAAAAATGCACTCTTCACATCCATTTGATAGACAATGAAGTTCTTGTGTGCAGCATAAACAAGAAACATCCTTATAGCTTCTAATCTTTCAACAGGTGCAAAGGTTTCATCAAAATCTATGCCTTCTTCTTGGTAATACCCTTTGGCTACCAATCTTGCTTTGTTTCTCACTATAGATCCCTCTTCATTCATCTTGTTTCTAAATGTGAAAATGAGGTGAGTAGAATCATTCATTTACAGAATATTGCCAATAGACTTCCTGATGCATTTAATGATGCTAACAAAGTCACAAAGTCTCATATTCCGGCTGCGAATGTTCCAGCTAGGATTATTGTTCCTGAAGAACATAACAAAATGAATGATAATGTCCCACGACAAAAACGTGACGACATATTGGCTCAAAAGATACTGTTCCTCGAAAAAGAAAGGGGAAAATTGATACTAGTAAGCATGCTCCAGATGATTCTGTAGAGCCTAATATCTCAAAAAATATTCAAATCAAAAATCCTGATAGCACCGAGAATCCCATGAGTTATTGTAATGAGATATGGGATTGAAATGAAATAATTATTAATGATAATTTTGCATTCTCGGTTGCGCAAGATATCATTAATGATGATTATGATAGTGAACCACATTCTATAATAGAATGCCGTCAGAGGCCTGACTGGCATATGTGAAAGGAAGCGATAAAATCTAAATTAGCCTCCCTAGAGAAACAAAATGTATTGGGGAAAATTACTCGAACTCCAGATAATGTAAAATCCATTGGGTACAAGTGGGTATTTGTTCGGAAAAGAAATAAGAAAAATGAGGTTGTGAGATATAAAGCTCGACTCGTGGCTCAAGGATTCTCCCAAAGACCTGGGATTGACTATGATGAAATATATTCACCTGTGATGGATACTATCATATTTCGATTTCTCATTAGTATGGTTGTCCACGAGAATATAAATATGCTCTTAATGGACGTGGTAACAAAGATATCTATATGGTTCACTTGATTATGATATTTATATGAAAATCCCCGATGGATATAAAATACCAAAATCAGACACTCCTCGTGAACTCTACTCGATCAAACCATAAAGATCGTTGTACGGATTAAAGCAATTTGGTCGCATGTGGTACCATAAGTTGAATGAATAAATTTCTAGGGAAGGTTACAAAAACAATCCTATTTGCCCATGCCTTTTTATTAAAAGATCAGATACCAAATTTGTTATCATTATTGTATATGTCGATGACATGAATTTAATTGCCACCTCTAAAGAATTATCAAATGTTGTTGAATATCTAAAGAAGGCGTTTGAGGTTAAAGATCTTGGGAAAACCAAACTATGTCTTGGTCTTGAACTAGATCATAAAGATAACGGAATACTTGTCCACCAATCTGCTTATACAAAAAGATTGCTCAAATGGTTTAATATGGAAAATACTCATTCCTTGAGTACTCATATGGTCGTATGAAGCTTAGATCCCAATAAAGATCCATTTCGACCAAAGGAGTCTGATGAAGAGATTTTGGGTCCTAAAGTACCTTATCTCAATGTTATTGGAGCATTAATGTATTTAGCACAATGCACCATGTCAGATATCGCTTTTGCTGTCAATCTATTTATGCGATATAACTCTGAGCCAACTCGAAGACACTGAAATGGTATTAAACACATTTTTAGATACCTCAGTTGTACTATAGATTTGGGGTTATTCTACTCCAAAGAATCCACTAACTCTGGATTAGTTGATTATGATGACCGGGATATAGATCGATCCGCACAAACCTCGATCTCAATCTGGTTATGTATTTTTCTATAATGGTACAATTATATCATGGCGATCTACCAAACAAACATTAGTGGCTACTTCTTCTAATCACTCTGAGATAATTGCGCTTCATGAAAAGCGAAAAAGAATGTGTTTGGTTAAGATCTCGTATATCTCATATTCAAAATAGTTGTCAATTGAAGCCAATTACGATATCACTACTATTATTTATAAGGATAATGCAAAGACGTATAGCTCAAGTAAAAAGGGATTATATAAAAAGTGATAGGACCAAACATATTTCACCAAAGTTTTTCCATACACATGAGCTCCGAGAAAAATGGAGAGGTAGATGTTCAACGAGATCCGCTCTGTCACAATCTTGCCGAGTTGCTTACAAAATCTTTGCCTACAAATACATTCGAGAAACTGGTTTACGGCATCGAATGAGAGAAGAGTCAATATGAAGCAAGATTATTAGATCAAGTTATACAACCAGTATCCTACATTTCAGGGGGAGCGAATATATTGTGCGTTGTACTCTTTTTCCTTTTTGTCTGGTTTTTATCCCATTGGGTTTTTCCAGCTTAAGTTTTTAACGAGGCAGCTGATGCACAAGGTCTGGATTTGAGAATGTACTCTTTTTCCCTTATGTTCGATTTTTTCCCAACAGGGTTTTTCCGGCTCAAGGTTTTTAACGAAGCATACTCATCCAATAGTGAAACATCCAAGGGGGAGTGTTACAATATGTCATAACATTTAGTGGATATCTAACTACTCCACTCTACCAAATACACTACTATATTACCTAAGCCAGTTATAGTATTATGTGGTGATATGCTTATAAATAGGCATAATCTTGATTATAAATTGATACACAAGATCAAGAGATATATAGAAAGAATTACTTTCTCTCTAAATTATTCTCTATCTATTATTTATGCTTTGGTAGTTATATAATATCAATATAAATACTAGTTCTCTTGTGTTCTTAAATTAGTTCATTCTATAACATTGTGCACTTTATTTAGAAAAAAAGTTTTCAATTTCAGGGTTGCTTGTGGGTATTTTGGTAAATTTTGGATACAAGAAAATGGGATAAATTCTAGAACCTTTTATTACTTTGGAGACTTGATGAGAAATTGAGTCTTGAGCTTATCATGGTCCGCTCTCTTAAAGCAAGCAAAATAATAGAAACAAATAGTGCAAAGTGGTGTGATATTACACCCATAAAGAACAACCAAATATAGTCATAGTGTATATAAAGTTATTGGTATAGAAAGAAAATGTGTTTAAAGATGTTACTAAGTGACCAATTTGCTTTTATCTCAAAACAAAAAAAGTGACCAATTTGCTTCTGTTTTGAACCTTGATTTTTGGTGAAGGAACAAAAAGACAAAGTAAAAAAAAGAAGTCGTCTAATTCTCTACCTATCGATTTATGTTGGTTTTGGGGTACACATTCTTTCCTTTCTCTTATTTTCATTAAAAATGTTAATACATTTCGATCCAATTTGGATGTTAAAAGAAGATAATCTATAATATATATATATATATAATAACAAACCTATTTTTAAAAATATTTTCCCGCCTAAAATATTTTGATAAAAATAGTAATCTATTCAATGTTTATATCATAATTTCTATCTAGATTATTGATTCAAATTTGGTAAACTTTGGTACATAAATTCAATATTCAATGCTAAGTTTTTAAATTTGTAGATTCTGCATAATTCTGGTAATTTTTTTCTGCCATAAATCTGCATCTTAGGAAATTATTAAAAAACAAAAAAATTATCCTCTTTTTCAACCCATAAACAAAAGATATAAACAAAAATATGAAAATGAATCGCATTACTTACTCAATCTTCGTAATTGTAATATACAATTTTATCTCTTTTCGTACTATCAATTTGATAAGATTTTATTCATAATATATGACCAAAAGATAATATAATGTTATTTAAAACTGAAAAATATGTCCTAGGCGTGTCTTGATATATAAAGTATATTAATGAGTTATTATATTTGAAAATTATATATTTTGATTGTATTATAATATCTATATATCTATAATGAGTCAAGATATCTTAATGTGTTCAATGTTTATGTTATATTCAAATCTATATATGCAGAAATAATCTCACGTCTAGCGTCAATACAACTCATCCATTATTGATAATGCAACTTTTTGTGGAACTGATCACCATCATTGTAGGTTATTCAGTACGAGTTGATACGCATATAAGTATCTAATTATTAGAGGTGTCAAAATGGGCTTGATCCGAGGGGCTAGGTTGTAATTTTGGAGGCCCGAAAAGATTACACCTATGTGGCCCAAAAATATGGCTGACCCGATAATTTCATGTGTATTTTTCATGGTTTGGGTCTCAAAATAGCTGCTCAATGGAATTTCGACCGGTCCGACCCAAATTTTCACTTTACCAACGAACCAGCACTTATCGGCCTATTTGACAGTTCTATTGGTTATTAGAATAGCCTATACATCGCATAGGGGCCTCATCTACTTATCTTATATAACACATGATTTTTGCACTAATTCCTTTTAGTCAAGCGTTTGAGTGAATACTATTTTTTCAATCGAGACAACCTTGTGATTTAATGGTAAAAGTTTGTGTTATGAGGACGATTGGTCCGAGTTTGATTTCATATAAGTGCGTGGGTTCCTTCCCTACTATCTCCTAATGTACTCAAAAATTAAAAAAATATTTTTATTATTATTTTATTTAAATCCAATGACCAAATAGAAGGTCAAGCTTTGGGACTTGAATCCATGGAGAGGTTACTAATACTTCCATTAGTTTTTTTTTTTTTTTTAATAAGTTAGGAGGAGTGGAGAATGTTAGATGTATCCACCACAAATGTTGATCCATGTGTTGAAATGAAAAATCTAAATAGGTGGGTGCCGACTTGTGAAATTAAAGAAAATGGAGGTTCCTACTCCATTTGACTTTTTGGCACACTGCAAATGGTTTTGCAGCATTTTGTACAATTCTTTCCTTCTTAATTTGCCTATAAAAGGCTTGGGGAGCGGTGGATAACTATGGCAAGCAAGTGATGAGCTTGGCCATCCAACCGGTATGGAGAGAAAGATGAGTGTATACATATGAGGAAATCAATTTGGGTAATTCAAATTGTGATAGATGCGAGGAAACACTCGAGGTATTTTTCTCTTAGGGTAATACAAAGGGGTTGGGGAGAGTGTTCTTTGATAGCTAGTAAAGTTGTTGTAAGAGAATCTTTTATTCTTGGGTTTGGTCTATAAAACTCAAGGGGTGTATTTATCTTGTATCGGAAAATTCTTAATAGTAAAGAACGGAAACTCTCATAGACGTAGGCAGGTTTTTCGGAACCACGTAAAATCTATGTGTGCATTTTATATGATGTCGGTGTCATTTAGTTTTTGGTCATCATCTTTTTGGTGTGATTTGTCGGATATTCTGGATAAACCAAATCTCGGATCACAACACGCATCCACTACACCCAACAAGTGGTATCAGAGCCACTTGGTAACTTGGGCAAGGTAGAAAATTGATATTTAAAATTTTCCAGATGGTTACTGTGGCAATGGCAAATCCATTCAAGGTGCAATAATTTGACGGCAAAGGGAATTTCATTCTTCGGCAACAAAGGGTGAAGTATCTCCTAGTTCAACATGGAGTTGAAGGAAAATGAGGAAAAATTGACAGATATGAAAGATGCACAGTGGGAAAATCTGGATCAACTGCGGAAAGTTGATGAAAATGTTGAGGAAGAAGATAAACCCTTTTACATCTTACCTATATCCCAGATTCATATGTTAGTCTGATGACGACGTTGATATATAGGAAAGACACACTGGACTAAGAGCATATATAAAATCATTATTGTTGTTCCATAAAAAAAAACATGCAAACCAGGAGGAGGGACACGAATATGCTTTGGTTACTCGGGGAATGAATCAGAAATGAGAGAAACTCTGGTGGTGGATCTGTGACCAGCAGGTCAGATTCAAGAACCAAGGAAAGGGTATTGTATGCTATTGTTATCATAAGGTGAGTCACATTAAAAAGGAATTGTCCTCGGAGAAAGAAGGATGATGTCGGTGGTGATAGCTGCGGAAGATGGAGATATCTCACAGTCTCCACAATGATACATACTTCTTCTCGAGATTGATGGATTTTAGATTTGGGATGCGTAATGCATGTGTCAGAAGGGATTATTTTGATTTACTTCAATTGCATAGGACATGACCTTTGTCCTTAGGTGATGGTTCTACTTGTAGAGTCATGGGATTTAGAGTGGTGAAAATCAAAATGGGTGATGGAGTGGATTGTGCTCTGGGTGGTGTGGCCTATGTCCCAAAGATGCGAAGGAATCTATTTTCCTTGAGCCAACTGGATTCCGAAGGCTGTGAGTATTTAACTGGAGGTGGAGTCTTGAAAGTCGCACGTGGCGGAGTTGTCCTAATGGTGGGAGAGAAGTTTTGGAATTTGTATCGTCTGGTGACCTCAAAGGATTACTGGAAGTGGAGTGCACCTGAAAGCTTCCAGGGAGCAGATGGATGTGAGGGAAATACTGTTGGGCGAGAGGATGGATTAAGGTCCTCCTATCGGCGATCAAACTAGTGGTGTTGGTCGGATCATGTGTATTGGCTGATTAAATCAGGTGGAGTTAGGACCTTACTGATTTGGCATGTGCAGAGAACTGAAGGCCCAATAGTGTTTCAAATGTTCTGGTTTGCGGGAGATAATGTTTTGTGGTGAAGGTGAAAATTGTTAGGTGTATCCACCACATACGTTGACACATGTGTTGAAATGAAAAGTCTAAATAGGTGGGTGCCGACTTGTGAAATTCAAGAAAGTGGAGATGCCTACTCCATTTGATTTTTTTCGCTCACTTTGCAAATGATTTTGCGGATTTGTAAAATTCTTCCTTCTTAATTTGCTATAAAAGGCTTGGGGGAACAAATGGAAAACTATGGCAAACAAGTGATGAGCTTGGCCATCTAATCTGGTATGAAGAGAAAATGAGTGTACATATCCGGGGAGATCAATTTGGGTTATTCAAGTTGTGATAGATGTGGGAAACACTCGGGGTATTTTTCTCTTGGGGGTAATAAAGGGATTGGGGAGAGTGTTCTTTGATAGCTAGTAAAGTGGTTGTACGAGAATCTTTTATTCTTGATTTTGGTCCATAAAACTCAAGGGTGTATTTTTCTTGTATCGGGAAATTCTTTATTAGTAAATAATGAAACCTTCACGGACGTGGCGGAGTTTTGAACCACGTAAAATCTCTGTGTGCATTTTATATTATGTCGGTGTCATTTATTTTTGGTCATCATCTTGTTGGTGTGATTTGTCGGATATTCCGGATAAACCAAATCTCCGATCATGGCATGCCTCCACCGAGCCTAGAGCTATCAATTTCGGTCCACCGGTGGGCCACCCGACCAGCCCGTAAAAGCACCGGACTGGCTCTAGTATTCCAGGCCCAAAAAGTACCGGTCCTCAAAAGCCCACCCGACCCGATCCGTTTGTGACTCTCTTGTTGCGCCCAACGAGGAGAGAGGGGATCAAAAAATCTAAAAGACTCAGTATTTATAATCTGATCAACATCCTTTTAAACATTGAATGCAATTTAGGGTTACAAAACTCGTAGTTCCCATCAGGTTTGTTAAGCACGGCCCCGAATGCAATTTATATATTTTGTTGGGATCTCCTACTTTAAATAATGTTTAATACCATAAAAGCGTGTCAAATATACTTATGATATTTGATACGGCCTAGATTTGCCATATTAAATAGGATCAATATAATTTGGGCCTCAATATTAGAAATGGGCTCAA
This sequence comes from Rehmannia glutinosa, assembly GCA_016081115.2. Classification (NCBI taxonomy): domain Eukaryota; kingdom Viridiplantae; phylum Streptophyta; class Magnoliopsida; order Lamiales; family Orobanchaceae; genus Rehmannia; species Rehmannia glutinosa. Next base: position 459,506 of record JABTTQ020002392.1, on the reverse strand, counting down.
ATACGAATACAAACTCTATTAGGACCATAATTGGTAATATTTTAGATTAAAGAATAGATGATAAATACGCCAAATATATCTAATTGGATGGCCAAATGATTCTTATCTACAATTGAGGTGGAATTCTTATCTTAATTACTACTCTTCTTATAAAGATGGTTTTCCATAAAAAAAAATAGTATTATTATTCTCTTCTTTTCTACATTACCTCTTCACATAAATTATTTAATTATTCTCTTTTGATAGAATTTTGACTAGAGCGTCGGAGAGGGTACACGGAAAAACCTTCTCGGCCCCTTCTCACTTGTTGTTATCTGACTTTAAGACGAATAAACACCGGAGATTGGATTTTCTTGGTTGGTAAATTACTCGCCCCAACAATTGTCGCCATCCGTGGGAAAATTTGAGTTAAGATGTGAGAAAGCTATTCGACGGACAATGGGTGTATTCGTAAGTTAATCGCAACTAGTGAATGGAATATGATCGTCCGCGGAATTGTTGAAATCGCTCCACTCAAGCCAAATTATGTAACCCCTACTCTTGATGAGGATCCAATAGATTGGTTAGCGATGTTGGGTCCAACTCCAAGGTGAAGAGAATTAGGCGGAAGAGTGATAGAGCTTTGATTTCGTAGAATTTTTGAGGTTGTCTTTGACCTCCAAGTTGAGATGTGAAAAAAAAAAGGAGAAAAAAAACAGCATTCAAACCCTTGAGCATTCAAGTGAGTTGTCCAGCTAACTCTCCAAACATAGGTCAAATGGTTGAACCCTTACTTGATACGATAGTTGTAGATGAAAATATGAAGGGGGGGTCATGAGGATCCGTAGAGTATCCCAAAATGTTGAAAATCTTGTTGCCCAAAACACTGCCTCAAAAGTGTTCAACAAATCGACTGAGAGAGGAATACCAAGGAAAATTTGAAGGTCAGGGCAGAAAAGGTAAATTTAGATCTCGCACGGTGTAAACCCGACCGACCTCGCGCACTCATTCGCAATGTCAAAGAGCGATATCCTAGGAGATCCTGTTAATGTCTACATCACATGTAAGAAACTCACATGCACTGCGTGCTTCCCCGAATTGGCGTAGCAGTGGAGAAATTGGCGTGGCCCACTGAGTTTGACGTCGAGTCAAGAGATGTTGATGTCGGCTAAGATCCTGGTGGTGCAATGTCATCTTAACCCTTGTGTAGGTCAATGCCACCTAGGCCTTGTTGGGAAAAATGATCCCCATTCATTTCTAGGGACAAGCAAAAATAACTGAAAAATAAAATAACAACAAACTACAACACAAGATTTACGTGGAAACTCCAAAACCAGAGAAAAACCATGACTGCAGAGCAATTCTCTTTGTATGAAGAATTTATACAATCACACGAAAATTCTCTCTCTCGACTCCCGACTCCAATACTCCGACACCGTTTATAAATCCTACTAACTTGCACCCTTCTCCCAACTCTACAAGAGAATACAAGAAAGGAATTTAGAAGAATCAAAATACAAAGACTATAATGTATTTGATTGGTGCACTTGAAAACACACCACATGAGTTTCTTAAATAACCTTAAGGCTCCCATTCCTTTTGTTTCACAAGCAATGTGGGACAAAAACCACTTCTTCTATTTTAACACAAACCAACATGCATGTCATGTTGCTTTGGCCGATGAGGATTCGAAAGGAAACAAAGAAACATGGTATGTTTTACCATTTAAGATATTCTTGAGTATGATTTATATCCCTCGAATGTTATCCAAAGATAATTTTTTCCTATTGTTGTTGCTACTAGGCTAATTAGCGAAATCCCCGCTTGAAATTCTAAAATAATTCTTTTTCAAATGAGCTAATGATAAGTCGAGTGTGTGTATGCTAGTAATCGATTTGAAGAAATGGTTTGACTTTTGGTCCATATTCTTTAGTGCATATGCATATAAATTGAGTGTTGCTTGCTAGTTTCTACTAAAAATGAGAATCATAAACATAGTGATTTGAGATAGTGCTTGAATCAAGGAGACAGAATACTCTTTTGATGATTATGTGCTATTTGGAGTAATTACATGCAATAGGTTATTAAATTGAATTACACCATGCATAGCCATTCTTTGATCTTATTGCGCTTATCTTAATATTTATGGTGGGATATTTGTATTCAAAAATAGGTGTCTATGCCACACATTCAAAACATAAATGTGTTTTTAAAAAATGCTGAATTTTCTTGAAGTGATAATCTTGCTTTTACTTAAAAGTGCTCAACGATTAGCTTATTTTCGGAAGAGCTGAATACTTTCTATGACCCATGAAATCTAAATTATTTGAGTTGGAAATCAGATTATCCTTTAGGAATTTACAATGCCCACATTGATGTGAATCCAGTCACGGAGGGCCTGAGCAACACCAAATGCAAGTTTTTTCGAGTTCTTAAAGACTATGTAATTGAGTTCTTGAGTTCTTGTATTTGTTTATCGTAGATTAGGTGTTGATTTCCGTTGTTTTGAGTCATTTGAGTGGCCAAGTTGATGTTAGAGGCCAAGTATATTGAGTCTAGAGTCATGTTAGTCAATCATAACGATCGAACAACTAGAGGTTGCGTTCAAATACGTCCAAGCGCGTCAACAGTTTTCAGCACTGGCAGGGTTTAGTATTTTGGCCACAATTTTCTCTACAAAATTGATATTGAGGTGATTCAAGATATTATGGAAAGATAAGAGAAAGGGCTACAACTTTCATGAGACTCCATGAGCTAATTCGAACTCAAACGAACAAAACAGAGGCCAACACAGCCTGGCCATGCTCGACTGCACAAGTTTTTAGCTCCGAGACAGTGTGGAACACGGCTGGCCGTGTTCAAGAACATGGCCATGTTCGGGCGCATTTTAGGGTTTTATGTTGTTTTGTTTCCTTTTTCAATTTTTAAGTTGTTTCCTAGTTGGTTTAGGGTTTGTTTTATGTCGCCTATATACGGCAAATACTTGTTTATTTTTCACAACAACTTTGATATTGAATATTGAATTGAGATTTTCTCTTCAAACCTTTGGGTTTTTTCAAGAGCTTCAAGTTGTTCATCTTGTTGTGAATTTTGACTTATCAAACAAACTTTCGCATTTGTTTATGGCGTCTCGCATACCAAGATTCTTACTTTTCTAAGCAATGGGTCGAGGTTTTCACCATCTTTAACCGAACTAATGAAGATCTTGGGTTAACAATATATTATTGTTTGGGTCGTATGCACGTTCGTTGCTACGGTTCACATCGAGAATCATTTGTCTTCCTCTACCTGGCTATAATTCCAGGTCTCACTCAATATACTCATTAAATTCATCATCTAACTCAACCGAATCTACATGTCTTTGCCTTCGCACATTAGTCTCCTGTTTTTTTGTACTACTATATTCACCCACTCCTCATACATCTCTAACATCATCTTCTTCATAAGACCCTCAATTACCTCCATCCGTAATTTGTTGGTCGATCCAACGTTGTATATTTCCTTCGGACATGATGCATAAACAAGTGCATAATAATTTTGAGTGGGTCAGAACATGAGGGTAATGGCCATTGCGGTAAAATTCGAGGAATCTCTATATTCATGGCAAAAGAGAAGGGATCTAGGAACGAGTTTTTAAGTGCTAACATATTTAATTTTGTTTTGCCTAGTTGTATATTTTCTTGGCTACAAAATTGTGGAGAAACAGATGATTGCACTTGTCGTTTGGTTTTTGATCCAGGTGGATTGACATGATCATTCAACCTTTGGGTCCAACGTCTGGATTCGAGGACGAATCCCTTTCAAGAGGAGGGGAATGATGTGAATCCAAATCACGGAGGGCACGGCAACACCAAATGCAAGTTATCTCGAGTTCTTGAAGACTATGTAATGAGTTCTTGAGTTCTTGTATTTGTTTATCATAGATTAGGTGTTGATTTTTGTTGTTTTGAGTCATTTGAGTGGCCAACTTGATGTTAGAGGCCAAGTATATTGAGTCTAGAGTCATGTTAGTTAATCATGTGCTGAAAGGAAGCATTGATGATCAAACAACTAGAGGTTGCGTTCAAAAACGTCCAAGCGCGTCAACAGTTTTCAGCACTTGCAGGGTTTACTATTTTGGCCATAACTTTCTCTAAAAAACTGATATTGAGGTGATTCAAGATGTTATGGAAAGCTAAGAGAAAGGGATACAACTTTCATAATACTTCATGAGCTAATTCAGACTCAAATGGATGAAACAGAGGCCAACACGGCCTGACCGTGTCAACAAGCATGGTCGTGCTCGACTGCGCAAGTTTTTGGCTCCGAGACAGTGTGGAACACGGCCTGGCCGTGTTCAGCAACATGGTCATGTTCAGCAGGCGCGTTTTAGGTTTTTATGCTGTTTTGTTTCCTTTTTCGATGTTATTTTTCTTTTTGAAACATTAGCTCATGCAAATAAAGTAGATGAAGTTCGACGATAGATTAATTTTGAGAGTTGCTTTGTTGTAGATAGATTGGGAAGGGGAAGTGGTGTTTGTATTCTCTAAAGAAGAGTAAATTGCCTTAATGTTAAGATTTACTCCATTAACCACATTGACGTTGAGATTATGGATCCTCAAATGGGAGTTTGGAGATTGACTGGTTTTTATGGAATTCCAGATAGAGCTAAAAGATGTGAATCATGGAATTTATTAAGAAATCTCAAATCCCAATCAGATTTGCATTGGTGTTGCATTGGTGATTTTAATGACATGTTACATCTGGAAGATAAAAAAGGAAGGGTCGATCATCCGAATTGGTTATTTTGGGGGTTTAGGGAGGTAATTATGGAGTTCAATTTACAAGACATACCTTGTACCATTTCACATGGAGAAGCGAAAAATGTGGTACAATTACGGTGGAGGAAAGAATTGACCATGCCTTGGTAACAACATCTTGGCTTCAAATTATTCCAGATGCTTCGTTAAGTAATAAAATTGTGCCAATATCAGACCATTCTCCTATCCTTCTTAAAACATGTGTTACGGTGAAACAAAAATTCATCGGAAATTTAAATTTGAAAATCGATTTACAAATGGATGGATTAGAGGATGTGGTACAAAATGCATGGGATTACTCTGCTGGACAGAATATCCAGAACATATTGGATTGTTGTGCAGAATGATTGGCAGCTTGGGGAAAGAATCAGAACTTGTTGTTTCGAAATGAGATTAAGAAATACAATGCTGAGCGGATAATATGAAACGGTTTGAAGAAGAGAGATTAAAGTTAAATACTTTACTACTCTAAGAAGAAAGATATTGGAAGCAACGAGCCAAAATTCATTGGTTAAATAAGGGAGATAGTAATACACATTTTTTTCCACATATTTGCTTCAGCCCGGCGAAAAGAAACTGGATGGAAAAAATACAAGATGATACCGACATGTGGCAGGAGGATACGGATAAAATCTGTAAATTTTGAAAAAATGCTACGAGGGGTTATTTGGAGAAGTTGGGTGTCAACTCGAACTAGTAATTGATGTTGTTAAACCATGTATTACGGAAGAGCAGTATTGGTTCTTACAAGTCAGTTTTCTTTGGTTGAGTTTACAAGGGCCATTAAACAAATGCATATGAATAAATCTCCAGGGCCTGATGGATTTAACCCGGATTTTCACTAAAAATTTTGGCATAAGATAGGTGATGATATATTTTGTGCTTGTAAAGAGTGGCTGCATAATGGTCAGTTTTCGGAGGGCCTGAACAACATAAATGTGGTATTGATTCCTAAATGTAATAATACATGCACACTGAAGGATTGACGCCTTATTTCACTTAGTAATGCTATTTACAAAATTCTTGCTAAGGTTCTTGCGAAACGCATTAAAAAAATTTGTCTAAGATAATTTCCTTTAATCAATCTGCTTTCGTTCCTGGAAGATCCATCATTGATAATGTTCAAATTGCATTTGAAAGGAATTTGCATCGCAAGGAAGGGGATGTGGATTTAAAAATTGATTTAGTAAAGCCTATGACAGTATGAATGGGAGGTTTTTGGAAGCTATAATGCAGAAGATGGGTTTTGCTCGAACTTGGATTAATTGGGTGATGATGTGTGTCTCTACAGCCAAGTATTCTATTGGGGTCAATAATGAGTTTGTTAGTCCAATTCAACCAAAGAGAGGATTGAGACAAGGTGATCCTTTGTCGACGTACCTTTTTTATTATTTGTGTCGAGGGACTCAAATTTGATAAGAGATGCAGAAGAAAAAGGCTTTATTCACGTTTCACGGGTTTGTAGGAGAGCCCCAACTGTCTCGCACCTTCTCTTTGTGGATGATAACTTATTATTTTTCAGGGCGTCGGTTGAGGAATGTCATCAACTAAAAATGTTCCTCGAGTTGTATAAAAAAGCATCGGGGCAAGTGGTGAATTTTGGTAAATCGGGTATTTTCTTTAGCAATAATATTTCCTCGATTAAAAAAAACATCTATCATATTTTGGGTATTTGATAAGAATCGAACACCGAAAATACCGGACTTCCATATCTTATTGGACAAAAAAGAAAAATATTTGGACACATTAAAAATAAGGTATGGATTATATTCAAGACATTGGATGGGCAAGTCGTTGTCAAGAGGGGGGAAGAAGTTTTGTTAAAGGCGGTTAACCAATTGATACCCTCATATTTCATGAGTACATTTCTATTGTCTGTTTCATTACTTGAAGAGTTAGAGAAGATGATGAACTCATATTGGTGGGGTTTTAATAAAGATAAATTAAAAGGCATCATCTGGATGAGGTGGGATAAAATGTGTAAAGGAAAGGAAGATGGTGGACTCGGGTTTAGAGATTTGTTCTGTTTTAATGTTTACTTGGGAAACAATGATGGAATTTCTTGGTGGAACCGGATGCTTTAGTTACCAAAATTTTCAAATCTAAATATTTCCCTCGAGGGAATTTTTTAAATGCGAAGCTAGTCTCTAATCCTAATTACATTTGGAGAAGCATTTGGAGTACTCAAGTGGTGCTACAGAAGGGGATCCGTTGGAGAGTTGGCAATGGATGCAAAATCAGAGTTTGGGGAGATCATTGGTTAAGGGATGAGCACAATTTTTTTTGTTACAACTCCCATTAATCCACTTATCACAATTTTTTGTTAATGATCTTATTATCCCAGGTTTAAGACAGTGGGATGTTGAATTGCTAGAGAAAATATTTTGTGACAGTGATGTTCTTGATTTCCAATATTCCTTTGAGTGACGTTGTTGGGGTGACAAATAGATCGGCATTATGATAAAAAGAGAAATATGTGGTGGAGAGAGGATATGAGGTTGCAAAAGGTATGAACGAAGAAAAAATGCGGTGCAAATTTAGGGGTGTGGAGGAATATTTGGAAGCTGAAAATTCCATCTAAAGTCAAGCATTTTATTTGGAGAGCATGTCAAGATTGCCTTCCCACCGATGCAATCTTATTAAGAAAAATATCCAGTTAGAGAGTTGTTGTGTTTTCTGTCAAAAAAATTTGGAGACATGTTGACACTTATTTATTTCTTGTCCATACAGTCATCTTTGTTTGGAAATAACAGGAGTTGGTGGAAAGTTGGGCAAGTAAAGTTGAATTATTTTTGGAGTTGGTTGATTTTTGTATCAGGGAGTCAGATTGGTGGATTGCTGCTAAATGTGTCATGATTTTTTGAAGCTTATGGAGGCAAAGAAATAATGAGGTTTGGAACAAATCTCACACATCTCCTGATGGGATGATTCATAATGATGTATGCTTCTTGAATGAGTGGTGTAACAACAAGCTTGGTTTTGAATCAAATGAAACTGAGAACCAACAAGCAATAATGGTGGGAGGGTGGATAAAACCAGATTTCCCATTTCTGAAATGTAATGTAGATGCAACATTGTGCCGAATAAATAATAAGACTGGTATTGGGATGGTAATTCGGGACGATAACGGAGATTTTATTGTTGCTAGGACTATCACATTTTCAGGTTTATATGAGGTAAAGGAAGCTGAAGCTATGGGCGTTCGAGAAGCTTTATCGTAGATTTACAGCCTTGGTGTTAATCAAGTGGTGGTAGAAACAGATGCAACAAACGTGGTAGACAGCTTATCGTCTGAAGAAAATGGGGAATCAGAGGATGACAATATCTTAGAAAAATGTCGAGCATGCATGGTGTTCCAGTTATATCGGTAGTGTTTACCCGCCGTAATAGCAATGGGATTGCTCATGAACTAGCAAAAGAATCTTTCTCCTTTGATAGTCCATCAGTGTGGAACTCTCCACCTCCTTGCGTTATAAACTTATTGTTTGCGGATATTTCGTATTAATAAAATTTTCTTCTTTTCGTCAAAAAAAAAACTCGTAAATTGATCAATATGTTCTCATAAACATTTTTTTCGCCCTCAAAATTAGAAATATTTATTGTATTAATGAAATAGTGCATGCATATATTACAAAAAAATGAAGTATTAAACTTACTCAATTTTGATAAAAATATAGATAAGACTGACATCAATTAAACTGTTCTCATCGTATTTAAGTTTAATAATAACTTGGTTTTCACCATTGATTAGTTCATGAAACAACTAACCAATTAATGAGCTGCAACCAATCATTGTCGTAATTATAAATTAAGATGAATATTGTAGTCTTAGAAGATATAGATTATGTATGGTTGTGTTTTCAACCCACTTTTTTTAGTTTTACACTGTTTTGAAAACTTGGATCATGTTCGGCCATGTCCATTCCCAGTAAAAATTGGTGATGTTTGAGTTTTTAAAATGTCTAAAAAATGGTCTTGTAGCCAATTTAAGCCCAATTTTCAAGGAATAGGCTGACAAGAGTCAGACTACACTTTTATTATTGCTTCTCATTTATGTCAGATGTCAAAACACCTAATTACTTTAGGGAAAAAAATTGCTCGCCATGTCTAATCCGTTGAACATGGTGATTTGTACAAAAAAGAAACAATTTTTTGAAAAGGTTTTAGAGATTGCATATTGGAAACAAAAACAAACACATTTTCAATTTTATCACGACTATCAATGTCAAAATTGAAAATAAAAACATTCAACCAAATATAATTTCATTTGTAAACCTATATGGAAAATGAAATTCGGACAACTAACCAAACATATTTTCATTTTTCACACAAAAACCAATAAAGACGGAAATTCATTTTTCAACACCTAAAATTAGAAATTGACTTGGAAACACATCCATACATCCCTGTAGAGATTCAAATTATCATTTTCTTTAGGTCATAACCTTTATCTCACTTATCAATTTTCATGTTTCGTCAATCTTCGTTTGATGCTATGGAATTAATTTGGAAAAGTGTACCTTAGAAATCACTAAGTTGCATTTGGATTTGAGGAGCTTCCTGTTGGCTATTTCAAATTTGTAATAAGAAGTCTCTTGATGTTTACATTTATAACATTCAATTACTTTGAATTTTAATTTCAATAGTAATAATTTTGATTTATGTTTCAATTATTTTGATAGATTTGAAATCATCCAATATTAATATCATTTGAAATTATTGGCTTACTTCTACAGCCCACTAGATTTTTCTTAACAAATTATTGACAAATATATATTAAAGAAAAGCCAAAATATAAACGCATTTTATTTTTCTAAACAAAGCCATTATCACGGATAACATCTTCCATTTTTTTTTTTTTTTTCATGATAAGGAGTTGCAAACGCACGAGGACTTTCAATATTTTCCTCCTAAGAGTTTTTTTAATACTATATTATATTACAATCCCAATTTTTTTAAATAAATCAGAGTGGCGCAGCCGAAGCGTGGTGGGCCCATAACCCACAGGTCCCAGGATCGAAACCTGGCTCTGATATTGATATTTTTAAATTTTTATTTTACTGTTTAATTAAATATAAGGTAAAGTAAACCGTTAACAACCGGGGATGTAGCTCAAATGGTAGAGCGCTCGCTTTGCATGCGAGAGGCACGGGGTTCGATCCCCGCATCTCCATGTTTTTTGGATTTTCCGCTTCAACATTTTCATTATTTGTTTAATGATTTTTCATTTTTCAATTTTAAGATTTCGGATTTTTGTAGCTCTTTACCGTTAAGCCACACAACCACCATGTCACCGCTCATCGCCTCCCTAATCCCCTCTCCCCCCGCCGCCCCTCCTTCCGCTCAGCCACCGCTCAAATCTCCATATCCCCACCGCTCATCCGCCGAAATCAACACAATCTCCCGCCGTAACGCAGCCGTTTTGCTCTCGTCAATCATCATTCCCCTCCTCCAACCACCCCTCGCCTCCGCATTTTCAATCGGCATCTGTACTCGCCTCTCTCTCATCTCAGTGCTTTGACGCCTTTCCTAATTTTTATCTGATTTTAATTTTTTCTTCTTGTTTTGCAATGTGATTAGCAGGACCAAAGGAATGGCTGAAAGAGCAGAAGAAAAAATCTGCCAAATTTCTCTTAGCTCCGGTTGATGCCTCCCGCAACATCCTTCAGTCTGCCTACCTCCTACTGAGTAACTTCTTGCTTTTATTTCTTAAACAATGCTTTTTTTAACTTTTCATTTGTACATAATTTTGTGAGAATAATACACTCTATTTGTGTAATGTAGTGAAAAGTGAAGCAGAGTTTGGTGAAAATGACATGGAAGAAGTTCAAAAATTGTTAGTGTCTGCCGCTAGAGATTGTGTTCCTCAGGACCGGAATTCTTTCGTCGAGTTACAAGCCAACACTGGAGTCGAGGTATCCATCACTAGTTCTAGTATTTGAAGTTTTAACTTATCCAATAGCAATTAGCTTGGAATTTGAATGATAGAATCAGATTGCCTAAATATCTTTGCTATCCATGTTCGACATTGTATTTCTGACTGCAGCAGTTTTGTTGGGGTTATTACAATCTTAACTTTATAAGTGTGCTTATATTGTCTGAGGGAGGATAATTAGTGCTTCCTGATTTGAAGGGGTTAATTCAACCCCCAGTTAGAGATTTTGTTTTTTACAGATAGTCAAGTTTCTGTTAGACTCTTTCATGTTGTTTCAGCGTGGCAAAGGTAAAAAGAGATTAGAAGCTGTCATTCTATACAATATATTAAAATGCAAAACATACTATTAAGCTGTTTGGGTAGTCACGTACTAAAACATTATGAATTTGAAATTGATCTGTCTGCCAAGATCTCATTGCCCTATATAATTATATGTCAATGAGAAATATTGAGAATTTGGTTTTTATTGCTTTTTGTATGAAAACTGAAATTATCTTAAGATGAATGAATGAGAATGTGTTTTTATATAGGTTCAAAATGAGAATATGTTTGAGTAGTTCTAAGGGAATTTTAAATACAAAAGCGACAAAATAATTGTTTTTGTGTTTTATAGTATCATCTTTAGAATTTAATTTGTGTAATTGATAGTGGTGGGATTCACTTTGAATATTTAATTTGAATATGATGCTTTATTTATAAAATCTATAGATGGTGACTCCATTAGAATTATGTAATTTGAAAATAGTAACATATTAAGTCGATGTAGCTGTGGTGGTGAGTTTCATATAATATGAGAAAAATATTTTTGTGGGAAAGGAGAATATAGAAGGGACATTGTTTTTTCGAAAATAGATTAAACAAACATGATAAGCATGATTTATGATTTTGATACTATATAAAATGAGAAAATGGGTTTTGAAAAAGGGTACTAGACGTATGAGGTTTAATTGAAACATCTGGAACAAGATTGAGATTTTATTAGGGAGTTATATCATTCAACTTCATATTATACACATTGGGTTTTATGCTGTATTTGATTCGCTGTCTACATAATAGTAAAGAGCAAATTAGTAGAGAAAAAGTGGCTGAATGGAGGTAAATGGAGAAAGAAGAAAATTGTGTGTTAAGTTTATTTGTTTTAGAATTATTTGTAAAACTATTATCTGAAGTCTGAATTCTATCTTTTAGGTCTGCACATTCCGGCTACTTGTGAAAAATGCATCGTCTTTGCTTGATGATAGAGATCCAATAAAGTTTGAAGCTGAAGCCAAGCTGGATGATCTCATAAGGTTTGTCTCCTTTGGTAATGGCTCTAGCTTGCTGTTGTTGTTAGACACTTTGAATCATGTGACCACCCATTCAATGGGAGAGATGGGAACTGCATGCGAACAAATGGTTTTAGCAGATCCATTGGCTAATGTCTTCCTGGCTAATTGCAGATCTTTTTCTTCTCTTAATGGCATGGCAAGGGAAAGAGGTATTCAACTTACTTCAAACAGGTACGAAAAGCATTTGAATAGGATAATGTATATCATGCCTCCCGCAATAGATTTCATGTGTTATGAAACTGGCCAAGAGTTTGTAATTGAAATTTATCATCTATACATATGCTTTTTTGACTCCAGATGTGGTTTGATTATCCTTTGTGCAGCAGGCAAAAAGTTGCAGATGCACTTAAAGATACAATATCTTCACTGAACGACTTTGAGCAGGGTATCAAAGATTGTCTCCAAGTTTGATCACTTCAATTCAGGCAAAATATTTTGACCAACCTCTTTCGAGCTGTAAACAAATGAACTGTGTAATAGGTGCCATCTTTATAATTAGTTTCACAAACATTGTTAAATACCACTCTTGTGTGCATTGTTTTAAAGATCAAACAAATGCTTGGACATTTGTGGATCACCAGAGACTAATTATGAAGTTAAAACTATCTTGGTAGTGTAAAGCATGGGATTTTAAATTCCATTATGTTGACTGCACCATTTTCTAACCTATATGTCGAAATTCTTTGTTTGTACTAAATTTGGCATCACATGTACTGGTTTATTGAAATAGGCCTCTGTATGTTTTTTACCAAGCTCATTCCGCTAATTGCTTAAGATTTTCAAATGTCTGGATCATGACTGAGTTATACTAGATTGTGAAAATTCCCCTTTTATATTAACCACTACTTTTTGATTTTCAGCAAATGCGAGTGATCTTGATAAGAAGATGACGAGACAATCAGCTTTATTGTGACTATAAAAGTTTTTGGTATTCGTCCACATTTTGTACTTATAGATTAAGGTAAGCGGACTATATTTATCTGTCCATGCAATGGAGAAATATATTCTCTCTCATCGATAAATCCATACATGTAGATAAATGGAATATATGGGGAGCCATTCCAATAACTCCACTCTCCCACTTGGGTGTGGGGTGTGGGGGTGGGGTGGGGTGATTGACATTTAAGAATAGAATGTATTTAGGAATGAGATTTAAGAATAGAATGGTGCTTGTGATATCAGTATAGCATTTATATGTTCAGTATGTATAAAGAATGAGAAAGGATTGGAATAATTCCTTGCTTGATTCCAATATCATAATTGATAATTAGAAATGAGTTCTAGGGAACATTGTTATTCTAACTAATTTATCAGAATTTACTATAAAATCTTCATAAGAAAATATTATTCATTATTTGTGCATAAATTAGTATATTACGATTTTATTTGGTGTAAACTATATTACGTATAAATAAATCTAAATATCTAACACTTATATATATATATATTATATAATAAAAATAACAATGATGAACTTTTTTTGTGTTTATTTAGTTTTATTAGGGATGGGTTTAGATCATGAGATTGTGACTCGGCCCGCCTCGCATGGGATTAGGGCGGGTTTTGAAACTACAAACAAGTCTTGAATTTTAATTTTTAATCCCATGCCGGGACATACACTGCAGCTTTTAAAATATTGCACATATTAATTTATTTAGTAGTTTCAAAAATAAAGTGGGTTTAATGAGTTTAACCCATTGGTCTCAATTTGAAACGAGTTTGGGTGCGTCTGGGCCCATAAAATCTCGACAGTCCGGACATTGGCTTTGGCAAACCTATCTAAACCCAACTGGTGTCATCCCCGAGTGTTCTCCATCTATTTTGTGATGTTTATTAGGATCATTTTGTCGAATATCGATTTATTCGTAAGTGATTAGAAATGGTTACAATCATTGGGGAGGGAGGGATGACTAATCTCATGCTTTTTACGAATGATGATACCTAAGGCAATGAAGATTCCTTACATTAAATTGCACCAATCATGTATTTGGCAATAGACATGAGAACGTCCATTTCATTAGCACATCTTTCCCACATACCAATCATAGTGTTAATGCTTAATATTATTTATGACTACTTACAATCACAATCACATTTTTAATTGAATCTAACTTTTAGGGAAGATGATATGCATAGGAGTAGTGATTTCATGAATGAAGTAGAGAATAATCGGCTTTGCTTTATGACAAAAACTAGTCATATGCGATTAAACTCCTTTAGGTCCATTTTGGTTGAAGGATTTTGAGCTAAGATTTTAAAATCATAATAACAAATCCATTGACGTTGTTTGGATGAAATCATTCTATAATGGATTTCAAATACTTGAAAGCTATTTTTGGAGTCATTTTGGAGGATTTCAAATTAATCTTAGATTGAGTCATTTGAAATCCTTATCCCAAATCCTCTCCCCGAATCCAAATCGTTCAGTCCAAATGCAACCTTAGGGTACTTTAGAATGTTCAGTTATTCTGGTAAACTATATAATAGTATTAATATTTACTCTATATGCTGCGAAATAGATTTTTTTTAGTCAAAGTCATCTACCACTGCGGATGTTGTCCAATAATAGCACTCTAGATAATTGAATGTGTCAGAGTTCTTTAATTGCAAAAGATAGTTGATAATTGAGGGACATGGAGGACATTTCGAAGGATCAAATTAGGTGTAACATGAATATCTCCTATTCCTGCCACCGTGGTTGTAGTTCCATCGGCGACCATTATTTTTCTACTACTTGGACAAGGTGTATAAGTACTGAAATATTTTGAGGTGTGTGTCATATGGTCTGTGGCGCCAGAGTCAAGGATCCAAGAATTCCCAAATGCTTTATCAGATGCATTTAAACCAAAGGAGTTTAGAGACTCACCAGAGAGGGTTAAGGAGCAACTTTCTTTGGTTACCTCGGGTTTCTCAAGCGATCCCAACAAATTTTTTAGCTTTTCAATCTCTGTAAGGCCAAACCCTCCAAGAGTTTGATTTTCCTCCTGTGTGGTCATGTGAGCCTTCCCTTGCGTCTGTTTTGGATGCTTCCCTTTAGGTCCCCACTCACGACTAGGGGGCTTTCCATGCAATTTCCAGCAAGTTTCCTTAGTATGTCTTGGCTTCTGGCAGAAAGTGCACCAAAGGTCATCTTTATTCACAGCTTTTGTTATGACAAGGCGATTGTTTTGGGCGTTGGAGAATCTGTCCAACTGCAAATTTTTATTTTTTGTGGTAAGAAGCGCTGAACTATCTGTTGGTGTAGATTCCAGCATGACTCCCCGGCGACTCTCCTCTGCTCGGATTAAAGACACAGTTTCATTTAGAGATGGGACATCAGGTTTCCCTAAAATCTGAATGCGCACCAAATCAAACTCAGAATTTAATCCAGCAAGAAAATCATAGACTCGATCACGTTCAATGAAGTTTTTGACAGCCACTGCGCACTCGCTGCATTTCAGATCAATTGTTCTATAATAATCCAATTCTTGCCATTGATTCTGTAGGAAATTTGCATACTCTGTCACAGATCTGCTCCTTGTTTTGCTGCTGCAGTTTTCGTCTTGATCTCGTAAATGAGAGCCGCATCATTCACCTTGGAATATGTCTGGTGTAATGCATCCCAGATCGCCTTTGCTGTAGGGAGAAACATGTAGGTATCACTAATTTCAGGGGTCATTGAATTCCATAACCATGACATGATCATGGAATCCTCCTCATCCCATGCTTCGAAGCCAACCTCTCCACTTTTCGGTCCCGTGCCTAACAAATGCTGCAACTTTCCTTTTCCTTTCAAAAAGGTTCGAACTAATTGCGACCACTTCAGATAATTTCACCCATTTAATCTGTAAGCCGGCTGGATATTCTGGAGTTCACCGATGCTCTTCATTTGTGGCTCATTTTCAGTGGTGGGGTTTGTATCAGAAATTGGTGTAGAGGAAGTTTTTTCTGTCATTTTAGAGTAGTAATAACAAGGATATTTCCAGCAATTAAGGTTGGACTACAAAAAAAAAATGAGAGCAAACAAATCTGGCAATGAAGGCCAATGGCAGATCAGAAATTCCCAGGAACCCTAGCCTTAGGGCTTTGATACCATGAAGAAATAAAGAAACTGATTAAACTATTCTCTGTAATGTGTATTACTTCATAATATTGTACAACCTATTGTCAATATATATACATGATTTCCTACACTATAAAAGGAAATGATATTGTACATAATATAGACATGATCTCCTCCACTAAACTAGGAAACCACAATCAGCAGATCTCTAGAATATATCTCCAGAATATTCTGATTATCTTAATTAATTCCTAGAATCATGGAGATTAGGTTCAGTTTTTCTACAGTTCTGTATACTGTAGAAAACGGATAATATATTCAATAACAAACTGAAATAATGAGCGTCTTGTTCGAATATTACCAGAAATTTTAATGACGATATGATTGATTGGTGGTGTTTATACTTTACAGTATAATCGTTTTTGGTTAGCCATGTCATTTCGTCATTCTTTCTGTTAATAATGATGATTTTCTATTATGCCAAAAGGGGCGGCTTTAAGATGCAAGAAATTGGAGCAAAGGAAATTTACCAAAAACTGTCTAGTATTCTGTACTGCGAAGAATATTTACAGCTAGAGAATGTTTTATTCAACTCTTGCTAATAAACTTGATCACATGCCAAAAATTGGGTGAGGTCATGGACCTTAAGGGGAACTGGCAATATCTGTAAGTAATGCCAAGGGTTAGGCATGTTGCTGTGTTTCCCATCGAGCATTCCTGAAATTTTTCTCATATTTGATCTTCTGATGGAGTTCCAAGTGAATGATTATTAACTTTATTATGTGATCCAGCCTAACTTCTCTACATTGTTCTGTTGCCTCTGCAATTTGTCACTTACTAGACCTGTAATTGATACTAACAAGAATATTGCCTATTTGTATACTTTAAAATTGAAAGTCTGATACGTATAGCATATACTACCCGCAACTTTGGCCTCATGAACTAGTTTGATTGGGTGAACCAGAAGCCTGCAACAAATACAAGCGACCGCATGGTGTCCCATCGTCTGGGTGAGTTTGAACTGATCTAGGCAAGTTACGTAGCTTGTTGAACAAATTTAGTGGATCTTGCAATAATCCAAAATGAGCATCTGGATCACCAATCTGTGAGAGCTTAACATCGGAAAACCCTAGTGATGGCAGTAGTTGATCCGGCCAATCACAATAGAAATGGAAGGTGGAGCTGGATAATTTGGTTGCTTGTTTGTTCATGAAGTCTGCTAAGAGCACTGTGTTGGTAAGATTGCATTTTTCTGCAATGATGTTAAGTACTTTCATGGCGTTGGAGTGGGAGAGGTAGTACAGGATTCCCTCCAAAATCCATACTGTACTCTTCTTTGGCTCAAATCCTGATATTTGGAGCTTTTCAAGCCAGTCATCTTCTGTCAGGTCAGCCGCCACTCTTGTCAGTGATTTTGCTGTCATGATTGGATGATGATGTTCGTCTCTCGAATTTACTGCTGCCTCTAGAATAGCGGCTTTTGCGTGCAAAACCTCAGCAAAATCAACCTCAAAAACACTGATCTCTTTCAAGCAGCTTAGGCGATATGATCTTGCATCCATTCCTGCAGGTAGGAGATAGTTTAATTTCTCAAAATTTCGTTTGGTACTTCAATCTTCACTTTATTGTCGTACTATCTTGATTTGACTATAATTTTTAGTTCCGTCTCGATCGTTCTAAATTAGAGATATATCAGAGTGGTGTTTGTGCCGTTTGTAGATGGTTATATTTGTTATTCTCGACATTTTAGATTTTTGTTGCATATTCATTTGATAGGGCTTTTCTCTATATTGTCTAGCCAATTAACAAAAGTAGAGGAACGGTAGGGAAGAGGAGGTAACTAGTTTTTCAAGCCCCTATAGATTACAATGGATCTAACAATTTTTAATGTCAATAAAGGTTTGATGATAGATCCATATAACTAACAGATACTTCTTTGCTTATATGGTTTAACAGTTAACACTTAAGACTGAAAGCTAGAAGGTTTTCAAAATATACCATAAGCAGAAGGAGCTTAAAAAGAAAATACTAACAAGACTGAGCCAGTATTTGTCTGGCTGTTGCAAGACAAATTTGTTCCTCCAAGAGGTTGATGCAGATTCTAGTATCAAACTATATGGACTTACAAATTCTTAATCATTTATGTTCATGAGGAAATTTATAGAAAGTTACTTTCATGATATTTACTTTACCGTCATTTTAATCATAAACTTCATTTGTCAAATTAAACTAATGGTAATAAGTATGTAGACAAAAAGTAAGTTCTTGGGAGAGGGTTGGGTCTTTGGTTCATTGATAGACAAATATCATGGAGTTTTGTTCACTCACTGCTTTTCTTTTTGTGTGTGATTCAAAAAGAAGGGATTGTGAAGGGATAGAAATCCCTCGGAAGATTTCTTTTTATTGGTGTTTCTGTACTAGGGAGTAAATGTTGCTTAAATTATTTTGGATGTACTCTTTACAAATTTCGAAATCATGTCTGTTTTAAGTTTGTAGTTGTCATGTATTAACGTATTTTACCCACTGGGGTGACTATAAGCTGCCCAACTAGCGCTCCTTCGGTAACATACCAACTGGCCAAGGAATTGATGAATTCAATTATCTGTTGTTTGTGATAACACTTTCACTAATCTCTATTTGTCGTAATTCTATGTTTTGTTACGCCACGCCCCTCCAATACTTATGTTTGATTATTCAAAATTAAAAAAAAAAAAAGGAATGTGGAGTGCTACTATCCTAGGATTGTTTTATGTATAGACTGATTGGTATGTTTCGATGACATAATAGGATATAATAATGATCAATATTTTGAAAATGCATGATCATCTCAAGTCGGTCACTGAGAACATACCTTATTCGCATTGTCTTGAATCTTACTGTGAAACTTGTGTCATTCATAAGCTATCATTTTCTTTCCCAGTTAGTATTGTTTCATTTTGTTTATTAATTTATTTATTTATTTTTACTGCAGTAATGTTGCCTATTCCCGTTCATTTTACTCTTGAAGGCAAACTTTGGAGATAATATCCTCTGCTTTTCCTTAAAAATTTTCGACGCACAACGAAATTATCTATTTGAAATGAAATGCTTACCTGCACCTAGCAGAACAACCTGTGCTCCTGCGCCACCAAACGAACTCAGAGCCGCTTCAAGTTTGGAATCGAACCATAATGTCCGAACAGCAAGAATCACCCCAGAAATCTCCTTAGCATTATTAAGCCTGTCTTTCTTAATCTTTTCATAAATGGCTTTCAGGTACGTCTCGCCCGCAAACAGCTCCGCCAACGGGTCGTTGATCACCTGCTTCCACAATGCTCGTCCGGCCGCTGTCTGGCATGCCGATCGCTGGAGCAAATCCCAATCACGCTCAATGGCTGCATGAAGAGCTTTAAGAGTCTCACTACTTAGCAATTCAGGTAACTTGAGTTCTGGCCAAGGCTTGTCTTCTGGAAAGCCATTTTCATGATTCGACATATTTAATTTTTTTGAGAAGACTAATATATCATGTAATGCTAAGGGAAGAAAAATGAAGAGATGAATCTACTTATTATATAGATGTAGTTAGAGGGAAGGAGAAAATTGTTTGGTTGGGATAAGAAAAGAGAGCCACACACAAAACCAACGCTTAAGAAAGGTGCTGATCAGGTGCATATCTTAAAACCTTTTATTTTTTTTTGTTTGAAAGGAAAGAGAAGGTAATGAGAGAGTCCACGATTACCACCAATTCATATCCTCTCCTTATATGAAAAGCCCTTTTTTTCCCTCTCTGGTTCTTGTTTGTTTTCCCTCTCTAACCTGTCTATTTTAACTAGTTGATAAAAAGTGGCTGAAATTGGAACCCATCTCAAAAAATATGTCTTGTTCATGGTGGTTCCCACTTCCATTTTTTAAGCTAACGTTTCAACTTGTACAGCACATGGTACTTCTAAATTCTAAGGCTTTTCTTGTTATCTTTCACATGTTACTATTGTGCGTGTTCTGTTGCATTGAGATTGGTCCCGTGGCCCCGTGGGGTTGTATGGTCTTCGTTTCAATAACAAATGTTATTTTTTATCCCATTGAGATGAAGTTTCTATTTTTATTGAAAATTGAGTAGAAGTGAAAATATGTTTGGTTTTGGAAATTTTGATGAAAAATTTATCAATTCTGGAAATATGTTTGGTTTACAGGGTTTTATATATATATATATATATATATATATATATTTATGGATTGGATCGAAATGAGGCCACATAATTAGAGTGAGGCATTCTATGGGTAATCCCTCATCCCATAAATCTATAATTTTAGATGATTGAGATTTACCCAATTTAATAGCATTTTCTAATTTATTTTAAATCTGAAAAAGACAATATTGTAATTGTATAATTACACCAAATCAAAATCTGTCAAATTTGATTTACACAAATCACTTTCCACGTCATCACAAATCAAAGTTGTAACTCCCACGCAACACCTGTCTTGATCTAGGTACTTCATTTTTCAATTAATTTTCATTTTTTTATAATCACCAAAGAAAGTCATCTCCCACAACACTAAAGTATTCTGGGAGTTCACCAGAAGATTCCATTTAAAATTCCTTTCTTTGAGCCTCTCTTCTCGATTTTCGACCCTCCTTTCAATTTTGGAATTTAAATATAGCTTAAGCAACTTCAAATTTGCTTGAATTTGTATTCTGTTACAAATTCATCTTAATTACGGTTCCAATTGATTACTGCCTCCACCAATATCTACTAGGGCGTTGGTTATGGTATAGTTCATCTCTCTTTGTATTGTCTAAAACTCCCAAGAATATTATTGAATTGCGGAAGGAAAAAAGGAAAACGAAGAAAATCCGTTTTGTAGAAGCGAATGCCGTGGGATATGGAGGCTAGTGGCGCTGGGGGATGGAGCAAACCTCACCGGATATGTTAAAGAATACGCCGTCGAATATAAGGAGGTTGGCTAATAAGATTGAACAGATGTGAGGGCGGCGAAAAATACCTTGCCCAAACCAGGAGCCCCTCGGATGGCGGTGATGTTCGGTGGTACCATGAAGTTACTTTAATTTGATTTACACACACAAAAGGTTTATTTTTCGTCGGAGTTCGAGAGATATTTTTGGGGTTTCGAGAATAAAGGATAGGATTGGAGGATTGGTGAAGAAGACATCTTTGACGTGGAGAAAACGAGGGCCTATGAGGAGACATTAGGATTTTGTACACTTAGATGTTTTTCGATGTATACTTAGATGTGTTTTGTTGTATAAATAGTTAATTTTTGATGTATATATTTATGTTGTTGTATACTTATGTTTTTTTATTGTATATTTATATGTGGTTTGTTGTATACTTATATGTGTTTTGTTGTATACTTATATTTTTGTTTGACAATTGTAATATGCGGTAAAATTATGTTAAACATACATCAAAATAGTGTTAAGTATACATCAAATATATGTTAAATATACATCACTAATGAGCGTGATTTTCTCTCTCTCTATAATTGATTTACATAATGGGACGTTCCCATATTTTTGTTTGATCATTTTAATATGTAGTAAAATTATGTTAAACATACAAAAAAAATAGTGTTAAGTGCACATCAAATATATACTAAATATACGACACAATAATGAACGTGATTTTCTCTCTCTCTATAATTGATTTAATTAATCCCCTTCATGGAAGATCCTCCCCACATGTTCATGAGCGTGATTCTCTCTCTATATATAACTCGGTTCCTTGATTCGCGGTCCCCACATATTTTTGTTTGACCATTTTAATATGCAAATGAAAATTATGCTTTTATACATACAAAAATAGTGTTAAATATACATCAAATATATGATAAGTGTACAACATAGATCTTTTCTGCATTTGGCGGAAACATGCGTGATTTTCTCTCTCAAATTTGTCTCTCTTGATTTTCTCGCGATTTTCTCTCCCCACGTGATTTTCTCTCCTAATAACTCGATTCCATATTTAGATGGTCCCCCACTGGGTAATTTGACTACTATACCCTTATTTTGATTTAATTAAATATTTAATGTAATTATAACCCTTATTTATCTTAGTCATTGATATAACTAAAGGAGGTTGAGATTAGTTCACATTGTCTCACTATAATATGTGGTCTCATTTATATATATATATATATATATATATATATATATATATATATATTGGAAGTTGTGATAAGATGATAATTTATATATATGATTTGTAAGTGGAGAGACTCTTTTCTTAAGTGATTTTTGTTATAAAAGTAATAATATATAATTGGATAAAATTGATAAAAAGGTGAGGTCCACATTGGAAATTTAATTTGAAAATGATAATTTATGCAAGGGGTCCTACTTATGTAATATAAGGCTAATATTGAGTAATTTATGGGTGATCACGGTGTGGTTTTACGGTTTTTCCAATAAATTTCAAACTAAATTACCTTATGCGCTTTTTTTGAAAAATAATTTCGGATTATAAATATCAAAATGCGGTTTTATTAAATAAAATCGAATGTAAGGTTTTAAGGGGTTTGGTGGTTTTAACAAACGAAAATATCATAAGATTGATAAAATAATGTATCTCTTTTAAGACATAAAGAGAGATTCCCAAAAAATGTAAAAAGTTGAAAAATTATTTATAAAAAAACAGTTTTTTGCAAATAGATGCAACTTGGATTAAATATTAACTCAACTACACTAAAAAACATAATGCATTTTAAGAATATCTTACTTTCACAACAAAACAAAATATATTTTTGAAATAAGAAAATGAAAAAGGTGAATCTCACTTTATCCCCCCTCTATTCTCACTGAATATCACTTTACCTCTATGCACTTCCAACTGTATCATTTTACCTCCTTGTACTATCAATTTGTATTACTTTACCCCCTTATAGAATTTAAATGTAATTTAATCCTCATATTCTTTTATTAAATGAACAAATTATTCCTACAATTATTTTAATTTAACAATGGCATCAAATACAAATAATTGTTTTTGGAAAACTTATTTGCTAGTTATTAAAATTAATACAATTCCTATTAAATAACTATATTGTAGGCTATTTTCTGTGAATTAATATATTCATACATCTTTTTCATAATAAATCTAAAAATTATTCATAATAAATCTAAAAATTATGTATTATACTGTAAAATAATATTTTGTATTAAAAAGTTAACCACTAAAATGACTATTTTTCATATTTAACATAATTATTTATTAAATTATGACATCTTTAACAAAATTGTATTATCTATATTATATAATTTTAAGTGTGATGGACAATAAATTAAAAGTATAAATGTATTAGCTAATAGAAATATCCTATTATATATTAATTTATTAGGGACTATATTAAAGTTAAATAATTAGCAACTAAATTGAAAATATAATAGATTTAATATTAAGCGTTAATTAATCAAGTTGTGAAAGTTAATTTAAAAATAATTACAAGTTTATTAATATTAAATGCTTTTAAAATGATTTTTTTAATTTTAATAAAACTAATAGGTAAAGATAAAATGATCATTGTTTTGAGTATATATAAGTACAAAATAATATTCTAAAAGCATAAGGGGGTAAAATGATACTAAGGCTTCGTTTGGTTCAAACTTTAGAATGGGCTTGATTACTTTCCACCATCTTTATTGGCCTTATCCCATGGATGTAATAAGGTCCAATAATGTATTTGATTGAGTGATTGGGTTGTTGAAATGTAAGGGTTGTCTATTAAAGTGTTTGGTTCAAGAGAGCGAGAGTAATAGCCCAACAAGTATTGTATTACCTTATTGCCCTTAATTTATAATACATATATTCCTATTATCACCCTATACCATCTCTCCCCTCTGTAAGTCGAATACGCAAACTCATTCCTCAATTTCACAGAACTCGTTCCTCAATTTCACAGAAACTCGTTCCCATATTTCTCTGTTCAAGTAGCTGAAAGATTATCTGACTCTCGCCTCCTCTCATCATTGAACGTTGCCTGGTTCCTGATCATATCGGTGATTAAAGGCTACATTTGTTGCTCTCCTATTCTTGCAGAGGAACGCCGAATTAGGGTTCTTGATTAAGACGGTACACATTTGTATATTAGCATCATTTTTTTACAGATTCCTTTGAAATATCATATGGTTGTATCAATTGACTAATGTATGACTTATGATTTTGTGATTAATACAGACAGTATCATAGCACTTATTGGATATGTGACTAATATAATACTTATGATTTTGGGATTGGTTATGTTAATGTTAGTTGTTTTGAAACGAACAAGATATGACTAATATAAGACTTATGACTAAAGATTCAGAATTTGTAAAACAACTGGATGCCAAACAACTGGAAGCCAGCCACTATACGAGAAAATTATTTGATTCCGAGTATGCCAAACAACTAGAAGCCAAATACTTGGAAATGACAAGATATGTAAATCTTCACTATTGATAAGATTGTGTTAGTCCAAGTGGCTACGATAATCTAGAGGGGGGTAAATAGATTATACCGATTTTTTGCAAATCGCCCTCTTTTTCGAATGAACAAATAAATGACAAGAATGTAAGTGCGGAAATTAAACAACACTCGTCGATTTAAAGAGGTTCAACCCACCTAGGGCCTAATCCTCTACCACCCCAAAGATCTCCTGGGATGGATTTCAAAAAAGAAAAAGATTTTATTAATTTCCAAAATTAATACAACACCTTGAGGATTACCACAATCCTCTTATAACACCTTCAAGAAGATTACCACAATCTTCCTTCACCACCTTTGAAGAGTACCACACTCTCCAAACACCTATCACCTAGATCACCCAAGTGTATTCTTACCACAAGAATACTCACAAGGATGTCTTGTGTTGAATGATAGACAAAATTCAAGATTACAACTCTATGAAACCAATACAAAGATTGAGTGCAAGTGTAATCAAGAATCAAAAGCCTTGCAGACCTCAAAGATGTGCAAGTGAAAGTACTTTTTAAAGCTATTACAACAAGAATGTAAAAATGAAAGCTTGAACAATTTGCAGATTTCTTGTTGTGTATTTTGCTTGTATGTGTTGTATCTTGTGTCTTCAATTCATCCTCTATTTATAGGAGAGTCTTCACCAACATAGGCTCCTTCTTCTTCACTTTTGTCTACAAAAAGAGGATCACAAGATGTAGAAATATTGTACAAAAATGAAAAGTAAATCTTGCGATAAGGATTGCAATCGTTGGAATTTTTGTCAAAAATAACATAGGGCGACGGTTGCCCTGTAATAAGATTTCAACGTTTTGAAAAATAGTGCGATCCAGTGCATGTCGAAGGGAGATCGACCGATCGACAGGGGTGTGAACCGTCGCTTCTGGGTGCGACTGGCTCGGCCCCCGCCGACCGGTCCCCTCTTCAATTTTCTTGACCCAAAGAGTTCTGTTTCAATTTTGAGTTCTTCGTGCACGGTTGACGTTTGGGCGACTCGGCCGACCTCCAATTTTAAATGTTGTCCGATTTTTATCAAAAATAAACTTCAAGAAATACTCCAAAAATTAGTAAAAATATTTTAAATCACTTAGGAGTATTTGGACAACTTTTATAAACATTGTTTTGGTGCAAAACCAATTTAAACAAAACCATCAAAAATGTTGTCCATTTTTATCGAAAAATAAATTCTTAGAAATACTCCAAAAATAGCTAAAAACATTTTAAATCATTTAGAGTATTTGGACAACATTTATTAACATTGTTTTGGTATAAAAACTCATTTAAACAAAATCATCAAAATCTTGATAAAAACATTTATCTAACAAACTCCCCTTTTGATGATTACAAACCAAAACAATTTTAGGAAGTCGGTTTTAAAACAAAACCAATTTTCCTGGTCTAAAACATCAAACCATTACAAACAAGATTTATCATAAGTACAAACACACAAGGATAGGAGCAAAGATTTTTTTAAAATCATTTTTGCACAAGCTCCCCTATCAACATGCATAACACAATTAAGTAAAGAAACAACTACAAGCTAAAAGCTTGAATTTCATGAGCTTAAAAGCTCCTCTCACAAAAAGCATCATTAGTCAAGTATAAAAGTCCATAATACTTCACATGGACTAAGTATTATCCATAGCTTTTGGCTTTTAAGAGCTTTAGCTTATAGCTTTTCTTGCGCGCTTCTTTGAGCTTATGAGCGTTTTTCTTATTTCTCTCCCTTTGGAATCATCAAAAATAATGTTAGCGCGATAAAAACATCATACAATTAAATCAAAGTGCGCAATTTTATAGATTTATCGAGCATATTGAACATATAAGCTTAAATTCCAAATAAAAGGGAAAACATTGTTCATTTGATTTGTAAAAGCTCATTTGATTGATAAAACACGATCTCTATAAACTTATAAGACTTTTCAAATCAAGAGAATCATGTAGGTGATGAGTTTTTCATTGAAACATTTTGTCGAACACTTGGCGTGCATTGAATAAAACAAGAGAAATATAACGCCTTTGTGATTCGTTTAAGCCCAAAAAATTCATCACCAATTTCAATACAATAATATTCATTCATCATCAATCATCATAAACAACATATTAATACAAGAATTTCAACAAGATATCAAGATACAAGCACATTCTCAAGGGTTCAACCCAATTGAGATTAAAATGAGAAATTCTTACCATTTAATCGGTAAATATGAACAACGATGATGATAATCGAGCCTCATGAAGTCCAAAATATAAAATGTATGCAATAAAACAAATTTGAAGTGAAATTTGTGTGCAATTGGCGAAGGGGACGAAAAATGAACACAAAACAAACCAAAATGACAAATGTTGAGAACAGAAACGATTTTATCCAAATTTTGGGCATGGGCGACCGGTTGGGGGGGTGGGCGACCGGTCGACATCATGGGCGACCGGTCGCCTTCCCCAATTAGCCCAAAGGTTCTTCTTTCTGTTTTGTGAAAATTCGAGTTTTGAACCAAAAATTCGATTTTTCGCCCCTAAGTTTTAAAAATGTGCAAAATACAATCGTAGACCTCATTCAATATGCATTATGCCTAACCGAGCTCGTATTGACGCAAAAGTTTCGGAAGATAGCGGTTTTGTAAAAATGTCTGCTAATTGATCTTGAGATGGTACAAAAGATATCTCAATTTTTCGTTTTGAAACACAATCCCTTAGAAAATGATGTCGAATCTCAATATATTTAGTACGGTTATGATGAACCGGTTTTGAGCAATATTTATAGCGGATATATTATCACAAAAGATAGAACACTTTCAAAAGAACATTTATAATCCGCTAAAGTTTGTTTCATCCAAAGTAATTGAGTACAACAAAAAAGCCGCGAAAATATATTCGCTTTCGCCGTTGAAAGTGAAACACAATTTTGCTTCTTTGAAAACCAAGAAACTAGGCAATCGCTTAAAATTGACATGATCCGGAAGTACTTTTCCGATCATCAATATTTCCCGCATAATCCGAATCACTATAACCTTTAAGAGAAAAATTTTCATTCTTTGGATAAAATAAACCATATTGAATAGTGCCTTTCAAATATCGAAAAATCCTTTTAACGGCACTCATATGAGATTCTTTGGGATTGCTTTGAAAACGAGCACATAGGCATACGGCATGAAGAATGTTCGGTCTACTTGCGGTTAAATAAAGTAAACTACCAATCATACCTCGATACTTGGATTCATCAACCGGCTTGCCTTTTTCATCTTTGTCAATTTTGACGTTTGTTGCCATTGGGGTAGAAATGGTCCTTCCTTCTTCAATTCCGAACTTCTTCAAAAGTTCTTTTGTATACTTGGATTGTGAGATGTATATTCCTTCTTGGCATTGCTTAATTTGAAGTCCAAGGAAGAAGTTGAGCTCCCCCATCATGCTCATTTCAAATTCACCTTGCATTAACTTAGAAAATTTCTTGCACAAGGATTCATTAGTAGCACCAAAAATAATATCATCAACATAAATTTGCACTAATAAGCAATCTTGCCCTTTTTCAAAAACAAAGAGAGTAGTATCAACTTTACCTCTTGTAAAACCATTTTGCAAAAGAAAAGAGCTAAGTCTATCATACCATGCACGGGGTGCTTGTTTCAAACCATACAAGGCTTTTTTAAGTTTATAAACATCATTAGGCCTAGAAAAATTTTCAAACCCCGGAGGTTGTTTTACATAGACTTCTTCTTGAATAATACCATTTAAAAATGCGGATTTTACATCCATTTGGTAAAGCTTGAAATTTTTAAAACAAGAATAGGCAAGTAAAATACGAATAGCTTCTAAACGTGCTCACGGTGCAAATGTTTCATCATAATCAATACCTTCTTCTTGACAATAACCTTGAGCTACTAACCTTGCTTTGTTTCGAACAATATTGCCTTGGTCATCGAGCTTGTTCTGAAATACCCATTTTGTACCAATAATGGTTTGAGATGGAGGACAAGGTACTAATTCCCATACATCATTCCTTTCAAATTGATTCAACTCCTCTTGCATTTCTAAAAACCAATCCTCATCTTCAATGGCTTCCTTAGCATTTTTAGGCTCTTTTTGAGATATAAGAGCTTTCTCGGCAAATTTTCCTCGAGTCATTACTTTATCAAGGGGATCACTAATAATAAGATCTTTTGGGTGATCTCCCTTAAATTTCAATGCTACGGGAAGATTCGAAGTATCACCTTTATCTTCTTGAGGAACATTTGAGCTTGAAGGTTGATCATTTTGAGTATCATCTTGAACAATGGGTTCAACAATATCCTCTTCATCACTTTCATCATTGAGTATCTTTTCAACACCCGAAGCTTCATTGAATTTGACATGGATGGATTCTTCAACAACCCCACTAGTCTTATTGTAAACCCGATATGCTTTGCTCTTGGTTGAATACCCCATAAATATTCCTTCATCGGCCTTAGGATCAAGTTTGTCTAATTGATCCTTAGTATTCAAAATAAAACATTTACATCCAAATATTTTGAAATAACTAATATTTGGAGTTCTTCCTTTCCAAAGCTCATATGGAGTTTTATTCATTTTAGGACGAATATAAACTCGATTAATGACATAGCAAGCGGTACTTACGCTTTCGCCCAAAAATATTTTGGAAGTGAAAATTCATTGAGTATGGTCCGACTCATTTCTTGAAGTGTCCGATTCTTCTTTTCGGCTACTCCATTTTGTTGAGGTGTCCTTGGAGCCGAAAAATTGTGACTATATCCCTTGGTTTCACAAAAGACTCTAAATTCTCCATCAAATTCTCCACCTCGATCACTTCGAATAGACTTAATAGTATCTTTCTTTTCATTCTCAATAAGTCTACACATAACAAACTCATTAACGGCATCGCTTTTATTAGTAAGAAATAGAGCCCAAGTATATCTAGAAAAATCATCGACTATAACAAAAGTGTAATGTTTTCCACTTAGACTTGCCGTACCAATATCCCCATACAAATCAAGATGAAGCATTTGTAGGGGTTTGGTAGTGGAAATTTCATTTTTGGGCTTAAAGCTACTCTTAACTAATTTGTTCTTTTGACAAGTGTCACATAAGCCAAGATTTTCAAAATTCAATTTGGGTAGTCCTTTTACATGTTGGTTTTTGTAAATAGTTTGCAAATTTTTGTATCCAACATGTCCAAGTCGCCTATGCCATAAACTAGTTAAATCATTATTGGCGACAAGACAAGAAACATTTTGACTAACCAAATCACTTGTACAAATTTTGTAAAACTGCCTTTTCTAATTGCTTCACAAATAATTTTATCATTTTTGGAAATAAGGCATTTTTCTTTATTAAAAACAACATTTTAATTTGAATCACAAAGTTGGCTAACACTTATCAAATTGAACTTAAGCCCTTCTACTAAAAGAACATTACTGTAGGTCCCAAGGGGTGTGAGTGTAAGGTTTAGAAGGGGGGGTTGAATAAACCTTACCAACTTTTCAAATTAGTTCTTTCAAATATTCAGAGTTAATACTTCACAGTTGTATCCTTGATGGACGGCTAAGTTAGTTAATCAAATAGAGTTAGTCACTCAACAGCACTGATCAACTGTTGATAGAATAACTCAGCTGTTTTGGCTAAAGACTTAACTCGACTGTGATTTATTTTCAGCGGAAGACTTAACACCCTTGAATTTGGTTAAGTTTGTTTTAATACTTGGTTTTAGCACTCAGTTGATTATCAATCGGATAACAAATTTATCAGCAGTATAAAAAATAAGATGCAGAAATTAAAGTGTTGAAATGTAAATGACACAATAAGTTTTTATAGAGGTTCAAGATGGGGTAATTCTTCTACTCCTCTCTTCTCCAACTCCTGGAGGAATCCACTAAGTATTGATCAATATACAGAGTGGTTAACGATCTAGATACAAGTCTTGATCACACACAATGACTTGATCCTTTGGGACTCGATCCGAGATGCCTTGGTCACGCACCGGCTTCTCGTGCGACTCGAGCCTTCTTCACAGTGGGCGCTTGCTTGCTACTACAACCCACTTGCTTAAGTTCCTTGGATTTGATCACGAAGCCCTCCAAATAGCTTAAGCTTGGTTCGATCTTGATCCTTTCTACAATCCTTCGTGGAATGTAGACCCCTTGATTCTTCAAATGGTTCCTCTTCAACTGATAGAAGTTGTCTTTCCTTCACAGGTGAGTGTTGGATTGATTTCCTTCGTAATATAGGCTTGAGGATTAATCTTGAATGACTTGAGAATATTTTTGGTTACAGTTCAAATGTTTGCTTGAATGTTTTTGGTTCAGGTAACCAAGGTAACCTTTTCTCAAATAAACTCCTCTGCCTTTTATAGTGATCTTTCAAAAATCTGCTCGTTGAAGAGATAGGCTTATTTTTGAAAGTCACTTGTGGTCGCTGGCTTGTCTTGTTGCGCTTCTTGGAATTGTCATTTCCTCGTATGAATGATTCTTGACTTTTCAAAGGTGTTCGACACGGATGCAACTTCCCATCGTTTATTCCTTTTGCACGCTTCGAACTCGACCACTTCAAGAAAGGTAGTATGGAAGTATTACTTGTTTAAGTAATTCTCTTGATTTACGTAAACGGATCTCTTTCGATTATCTCGACTTGATTTGCATTTCCTTGCCTTCCCAGGTGACTTCGAGTCGACTTCCAATCATCGGATGACTCTTCCTGTCACTTCAACTTGAGACTTGGCTATCTTGAGTTGACTTGATCGATACTTCACTTAGTGCATCTCACCGCACCTTCATCGAGTTCCTATCTTCTCTTCTTTTGCCATACTCACCGCCTCACACAGAAGTCTTCCTTCTAGTCTCCATTGTCTTCTTGCATGTTCAGCATAGCCGACTTAACTCACTTTCGACTCGACCATCTATCTATTACAATGCAATTTACAACAAAAATGGGGTGCCAACTTCATATTCTAAGTTTTACATGGCATTCATCAAAATCTACAAAATAATTTCCCAACAATTTCCCCCTTTTTGATGATGCCAAAACTTAAAACATACATCAATAATTAAACAAAGAAAGATACATACAGTAAATGTAGAATCACGGAATGTATGCTTAGAATCGATCTTTTATTGATCATAACATTCTTGTTCTTTACATAGTCATGTTTACAAAGTGTATCGAGCTTGAATCAAAAGAAAATGTATCGAGCTTAAATGGACCTTAAAGTAACCATGTTGTTCTATATCTCCACAAGTATAGAAATTGTACAATTTTATTCAATGTACGTAAGACTTACATAAAAATGTATTTACATAGTAAAATACACGAAGGGGTGGACATCAACACTTCATCTCCTTCGCCGCCCTCTTTCTTTCATCTTCTTCACCGTCATCTTCTCGATCTTCTTCTCTTTTTCTCATCTTCACCGCCTTCTTCTTTTTTCATACGCCCTTCCTCGCAAACTTCATCTCTTCTCGCCTTTCTTGTCTTTCCTCCCATAGCTGAGTTTGTCTTTTATTTTCCTCTTCAATTCTCTTCACATACTCAACATTGTTCTTAGCCACTTGCAGTTGGCTACTTCACAACCAAACCCAATAGATCCCTCCTTTCTTGCCTGGATCTATATACTCAATATTTTTGGGCGAGAGGTCTGTCCGAAACCTCTTCCTCCACATCCGCTTCTTCCTCTTCCTCCGGGCGTGTCTTTGTCTTTGGGGTCTTTTTTTTTCCCAAACCGAGTGACTAGCAGAGTGACCAGCAGAGAGACCGCCAAGTCTTTGCTGTCGGCTTCTTCACATAGTGTGAGACCCTTTTCCCAAGATAAAATCCGTGCTTGAGCCGTGGATATATTTGCGAAGTATCCTTCGGGATGCGGCGTCTTGAATTCATCAACTCGATCTTGGCTCGGTTCCGATCATACGAAATGGCATAGGTGTCTCTCGTCTGTTGGAATGTCTCTATGTTGTTTTAGAATATCCATAACTCGGGCATCCATCCTTCCTTCCACTTCCTTCATCCCCGCTTCAATCGCTTTTCTCTTTTCGGCCATAGGTACAACAAAGTGTTGGAGTGGCGAGTCATCGAGTTTGCCGATAATATCACCGTGACAAGACCTTGTTGAGGGGTTTTAGCAATCATCAAGGTCACATGGTTTTAGCAATCATCAAGGTCACATCTTTCGAACCTTCCCCCTCAACAGACTTCCCTTTCTTCTCTCTTATTACTTCCTCAATTGTCTTTCCCTTCACACCGCTTCCTCCTTCTTAGCTTCTTCGGATCCTTCAGTAGCTTTTAGGTATTCATCTTCCCCTTTTTGGCATCATCAAAGGAGAGAGGAACCCCCGGAAACAAGCTAGCAAGCAAGAAGTCTAGTCTCATGATAGCCGAGTTCTACTTCAAATCTGGCTGCGAGTATCTTTGCACGGAACTCGTAGCGGGTGGCGTTGGATTCACTGCTACCAACTTCATCTCGGCCATGAGGAGACCGAATTTTCAATCCATATTATCTTCCACGCCAGCAGAGCTCGTTCTTATTATGTTCACGCAAATGCTTTATCTCTCGTAGTATGAGATTCATGCATTTGTTCAATGTGCTCTTGCAATTTTGTCTTTGCATCACATTCTCACCCGCCGGACTAACAACTTGTTGAACAATGTCCTCAAATATCGAGCTTGTTCCACACGCATTGTTTGCTGCTGTTGCCACCACTCCCAGATCCTGACTATGATGCCACGCAAATCAGCAGTAAGGTTGGCGTCTGTATTATCCAGCCTCATGTCCAGTGAGGCCTGGTGCCTCTCCATCTTTTCAATCTCAGCAAATAAGGCTTTGAAAACTTCCCGATCATAGTTGTCTCCTCTGTTTGGTGATGGCCAAGCAAATCAAAGTCATAATCACCGAACAATGGTGTCTGATGGAATAACAGGGTCAGGTCTATGGAAGCGCTCACGATCTTTAGCTGATTCTTCAGGGAGGTCAGGTACCTCCAGAGAGAACGGAAACGATTCTACAAAAGGATCATCACGGGAAACTAGAATCTGTTCAATGATAATTGGTGCTCGTGAAGTCCCTTGTGAGTCGAACTCGCTGCGACTGGGAGCCTGCGCGCAGTGGACTCTGTTTCACTGTGGTCTGTTGTGAAGTCGACACGAACTTTTGCCGAGCCTCGCCGTCTCAACAGCCTTCGGTCT
Source organism: Rehmannia glutinosa (assembly GCA_016081115.2). Classification (NCBI taxonomy): domain Eukaryota; kingdom Viridiplantae; phylum Streptophyta; class Magnoliopsida; order Lamiales; family Orobanchaceae; genus Rehmannia; species Rehmannia glutinosa. The sequence goes on along the minus strand of JABTTQ020002392.1, from coordinate 425,811 downwards.
CAAATGGTTTTTCCAAATGAGTTGACTGGTCCTCGGCCTTATCGAGCGTCATCGGACGATGATGAGATTTCCATAGGTGGCTCATCATCAAAGTTGAATGTTTGACGAGTAGTCTTGAGGTCGACTTACTCGTGGTTGGAACATCCTCGGTGAGTCTTTTGGATCGATCACCACGGGATGACTCGGCTTCATCGTCTCCTTCCGATCCCGGAAAGGTTATATCGGGATTATCCTGGGAATCGTGAAGAGCACGATCTCCTTTCGATGGATCAATGATAGCGGGAGGGATGTTTTGTGCTTCCGCTTTCTCTACCCTGAAAGTCTCAACCTCCCGTTGGCCTTCATTACCTCCTACAGTCTCAATCGCGAGGGCCTTGGACATCCCTTTCGAGAGTGTCGGTTGTCTTGGGGTCTTTCGAGGTGGCATCCATTGAGTCTCAACTCCATGGATTGCACTTTCATCGCCTGCAGTGTTAACTCCCGGGCGCTTCCTTCCTCGTGCCTCGACCGCATCGCAGCGTCATTGGCTTGCAGAGCGAGTTGGCACCTCAGTGAGACAGTCTCAATCTGCCTCGAGCCTCGTTGATGACAACTTGCTTTGTGTATTCTGCGGATCGTTCCTTCTCCACTTTGCCTCCGAGATTCATTGTGGAGTCACCAACATTCTCCGACCTTGCTGCAGTGGAGGAGTTTCCCACCGGCACACCACCGAGTAACTTGGAATGGGGTCACTCGTCTCCGGACTCTGCTTGTTCCCACCGAGTATTCAGTCGTTGGGGCGGGGTGAGACACCTTTATTAGGGGTTGGCTCGACCGGGGTCCCCACAATCCCGCCATCGCCAGCCTCCTTAACACCTTCCTCCGAATGAGCTAGGAAGTGGTGGCGCGAAACAGTGGCAATATGTCGCACCACTCCCATAGGATCTATCTCCACCGTGATTTGGAGGACTCTCCCGTCCCTCCATCATCCTTTGCTCATGAAGGATTCTCGATTCTTGCATTGCTTGCCGCATTTGTAACTCGCCCGTAGTAGCAACATGGTCCGATCCTCATCACTTTCTCGATAGAACGCAAGGTGAGGGTGTGTATGATCGGTGGTGCCGGTGAAAGGGCGATCTTGGCCTTCTCACGGCCTCTGCGTCTTCACTGCTTCTAGCCCATTCGTTTTCTTTTCGAATCTGCAGATATTGATGCAATTATCCTCGTCAAGGGCTTGCAAAGACTGTGTCCACCTCAAGAAACCTCAAGAGTTCTTCTTCCTCAAAGAATGAACTCGGACTTTCAAACCGCACTGGATAGGCTCGCTTCCATTTTCTCCACTCTCGCATGACGATTTTGGATGTCCGGATACAATGGAGAGTACATGATTACATCGTCTTCATCATTATCTTGCCGGCCTTCGTTTCCGGGATTAAGGGTAGTAGACTTCATTTGCCGACACCCTCGCAGCCTCTATTATAGGTGGAGAAACAACCCCGCAACAGTGTGATTCGGTTGTCTCGGCCATTCCTTGTTCCTCACTGCTTCATTTACAATGGTCCTCGACTTGCCTCTCACGATCGGCCTCAACAGACTTGGTCGTTTCATCGATCACTGAGACTCTACTTCTCCAAAGAGCTCGGTATCTTCTCCACCGAGTGACAGACTAATTGTCTTCTCAAGCTCGGAGAGCTTGGAAAGTCTTCTTTTCTCTTTGTTTTTACCAGAGGGATATCCGGCTCCACTTCCTCCTGGTTCATTGAAGGTGAATGCCTTCGCAGATGTCTTAGAGGTAGATGCCTTCCTTGTTGTGGCGATCCTTTTCTTCTTGATCACCGGAGAAGGGATTAATGGTTCCTTCTCCATTGCGGCCGCAGGGGGAGACACACTACTGCGGGGGCGGTGACTTTCGGGCGGGCGAGAGCAAATTTCTTTTTCTTTGTTGCGGGGCAAGCGATTTTCTTGGCAGTTGCAGGAGAGCAAATTTCTTTTGAGGAGGAGAGACAATTTGATCATCGTGGTCACCGATTCCCCTCACTCGTGACGCCTCTCTTAGCGTAGGCTCTCTTCTCGTGTGCGGAGAGGTTTGATCGAAACATCCTCTTGTTCACATGGAACGCCTTTCCATGTCAAAGAGGTACTCTTTTTACTTCCATCATCCGGCCAATCACCAGGTCGTATCCTGGGAACCTCCAAACGTTCCATCCTCCTCAAGGATTTGTTCCCGAATATTCTCGCAGTAGTCCGGCCGTATACAAACTCACCCGATTCACTTTCTCTCTTCAATGATCGCGACCATCACGATCAATTTTGCTTTGGACAATGGTCAAAGCCGCCAAATTTAATGTCTATGCACTTGGCAACAACGTCCAACAATTTGTGGTAGTCTCTTTTCGCAGAGCCTTTTATTAGTCAGATAGACTACTTTCGCAAAGACAATCGGACTTGGCTACTTCTTCCAAGCGGAACGGTCGACATCACCTTCATAAATTTCCGCACTCCTTCCACCGGAATAGCGGTGTTCGCGCGGATCCTCGGCGGTGATGGTGAACTCTTTTCCATGAACAGAGGGACTTGATGCCCTCATCGTGAACCTCGGCATTCACATATAATCAAGCGTGCGACCTCTTCTCTACGTAGGTCATAGGAACTCCATCGTCAAAAATGGTTTTAATCCAGATTTTTCCACTTATCAAGCAATCTTCTTCACGCAGGGTGTCGTTGACCCTTGTTTAACCATACCATCAAGTCCACAAGAGACCCGGTGTGGATTTGCTTTCCTAGCTTGACAAAATCATGAGTAGATGCCATTTCGAGATGTTTTACCGAACGAAACTTGAAGGAATGAACGAGGATTGATAGGGTTTTGAGAAAAAAATTGCTTTTGCTTTCGAGAGAGATGAACAGTTTTTGGTAAAGTGAGAGAGAAACGGACGAAATGGTTTAAGTATGGTTCATGAAAGGACGTGCAGGAGGTTTTTGAAATTTGATCAAAATCAACGGCTTAGATCTTGCACGCCGATTTACATTTAATGTCTCGCATTTAATGCGGCAACATTTATATCCAATCATAAGCTTGTGTGCGGCTTTTGCTCAGTACACGTCATAATTATCTTTGACATCATTCTTAAAAACATTCCCGCTTAGTAAAAACGACCGTGTTTTCGTCACTTTGCTCATAAATGACTCGGCTTTACTCCTTAGCCGATTCAATCCTTCTTCTCATTTGCTCTCCTAGTGACTCACCGTCACTAATTCGACATACTTTTCCGATACTGGTGATTCACTTAGTTGAATTACTTAATTGACTCTTTTTCCTCTTTTCATGTTTCATCTCTTTTCTTTGAGTCTTCCGAGTGTCAACTCACCAATTAACCCTAACTCATGCTTGAGTTCTTCAAATCTTGACTCACATAATGGTTTTGTGAATATGTCACCTAACCGCTTATCGCTTGAAATATATTCCAAGGTGATGTCCTTATTTTCAACATGGTCTCTTATGAAGTGATATCCGACATCAATGTGCTTTGTTCTTGAATGCAACACAGATTTTGAGTGATTACAATTGCACTTGTGTTGTCACACATGATTGGAATTTCCTTTTCTTCAACTTCATAGTCTCTCACCGTTCTTTGTCTCATCCATAAGACTTGGGCACAACAATTGCCCGCAGCCTATGTATTCTGCTTTTGTAGAGGTGGCTATTGAATTTTGTTTTTGCTAAACCAGAAATTAGCCTATTTTCAAGCATTTGACATGTGCCCGAGGTGCTCTTCCCCACAACTCTACATCCAAAGATAGTCGAGTCCGAATAACCAATTAGCTTGAATCCACCTTCCTTAGGATACCATAAGCCAACTTCTTGCTTCCTTTCAAATATCTCAAGATCCTCTTTTGCATCATGTGGCTTTCTTTTGGAGCAGATTGAAATCTTGCACATACACCTACAAAGAAAGGTGATGTCCGGCCTGCTTTGTGAGATAGAGCAATGATCCAATAAGTGCTCAGTATATTGTTTGATCTACAAAGCTTTCCATCTCATCCATATCCATTTTGACTTATGTATTCATTGGTATTTTCACATAAGACTTCTCTTCCATACCGAATTTCTTCATTAAATCTCCTGTGTATTTTGTCCGACTTATGAAGGTTCCATCCTTCACCGTTTCACTTGAAGTCCAAGGAAGAATGTCGGCTCTCCCCATCATGCTCATTTCGAATTTGCTTTACATGAGATTTGAAAATTTATCACCACTCTTTTGTTTGTGGATCCAAAAATGATGTCATCCACATATATTTGAACAAGCAGAATACTCTTCCTATCTTGAATCCTCAAGAGTGTTCTCGTCCATTTTGCCTTTTGTGAATCCGTTCTCAGTCAAGAATTGTGACAATGTATCATACCATGCTCTGGGTGCCTGTTTCAACCCATATAGAGCTTTCTTGAGTTTGTATACTTTATCTCCAAGAGTCTTCTGCTCAAATCCTGGAGGTTGTTCAACATACACTTCTTCTTCCAATAAACCATTAAGAAATGCACTCTTCACATCCATTTCATATACAATAAAGTTCTTGTGAGCTGCATAGGCAATAAACATCCTTATGGCTTCCAATCTTGCCACAGGGGCAAAAGTTTCATCAAAATCTATTCCTTCTTCTTGGCAATACCCTTTGGCTACCAATCTTGCTTTGTTTCTTACCACAGAACCTTCCTCGTTCATCTTGTTTCTGAACACCCATTTAGTGCCAATAACATTTTGATGGGTAGGTCTTTGAACCAATTCCCATACTTTATTTCTTTCAAACAGATTCAGCTCTTCTTGCATGGCTTGAATCCAATGTGTGTCATCCAATGCTTGTGACACATCTTTAGGCTCTATTTGTGAGATGAAGCATGTGAACATTGCTTCTTGTTGAGTTCTGGATCTCATTTTGACACCTTCTCTTACATCTCCAATGACTAGTTCTGGTGGATGGTCTCTCAGCCATCTTACATCGGTTGGAGTAAGTTAGCTGGATTCAGTCGTCTTGCAGCTGTGTTGTTTTGATCAGCTCTCTCATCATCACTTATGCAGATTTTCCAGCTGTTTTTGAGACTCAACTATCTCATCTTCATCCGGGTTTATAATTCCAGTTTCGACTTCTAAATAGGGACTTTTCGCATGGTTGGTTGATTCACTTATTATCACCGACTCTTCAATGTCTTCTCCATTTACATTTGCTCATCAAACACCACATGGATGGATTCTTCGTGACCATAGTCCTCTTGTTGAGTACTCTATAGGCTTTGCTTTCACTGGTATCCCAAGAAGATACCTTCATCGGCTTTAGCATCAAAAGCCTTTAAATTATCTTTGCCATTGTTATAGATGAAGCATTTGCATCCAAATATTCTAAAATATGCAACATTTGGCTTTCTCCTGTCCAAATTTCATAGGGAGTCTTTGTTATTAATCTGTTTATCATGCATCTATTTAGTAGTATAGCATCTTTGTGTTTATTGCTTGACCCAAAATCTTTTAGGTAGCCCCGCTTGACTAACATGGTCCTTGTTTGCTTTTTGAGAGTTCTATTTCTTCTTTCTCGCAACTCCATTTTGATTGTGGAGTCCTTGCTGCCGATAATTCATGACCAATACCATTTTCAACACAATCTTCGAGTTATTATACTATTGACAAACTCGGTTCCTCTCACGATCTTATTTTGATAATGGTTTGACTCTTCTCATTTTGATTCTCTTCATCATTGTGGTAGTTTCTGCAGAGTTTCTTTCTTCTTACACATGAATATTGTCCATGTATATCTTGAGTAGTCATCTACTACCACCAAGGTGTATTTCTTCCCACTTATGCTAGCTGGTTCAACTGGACCAAATAGATCCATATGTAGCAGGTGCAATATTCTTGTTGAAGATGGACATGTCTTTTCTTTGAATGATGATTTGATTTGCTTTCCCATCTGGCATGCATCACATACACTTTCCTTCTTGTATACTGAGTCTGGAAGTCCTTCTACAAGACTGCTTCTGGCAAGCTTGTTAATTGTTTTGAAATTCAGGTGACTCAGCTTCTTGTGCCACAACCAACTTGATTCGGATGTGCTCTTTGCTAGTAGACAAGTGCTTGGTGTTGCAGTTGACCAATCTACCACATACATGTTCTTTTGTCTGCATCATTGCAACACAACTTCATTGGATTCAGTGTCCTTGATTTGGCATAGACCCATGTTGAATCCAACATTATAACCCTTGTCACAAAGTTGGCTGATACTTAGCAAGTTGAAGTTGAGTCCTTCAACATATGCAACATCTGAGATTTCTAATCCATTTTTCTTAATGGATCCAAAGTTCCTTATTTCTCCCCGAGCTTCATTTCCTCCAAATATGACTTTTGCACCTCGACTTCCTTGAATTTTGATAGATTTTTCTTGTTTCCTGTCATGTGCCTGGAACAGCCACTATCCATGTACCAGGTTCCTTGGCACTCGGCTGTTCCTTGAACCTGTAATCAAGGAAATTAGATTTTAGGTACCCATACTTGCCTGGGTCCTGAGGGGTTAGTATTATAAGATGATCCAACCAACCCATAACCAAATGATTTGAATCTAAAGGGGTTGCCATCTATCGCTGCCATAATCATAATTAATTTTGGCAAATTGCTTGGGGTTTTAGGTTCATACGATTGTCTCTTTTGTCTCGTATGCTGTGTATGTGTTTTAGCAATTGCCTTTTTTTGGGTAGTCGTGATATCTCTGAGTGTAGTGCCTTGGTGCATATGTGTGTTGGTAAAAGCCCTTATTTCTTTGGAATGGCTTTTGCTGAGTTCTAGGCCTTTGCCACTTAGGTTTATATTCCACAGATCTTTGCGATAGTTCACATTATTCCAATCGACTTGGCTTGGGTAGTTTCTACCATTCCCATTATATATATTTCTTTTATAGAATTTAAGGACTTTTGGTAGCTCTGTTTCTTCTTTACTGAGTATTTCCTATTTGGAGTTTGATTGAGGAACTCTACCGATTTCTTCTCACCAGTGTTTCTCAAGACACTCAATCGGCTTTTCCTTTTCCTTTATAACCAAGGCCGACTTGCTTGTGATTGTGCTTTGGAATAAATGTGTGTGTACCATTTGGAGTTTTGGATTTTGAGATACTTCATTACTTGAAGATCCTTTTTCCAAAATCACTTTTGGAGCTTGACATAGCACGGAGAGAATTAAATCCTATGCCTGTCTTGTCTCCACATTCTCTTTGACTCATAATAAGGTCATCCAAGGATTTAGATGCCTTAGTGAATGAGGCAATCACATTTTTGAGGTCATTCTCCTCTTTTTCTATAGCGATTATTTCTCGCTATTAACTTAGCATTTTCACCTTTTTAGACTTTTATTCTCATCAGCTATTTGACTTAGAGTACTCAACTCCTTAGTCACCGAGAGTTTTTGCTTTTGAGTAAATTTGTTTTCCTCATTTAGTAGTGTGTGTGAGGATTTAATGTGTTCAAAGTCTTTCATCATTTTGCCTAATGAATCATAAAGATCGGTGGGTGATGAAGTGTGTGTGTCACGGTCACTATCACTAGAATCGAGTGTGATGAATTAGAGTGTACCTCATCTTCTTGGTCGGGTTGGTCTTGTTCCTTGGCCATTAAACGATCAAGGCTTCTTCTTCGAGTCACTTGAGTAGTCGGCTTCACTACTCTCGAATCACCGTGTCTTTTGACTTGGTTTGTCTCGGCGATCTCTGCTGCCCAACATTGCCTTTTTCTTTTCTTGTCTTCTTTCTCTCAAGACCTTTCTTTCCTCTTCATTCTTTTATTTGTTGACTACGGGATATGGGCAATCAATGGCATAGTGACCTGGTTGTCTCATAGTTCCAAAGATAGATTTTCAACCTTTTGATCATCTCTTTCCATTCTTGGATTGTCGGCCCTTTGATATTCAACTTTTTGATGCTCGCTCTCTTGGTTGACCTATCTTCCCTTGACTTGTAGGGAGCCGAGTGTCTTCGGAGGATTCGCCCTTGCCTCTCTTTGTAGTTCTTATTGAAGAACTTGTTAAACCTTTTAACCATCGGGCTATTTCATCTTGGTTAATGACTTCTTTGACCTCGGCTCTCTTGCCATCCTTAACAATTAGAGCAAACCTTTTGGGCACACTTGTCTCCTCGGTCTTTTCTTCTCGGCTCAAATTCGTAGGCTTTGAGATCCGAGAATAGCTCATGGTTGGATGTCTTGGATAGGTCCATGGAATGTCTCGGTGCCATGACCTTTATTTCCCATTCAATCGAGACTTCTTAGAATTTTCATACACATTTCTTTTGTGTATATTCTTTTCTAAGTGCGAGATAGCTCGTTGGTAATTTACGTGAACCGAGCATCCAGTTGATCCAAGGTCTCTCCTGCGAGCATTTTAAAATTCTCAAATTTAAGACAAAGAACCGATAGTTTATTTTCCTTGATTTGCTCGAGCCTTCACAAATCAATGTTAGCTTGTCCCCATTTCTTTAGCCGTTTTTTGCATGATTTGACTTTGTTGAACATAGCTTTATCCGAGGTTTTGTAAAGAATGTCCTTGGCCACATTGTCCAATTTATATCTTTTCTGTCATCATTTGTCCATTCAAATCTCGGTTTTTCAACCATAGCCGGTCCGGGAGCAACATCCTCTTCACCTTCAAATTTGCCTCTCCTTACAAATTGTGTTCACTTTTAAAATTTGTTGTGGCCCATCTTCTATCACTATCCACATTTCATCGTGTAATGCTGATAGATGAGCCTGCATACGAATAATCCAATCATCAAATTCCTCAATAGTGAACATAGGGATGCGTGTCAAATTTGCTTCCATGATAATAACTTTGCTGATTAGAAGAGTTTTGAAAGATTGAGTATTAAAACAAGCTTTGGAAAATTTGGAGATCTAGTTCAGTAACCAGTGCGGAAGGCTCAATGAACCAACCGCTTTGATACCACTTGTAGGTCCCAAGGGGTGTGAGTGTAAGGTTTAGAAGGAGGGGTTGAATAAACCTTACCAACTTTTCAAATTAGTTCTTTCAAATATTCAGAGTTAATACTTCACAAACAGTCCTTGATGGACAGACTAAGTTAGTTAATCAACAGAGTTAGTCACTCAGCGGACTGATCAACTGTTGATAGAATAACTCAAATTGTTTTGCTAAAGACTTAACTCATTGTGATTTGTTTTCATTGGAAGACTTAACACCCTTGAATTTGGTTAAGTTTGTTTTAATACTTGGTTTTAGCACTCGATTGATTATCAATCGGATAGCAAATTTATCAATGAGATATAAAAAACAAGATGCGAGAAATTAAAGTGTTGAAATGTAAATGACACAATAAGTTTTTATAGAGGTTCGAAGATGGGGTAATTCTTCTACTCCTCTCTTCTCCAACTCCTGGAGGAATCCACTAAGTATTGATCAATATACGAGTGGTTAATCCCGAGATACAAGTCTTGATCACACAAATGACTTGATCCTTTGGGACTCGATCGAGATGCCTTGGTCACGCAGTGGCTTCTCGTGCGACTCGACTTCTTCACAAAAAGTTAGTCGCTTTGCTACTACACCCACTTGCTTAAGTTCATTGGATTTGATCACGAAGCCCTCCAAATAGCTTAAGCTTGGTTCGACCTTGAACCTTTCTACAATCCTTCGTGGAATGTAGACCCTTGATTCTTCAAATGGTTCCTCTTCAACGATAGAAGTTGTCTTTCCTTCACAAGTGAGTGTTGGATTGATTTCCTTCATAATATAGGCTTGAGGATTAATCTTGAATGACTTGAGAATATTTTTGGTTACAGATTCAAATGTTTGCTTGAATGTTTTTGGTTCGAGTAACCAAGGTAACCTTTTCTCAAATAAACTCATCTCCTTTTATAGTGATCTTTCAAAAATCGCCCGTTGAAGAGATAGCTTATTTTTGAAAGTCACTTGTGGTCGTTGGCTTGTCTTGTTGCGCTTCTTGGAATTGCCATTTCCTCGTATAAATGATTCTTGACTTTTCGGTGTTAAAGCACACGATGCGATGCCTCCCATTGGTTTATTCCTTTTGCACGCTTCGAACTGACCACTTCAAGAAAGGTAGTATGGAAGTATTACTTGTTTAAGTAATTCTCTTGATTTACGTGCAACGGATCTCTTTCGATTATCTCGACTTGACTTTTGCATTTCCTTGCCTTCCCCAGGTGACTTGAGTCGCCTTCCAATCATGGATGACTCTTCCGTCACTTCAACTTGAGACTTGGCTATCTTGAGTTGACTTGATCGATACTTCACTTAGTCGCATCTCGATTGCACCTTCATCGAGTTCCTATCTTCTCTTCTTTGCCATACTCAGTTGCCTCACAGCGGAGTCTTCCTTCCAGTCTCCAGTTGTCTTCTTGCATGTTCAGGCATAGCTGACTTAACTCAGCTCGACCAGCCCTATCTATTACAATGCAATTTACAACAAAAATGGGGTGCCAACTTCCTATTCTAAGTTTTACATGGCATTCATCAAAATCTACAAAATAATTTCCCAACAATTACTAAGAGAGAAAGAAGAGTTACTAATTTCTCCATTTCCAAGAATTCTTCCTTTGCCATTGCCGAACATGACCATACCCTCTTCTTGGAGCTTGATGTTGGTAAAAAGTTCTCTCTTTCCGGTCATATGGCGTGAACATCCGCTGTCCACGAGCCATTTTGAATCTTCCATTGTTGTTATAGCCCCTATAACCTACAAAGGAATTATTTTTAGGTACCCTATAATTTTGGGGTCCATGGGGTTAGCACTTGAGACCTTTAGGTCTCCAATAATAGCTAAAATTATTCTTCAATTTACAATTGCTAGCATAGTGTCCATTCTTACCACAATAAAAACAAGTAATAATACGAGGACTACTAGCACGTACAAAGGTTGGACCTTGGTCTTTTTCTTAAAAGCATTTTGAAAAGGTTTGTAACCAAGTCCTAATTTAGAATGCTCACCTCTTTGTGCATTTAAAATTTTTGTGACTTTATCCGCTTAAATTGAATCGATGCACATCCTTTTTCAAATTTTCAATATCATTTGTGAGCGTTTGTTTTTCGGTTTCAAGAGTACGGACCATAGTGAGAGTAATAGCATGAGCCTTATCAAGAGAATCATAGGAAGTAAATAATTTATATTTTTTCTAGTTTAAGCTCTTTATGCTTCTTTTTCAAATTCTTGTATTTAACAATCAAATTTTGAAACTTATTTTGCAATTCATCAAAATCACATTGTAATTCATCAACTAGAGAAGAAGATGAAGCATTAGAGCGTACCTCGGTATTTTCATCGTCTATGGCCATAAGACCATGTTCGGATTCTCCTTCCTCGTCGGTTGTTTCAAGTAATTCATCCCAAGTTTTGATGTCCGCATTTAACGCCTTCTTTTTCGAAAAAGGCTTTTTCTTCTTTTGTTCCTCTTCCGCTAATTTTGGGCAATCGGCTATGTAGTGCCCGAATTTTCTGCATTTGAAACAAGAATTGTCTCTAGGCTTTCTTGCTTTATTTTTGTTTACAAATTTTGCAAATTTTCTAACAAGAGTCGCTTTTTCTTCATCATCCTCATCACTAGCATAATAAACATTATTAGAAGAAGATGCTAAGCCTTTAATAATATTTTGCGTGCCGGTTTAGAGGTGGATGGTTGAGAATTTTTCCTCTCCTTGAGATATACTTCATAAATGAGGAGATTCCCAATGAGCTCATCAAACTTGAGTGTCTTAAGATTTTGAGCTTAAAGTGATTGTCGTCACCTTTTCGGACCATGAGCCGGAAGGGCGTTCAATACCTTGGTCACCTTGTCTTCTTCGGAGATGACCTTTCCAAGAGCCACAAGAGGATTGACAATGTTGTCAAGCCTTTCCACCATTTTTGATATGCTTTCACCATCATGCATATTGAAATTTTCAAAGTCTTTCACAAGAATTGTTTTTCTTGCTTGCTTCACTTTCTTTGTGCCGACCGTATGCCTCTTATGCGATTATATTCGGTGGCGGTAAGAGAGCAATGTAAGATGTTTAAGGCCTTACCGTTTAGAGAGAAAGCCTTCTTGTCATTTTCATCGTACTCCTTGAATGGCTTGGGAGTCGTGGTACCATCCTCCAATTTTGTTGTTGGTTGAGCAACTCCTTCAATAACCACATTCCAAATATCAAATCCGCACCCTTGTAGAAAGCACTCCATGCGGTCTTTCCAAAATGCGTAGTTGTTGGCGTCGAATAGTGGTGGCTTGTTGGTGGAGGCGCCGGTGGTGAGATAAGCTTCATTCGTAGCCATGGATCTTTCCTCTTTACTCGGAACGAGCTAGCCAAAGAGTTTGGCTCTGATACCACTTGTTAGTCCAAGTGGCTACGATAATCTAGGGGGGTGAATAGATTATGCCGATTTTTCGTAAATCACCCTCTTTTTCGAATGAACAAATAAATGACAAGAATGTAAGTGCGGAAATTAAACAACACTCGTCGATTTAAAGAGTTTCAACCCACCTAGGGCCTAATCCTCTACCACCCCAGTATCTCCGGGATGGATTTCAAAAAAGAAAAAAGGATTTTATTAATTTCCAAAATTAATACAACACCTTGAGGATTACCACAATCCTCTTACAACACCTTCAAGAAGATTACCACAATCTTCCTTCACCACATTTGAAGAGTACCACACTCTCCAAACACCTATCACCTAGATCACCCAAGTGTATTCTTACCACAAGAATACTCACAAGGATGTCTTGTGTTGAATGATAGACAAAATTCAAGATTACAACTCTATGAAACTAATACAAAGATTGAGTGCAAGTGTAATCAAGAATCAAAAAGCCTAGACCTCAAAGATGTGCAAGTGAAAGTACTTAGGCTATTACAACAAGAATATAAAAATGAAAGCTTGAACAATTTGCAGATTTCTTGTTGTGTATTTTGCTTGTATGTGTTGTATCTTGTGTCTTCAATTCATCCTCTATTTATAGGAGAGTCTTCACCAACATAGGCTCCCAACATAGGCTCCTTCTTCTTCACTTTTGTCTACAAAAAGAGGATCACAAGATGTAGAAATATTATACAAAAATGAAAAGTAAATCTTGTTGATAAGGATTGCAATGGTTGGAATTTTTGCTGTCAAAAATAACATAGGGCGACCGGTTGCCCTGTAATAAGATTTCGAACGTTTTGAAAAAATAGTGCGATCCAGGTACAGGTCGAAGGGGGGGTCGACACGATCGACAGGGGAGTGCGACCGGTCGCCCTAGGGTGTGACCGGTCGGCCCCCTGCTGGACCGGTCCCCCTCTTCAATTTTCTTGACCCAGTGAGTTCTGTTTCAATTTTGAGTTCTTCAGGTACCGGTCGGCGTTTTGGGCGACCGGTCGACCTCCAATTTTAAATGTTATCCGATTTTTATCAAAAATAAACTTCAAGAAATACTCCAAAAAATTAGTAAAAACATTTTAAATCACTTGGGAGTATTTGGACAACTTTTATAAACATTGTTTTGGTGCAAAAACCAATTTAAACAAAACCATCAAAAATGTTGTCCATTTTTATCGAAAAATAAATTCTTAGAAATACTCAAAAAATAGCTAAAAATATTTTAAATCATTTAGGAGTATTTGGACAACATTTATTAATATTGTTTTGGTATAAAAACTCATTTAAACAAAATCATCAAAATCTTGATAAAAACGTTTATCTAACAAATTGTACACAGATATAAAGGTGTTAGTGAAAAGGATATGTACAAGATATTAAAATGAACAAGATATACAAATATTCATTTTTTTTTACCTATTGAAAAAATTGTTCACGGATATGCAAATCTTCATTTTTTTTTTACCTATTGGAAAAATTATTGACGGATATCTTGGTAAAAATGATATAAGGATATGCAAATCTTCACTTTTTAAGTTATTAGCATACTTGTTCACGAAAAGCATTGTTCCTGCCAAAAACTCTTCACTTTTTTTTCCACATTGATTGCAATTTTTGTTCACATGCAATAGAGAATATATTCCTTCTTGCCAAAATAAGGATCACTGATCTTGTATGACGTTTTCATCTTGTAAAAATTGGAATCTTGTTTTCACAAATTTGTGCTTCACAATACACTGATGCAGCAACACACACATACATCAATGCAGAATGCGAGAACACCATCGATTGTCATTTTGCAAGGTGTACATCTGGTTTTGATTATGTTTCCATGCAACACCATAGCCTCATTTGCATCCACCCTATGTGTTGTGAAGGAGCAACCAATCTATTTAAGGGGTGGGACTTGAAGTAGATATCTACTCATAGACAAATACATCTACAAAGAAAAATATACACCACGCCTCCAAAGAGAAATTGTCCAAAAGGTGACATATCCCAGGCCAAAGTGTTCTACAATGACAAATGGACCAAAGAAGTCGATCAAAAATTTATCAGTCTCCTTGTTGAGCAGGCCATCAAAGGGAATTTTGATCTGAGTATGCATAATCCGAGTGCCATAAGGTCTGCTCAAGTTATCTTCAACCTAACTTTTGGCACTAATTTTAATTATCCATATTGTGTTCAACAGACTAAAAAGTTTTGCAAGCGCTACAAGGTCTTCAATTGGATAATTCAACGAAGTGGAGTCGTCCATAATCCTATCACTCATGATGTCGACTGTGACCAACACATATGCGGCTACATATGTAGGGTAAGGATTCATACTATGATTTATCCATATGTTTGTCAACTGTCTAAATATTTAAGAATTGTTTTTCTCATATTTATGTATACTTGTTAAACTTTACAGGAAGAGAAACTTGGAATGGCTTACATGGTAGAAGGGGAAAAAGGCTTTGACGGTCTTCGTTGCATCTTTCAAGAAGCTCCGGATAGTGACAGTGCTAATTTCAAAGAAGAGATTATTGAGATTTCTAGTGATCATGAAAACAATGAGGACCCCGAGCCACCGACGGACAATCCTGTTGTCACCAATGTTGTTCACACTGATTCGGACAACACAGATAACAACTTTTGGAATGAACTTATTTGGTATCAGACCCATAAAATCCTCCAACAAGATTGTCCTCAACTGATGAGATCATGTGCAAGTTCATGAAATATTTGGACAAGCTTTCCTCATGCCACCGTCTAACATTCGGACACACAACTGCTAGTTCAACTGCTTCGAACTCATTGCTGAAAAAGAATTGATTGGTGATTGTAGTTTCTAACATCATATGTTTGTGACTGCATCTTAATTCAACCTATCTACTATCATAATTTGTCTAGGTGTGTTTAATTGTGTTTGTGGTTATTAATTTTCTAGTTGTGTCGTGTTTTTAGGTTTGTTTTGTTCTTTTCCAAGAAATTGAAGAGCATGTTGTATCTTTCCTTCAAAGCTACTAGTTGTATGCACCATATGATTACTTCATATGTATGTTCCCCAAAGTGAAACCTGTTTCCAACCGTTGGTTTCACTCGATTTCAGTTGTCAAAAAATCTGAATATAAGCTCTGCGGCTATTAATGTTTATGAGTGTTCTAGGTAAAGAATTGATCATTGTTCTGCCTAGCCAAAAACAATTAAACTGAGAAGGAAAAAACAGACATTATCACAAAGCAAAAACAATTAAACTGAGAAGGAAAAAACAACTACTAACAGAGAATAGTACAACAATTACTAACAGATTCAGACAATCGACCTCAACAAGTAATTTAATATGCACCTTCAAAATAGGCATGTCCTCAACTAATAGCGATATAATACGCATATGAATTACAAGTGGGTCAAGTTCAAAACATGTGGTTTTGTGAATTACAAATTCAGTTACTCAACACACCTTACATTTCAAGCTAATATTCAAAATAAGTGGTTTTGTGAATTCCAAATTCACTATCTCAAAACACTTCACATTTTAAGCTAATATTCGAAATATTATAAAACGAATCTGCCAAAAAGTAATGCACCATGTTGTTCTAGATTTCTAGTCTTGTTTATAAGTTCCCTGCTAACTTCATCCTGGCAAACTCAGTCCTGGCCTCGTCCGGCAAACTGAAAAATAATTCTAAGTCTTCAGTATTCTTGACAAAAAGCTTCGAAATCAGCAGCTTATCGTGTAAACTTAATCCTTGTATGTTTCCAACAACCCCAAAGGCCTCTTTCCTTGCCAATGAAATGTCATATTCATAGCCAATTCTTTTGGCTATGTCACCCAACCTTGCGTCCGTGCTTTGACAGAAGGTTTTCATTATTTCGTACAGTGGATCAATACCATCAATTGACTTTCTTTTATGCCCCGTACCCTTCTTCCCCAATGCAGACGTTTGAGGGGTGCTTTCGACTTGACAAACGAAACTGGTCTCTGTTTCATACTCACAATTATCAGACAAGTTTTCTAAATTAACAGGGTAGTCATCTTGTGGTATGGATGTACCATTAAGCACATGGTTCAATGCCTCAGTGAAGTCTTCTGCGTGTTCCCCAGTAGCTCGGTCTTTCCCAAATATCATAACCCAATTGTTATAAAATGACCAAGATTTGTTCCTCAATAGACGAGCATTTGCATCTACCTACAATGGAATAATGACAAAGATTAATTAACTGACTTTATTAAACAGTAATTACAAATATGCGTGCATATTACCTTCACATATTCAACCTATGCATCATCAAGTGCCTCGATCATGTTAGTGGTGACATTCCACCCTATTCCACTACGTGTCGACATCATAACAAGGCTGCCATAATCCTTCTTCCACACGTATATCTTCGAGTTGATATGTGGAATCCCTTTCAGATCTGTTCCAGGTATCATCTTTTGCATTTCATGCTCCAATGCTTGAAGATAGCCAATTTTGAACCCATTTTCGGATTTCCAACCATTTGCAATGACCTCTTTCTGAGCTGCAACCAAAGTCTCTTCTTCCCCTCTACTCCAACTCCTTCTACCCTTGTCGTTCCTCTTCCGCACTGGTTTAGTGAGGTTGCCACTTGACACATCCATTGCAAATCTGCGAATAAGTTGCAATTAAATCATCATATTCAGAATGCTAGTTGTAACTGGATAAATGAACAAATCATCACAAGCCATGACCATATGGGACTATAAAAACCAAATAAAAAAAAATCCCAAAATATCCAGCAAACAATTACGAACCAAGAAATTATAAACCAAGCAAAGGATTAAACATAGACTGGGCTCATTGACAAAGCAAAATATCCACCATTGTAAACCAAGCAAAGCATTAACTGTAAACCAAGCAAAATATCCACCATTTAGCTCATTGAGAAATCAAATCACCAACAAATTACATCATATGTTCTCAATTACGCATCACAAAAAGCATCCATGTCCAGAAATAAATTATAAACTACTAATAACACTTACAACAGTAATAATACAACAGAATTTAAAGTCAGTTGTGTTACAACACTATTCCATCTAACTAATATCTTCTAGACTACCCTACACCTCCGAACTCATTAAACATAGACTGGGCTAAGTTGTCTCTCCAATTTGTCCAAATTTGTGATAGCTCTACAATATCAATGAAGTCCATATTTTCGTTACCTTCATGGTCATCTTCTTCATCATCACTCAGCAATTCTTCCATGGGATCAACATGCAACTCTAATCGTATGAAGTTATGAATAAGTACACACGCTATTATCATCCGATTTTGGACTCTGATATCATAAAAGGTTTGACTCCGTAGTATAACCCATCAGTTTTTCAAAAGACCGAAAGCTCTTTCAATGACATTGCGAGCTTTTGAGTGGGTCATATTGAAGTACTCTTTCGATTTTTGGAATTGAAGTTCCTTCACCCCATTCGCGAGATGGTACCTAACCCTTTTATATGGAGTGAGGAATCCTTGACCATTGGTATAACCATTGTCACAAAGATAAAAATTACATGTAAACACATTTAATGAATTTTGAAAACATGCATCAATTTAAGGAGATTATTAATTGATGACATTGCATACTTATAGAAAAATATCCAATTGTAATACGTGAAATAATACCTTGTGGGATTTTTAAACCATTAAGCCTATGAATTGCATCACTCAAAACTCTACAATCAGCCGCATGACCTTCCCAACCAGTTAGCAAATAAATAAAATTCATATTTCGGTCACACACCCCAAGTACATTTACTGCAATGTCTCCTTTCCTTGTTCTATATCTTGCATTATCTGTCTCGGAAACTTTGACTTTGATATATGTACCATCTAATGCACCTAGACAACCCTATATAGGTAATAGATTAAGTCACATTATACAGCTGGCCAATATAAAATGGTTATTGGTGTTACAATAAATTTACCTTAAACGAACTCCATCTAGGATTTGTGCAGTTGTCATCGACTGGTTAAGGACTAACAAGAAGTAAATTGTGAAGCCTCAAAACAACATTCAGTACATCATGGAAGTGTCTACTTATCGTTTGTCCAGATCTCTTGAAATCAAACCACACAATATGATTTTTTTTTATGATGTGTCAATACAAAAAGAAATAGTATGGCTTTCTCATTAATTGACACATATCTAGAATCTTTAAGGGCTCCCACATGCTTTAACAAGTAGCAAAGTCTAGCAAAGGCACCCCACATCATCCTTAAATCATCCAGACAATCAATGTCATTACGTAAAATCAAGTCATCTAAATGTTCTATTTGTTCGTATCATATCCCATATAATATGTGGTTCCTTGTTTACGATTTCTTAGTTGCCTTCGAGCTCGCATGCGAGTTGTACTTACAAACATATTAAGTATAAAAACACTTTTTAACATTATTTCTTCGATTAGAAGAAAGATCTCCGCTCTTCTTCTTGATATTTCAGACATCATTCTAGGGTAAAGTCATCTACAATACAGATATATATAAGCATTTTGACGTATGCAAATCTCATTCATAATGATTTATGATATCAGAATATGAAGCTTTTGGATTCTAATACATCATTTCAAAGAGAAAATATTAGCTTTAAATGGTACAGCCAAGATTAAGAAATAGCATTTGTCTGTGAAACTTCAATTTATATAGGATTGTGTATCCAACGCTCATTAAAGAGAGTAATAATAAAATGATAAAACACCCATTATTCAGATTCAATACAAATGTCCTACCCAAAAAACCGACTTACAGACAAAACATAACAACATTCAAATCACTAACCTGGTAAGTGAATACATTGAAATGGTTCGCAAAGATAATCCAAAAAAACGAATTCAAATACGCTAACCTCTTTCAGAGTCGACGCTATACACCCCCAAAGCGTGATGTTTTATGTTCGCACAATAAAAAAAACAGAACCAGACAATGAAGAAAACCAGTAGAATATAAATGCAGTTACGAAATTTAAAATAAACAAATAAAAAATTTTCTCCACCATGACGCACACCAGCTCTCTCGATATTCAGTTTCGTCTTTTGGGCTAGGGTTCGAGATAATGTTTTGTCCAGAAGAATGGTTCAAACTCGTGAATTACATAACTTCAGTAATTGGACAACTGTACAAAAAAGGAGTGTTTAGGTAATTTCAGCATTCTTGATAATGGGCTATATTGCTCATCCCACCTTGAGGATGGGATACCGATTACCTTATTGAGCTGGATAAATTACTGGGCCAGACCTATTTTCAGGGCTCTCTCTAATTGAACCAAACACAACAATAGGAATGAAATAATATAAAATTGAGTGATATCACTCCCATAAAGCCTAACCAAACGAAGCCTAAGAGTATAAGGGGGTAAAGTGATGTTCAAGGAGAGTATAGGGGGCAAAGTGAGATGCACCCTAAAAAAACATGTAAAATGTATTTTATTTGGAAGTCAAAATGCAAATATAAACTTATTACTCACTGAATTAATTTTTTAATATATTTATTGTCTAATTATTCAACTAAAGATGGGGATAATCACGGTGTGCGGCTTTGCGATTTTTTGAGTAAATTTTAAACTGAATTGCTATATGTGATTCGGTTAAATATGAAGTAAAACCAAATGTGTGATTTTAAGCTGTGATGGCCGGTGGCGGGCGGTTTCGCGGTTTTAATAAACAAAAATATTATATAATTAATAAATTAATATAATCTTTTATGATATTTAATAAAAAATCCAAAAAAAATATTAAAATTGAAAGGTGTTTTTGTAAACGAGATGTATTTTGCAAATAAAATGCAAATTACATTCTCATTTATTTCACTTACATTCAATATGTGGTGCAATGTAATGTTGTTTTATTTTGATGCAAAACATAAATCATTTTAGCAACATTAATGAAAGAATGTAAAATGCTATGTTTAGTATGCAAAGTGTGAATATGAATATGTCATTCATAAAATTAGTTCTTAATATATTTATTGTCTAACTATTTAACTAAAGAATAAAAAATAATATTTTATTTTACCATAAATTATAGAGTGCGGTTTTGGTGGTTTTTTAAATCTAAAACAATAACCGCACCAACAAAGCGGTGCGGTTTCTATTTAATAATTCAAATTACGATTTTCGTCATAAATTATTATGAACGGTATGATTCAGGCGGTTTTTTAAAAAATATGATCACCCCTAACTAAAGAGGTAAGAAAAATCTTTTAGTTTACCCCTAAAATTGTAGAAGGGTTGTGCGGTTGTGGAAGTACAGTTTACTTCCAAAACCACAATCGAACCACACGGTGGTGCGGTTTTCATTCAAAAATTTGCGGTTTTAATCAAAACTCACAATAAACAGTGTGGTGCTAACGGTTTTTGAAAATTTATGAGCAACCCTATTGAGTGTGTTGTGGTTGTAGAAGGTCCCGCTGAAGTAATAGGTTGAAAGTTAAGCATATATGTGCGAAAATTGAGAATATATGGTTGAAATTTGAAAATAAAAAATTGAAAAATAAATAATTTCTAATAAGATTGAGTAAAATAAATATGATTTATATATTTTAAACAATAAATAGTGGGGAAAACTCCAATGAGATGAAAATCATACAATGATTGTTGAAAATATAATTTGGTTATGTTTGCTACCTGAATTTGAATACATTTGATTAGTTCTTGAAGGCTGGAAAATAAATACGAGTTAATTGAAACTCAGCAGCAGATTGGTAGTTAAAAACTTCATCGGGTTTTGACTAGTTAATTCTACTTCGGTATCCGATACAGTTGCAAAAATAAACATCGAGCCGAATATCGAACTTTTAGAATAATTGAAACCAATTGCGGAACCAAATTTGGTAGTCCAATTAGGTGGTTTTAGTTATATGTCGTTCTGATTCAGTTGGTTCATCGAATTGTGAACACTTTCGAATTAAAACTATCTTTGACAAAATGTTCAACTTTAATTTACTAAAATAAGGATTCAATGGTAAACTGGAGTATTTTTTATATATATAGGTGTTTAAATGCATATATTTAAAATTTTCTCCGTTTCAACAAAGGTTGAGTGACCATTCCTATTTACTGTCTCCAAGCTTCTATTTACTTGAGATATTAAAATTAGATGTAAAAATGATATTAATATAAATTCAATCGAGTCCAGTTTATACATTATACATATTATATAAAATTATTTGCATTTTGTTAGGGGTGTAAGTGAGTCACGTCGAGCGTATTGAGCTTCCAAGGTTTTGTCAGAACTTGATTTGATTTCTTGATTGTTTATCGGATCAAGCTTGAATGAGTTTTAATAAGCTCGACAAATTTATGAACTTGAGGGACCTAGTTTTTTACGCATATTTTATCTTATTTTAATCGAGTTTGGTGAATTTGGTCGAACTGTAAATCTTATTAAATTAAATGAAAAATATAGTCAAACTTAATGATTGATTAAATTACATTCAGATAATTTTACATTGAGTATCAATTTTTTTTTTTTTAACTTTTACGTTCTGTGACTTAAAATCCAATCGTTTATTCTTAAACAGCAAGTTGTACGTCAACTGGAAAATAAAAATGCTATAATACACCCAATTACAAACAGCAGCACATTCCCAGGGCTTAATATTCTCCACAGATATTGTGTATACCCCCACACATTGGTAGAGATATCAATAAGGGCCGGCCCGTCCCGGCCCTGACCTAGCCCTAAGAGGCCCTAACCCTTAAGGGCTAGGGCTAAAAAGCCCTAAACTTATAAGGGCTTGAAAAATCTAAGCCCAGTCCTAGCCCTGTAGGGTTAGAGTCGGGCCAGGAACGGCCCTATGACTATTGTTTTTACATTTTTGATAAAGTTATTCCGTCAAAATAAAAATATTGCATCATGATGGAAAAATTAACTTGCGAATTTTTTATTTTATAAAAATAATACCATGTAAATCTTAGATTCCATTTGGATATTCAATATTTGTCATTTTTATTTTAGTAATCACATAGTCTATACCAAATATATTTTAGTTCTTTATAATTATTAACGTACTAAATAATCATTACCAATTGCATACCAACTTTAATTTTGTATTTACTAAGTTTTTTAGTAAGACTAAATTATAAATGAGATCAAATATCAAATTTAATAGTTTGTTAAGATAAATAGTAATTGATAAATGAGATCAAATAATAGATTAATAGTATTATAAGCATAAATTTTGAATATAAATATATAAAATACAAAAAAACTTATCAGGAAAAAAACCCTAAGGGTCAGCCCTACCCTAGCCCTAGACGGCCCTAGGGCCAATTAGGACTGGGCTAAAAAGCCCTCATATTATAAGGGCTTACGAAATATAGGCCCAGCCCTTAGATTTTTAGGGTCGGGCTAGGGCCAGCCCTTAGGGCCTGGCCCTTATTGACATCTCTACACATTGGAAATAGAAATATTGGAAACAAAACACTAAAACTTATACTTTATTAATAAGAAATCCAATTAATCAAATTGAAATATTGAGTTTAAAAATTTCTAGTTTATATATCCGTGGATTTTTATTTTTATATAGGTTTCGGTTGATTCCAGCATCTTCGGATTCAACTCAAATTGATTGTTAATTTGTGTAACACTGATACGGGTAGGGGTGTTCATTCGATAAAACCATACTTAACCCAACGAACCAACATTTCAGTATACCAAAAATTCGGTACGCCATTTGAAATGGCATACCAAATAATGAACCAATCGGTTTGGTTCGGTTCAATTTTTACCGATTTTTTTTTGGTATTTCGGCCTGGTATTTTGTTAAAAGAAAATTGAAAAAAAAACAATAGAAAAATAAATATTACAAATATAATTATATTATTTATTATTTATTTTTAATTTTAATAGGTTAATAATACACAATAATATAAAAAATACATATAAAATAATACTTAAAATAAAATACTAATATATAAAAAATAATAATTCGGGTTTCAGTACGGTTCGCTAAACTAAAACCAAAGACCGAAACTGAACCAAATACTGAGTTTGTGCAAAAATGAAAATCAAATACCGAACCAAATTTTTAAATTTTGGAACATTGCGAATTTTCGGTTTCAATTTGTTCGATCGGTTTACCAAAATATGAACACCCTTAGATATAGGTATGGGACACGACGATAAGATATGCGTACGGAAATGCGTCATAATTTAAAAATCAACGTTTCAACCATAAAAAATAAAATTTATAGATGCTAAAATTTCAAATGTGATAACTCACATAGACACACGTGAAACATGATGATACATCAATAGAAAAACAATTACTTTTCTTTCTAAAGCATGCCTTTGTAAGTTGTAACCAGTAACCACTAATCCACTACACACCCTTCTATTTCCTCTCTTTCATTTTCTTCTCCTTAAATTATATATTTGCCATATTATTTTTTCACACTTTATGGATGAAAATGTCCTTATCTAGAGTATCGTGTATTTATATCTCAGTAAGGTAGGTCATTCTGTCATCCTCTCAAAAGTATTTGTGCGCGTGTATAATTGGCAAATGGCAATCTTCTCAATATAACTACACTTGGGCCTTGGCGCTAGTTCGTAGTCCGCCTTCCATAAATGCTCCACTTCTAAAAGATTGGATCGAGTTTAATTGCAATTCAATTAATAGATGGGAGAGTAATTATTTGTTAGGAAATCTCGTCATTATTTTTATTTGTTTGTATAGATATCATTCTCTTTCTTCCGCCTTAATTTTTATTAATAACTTTATAGACAAATAAAATAAAAGAATTGTTAGGTATCGACCCGTTGTCGAGCCCGTCGCCATAGCCGAATAATGATTCCAATAATTTAACTAATAAACTATTACAATATATTCAAATTTACGGGATAGGGATTAGGGATTACAAATAATCTAAATAACAGAAATAAATTATAGGACCTAACAATATAACCCGCGGAATGCTCGAGCTACACGCTCCATCCAAGAGCAAACCGACCAAAGGAAAAGGAAAAGGAAGCTGGAAATACAAAGTATACCAAAACACCCTGCACCTCCTCGAATCAGGCCAAAACTCACGGATCGGAAAAATGGCTTCCTTTTTCCTTCCAAACCGCCGCCACAACACGAGACAAAATAAGTGCGATTTAAGGGAAAAAGGAAAGGATCAAAAGCAAAAGTAGAAAAGGAAGGATATCACCTTTTCTTGGGCGTGACGATTCGCACAACAAGAATCGTACAAACCGCGAGCTTCAAGCTCCGGGCGGAGAAGAGGAGGGTCGAATCCTTCGGCTCGAGAAAATTGAAGATTCCCCTACCAATGTTTAAGAAAACCAGGGCTTGGACCAAGCAACGGGCAGCCCGAGAAAAGAGATACCCAAAGCCCCACGCCTCAAAGACCCACCACCTCGGGCGCCACTCGGTAAGAACCGAAAACCCGGAGAACACCGCACACAACGGGGATCGAACAACACAAAGTCGAGCGCCCTTCTCACACAACTCACAACGAAAAGGCTCACAGAAATCACAAAGAAAACCGAGCAAAGTGATCGAAGGAGAAGAAAGAGAGAGAGCTCAAATTCACTTTGGAAGATTCAAGGGTGTATGAATTGCTACTGATCCAGGATGTAGGTTTTCATTTGAGGGCTATTTATTGGGGATATGAAAGGCCAAGATTAAAACCCTCAAATGAACGGTCGAGATGAATTATAGAAGATCCGCGGTTTCTCAAAGTCGGGTGGAACATAACCCGGTCCGAGTGGTGGGTCGGTTTGCAATGGGCAGCCTTCTCGTTTGGGTTAATAAATGAGTTTTAATGGGCGAACTAAACAAATGATGTTGGGCCACAAAACAACATTTTCCACTTGCCCAATGCCGGTTTAACAAAAACACAGGGGTAACAAAAACACGCTTATCATCATCGCCGATTTTTCTCACCGCACACACAAAAGAAAGAATCTGATTATAGTGAGCACAAAGCAAACTATAAATACGAAGAAGGACAGGTAAAGTAACCATATTGCACACACAACACACATAATATGAAAATAACAAGCACACAAGAAAGTCATTTCCAAAGCCAAAGTATAGAACTGCTCAATCACCTGTATCAAAATTCGAATTTTTAAACATGTTAGAAATTTACTCACAGGCAAACATTTAATTCCCATATCGCCAAAGATTAAATTCGACGGTATCTTTTCAAGACAGACTATACCCTTCGCAACAATATCACGAATATAATGAAATCTAACATCAATATGTTTAGTCCTATCATGAAAAAATGGTTTTTACACAAATTCCAGATCGACTATCGGAAAAACACAACAACATCACCTTCAAGAAAGCCATTTCGAGATATTAATCCCTTTAACCAAATAGCTTCTTTTAAGGCCTCGATTCTGACAAATATATTCGATTCAATCGTAGACAAAGCAACAATATCTCAGAATCGAGATTTCCACTCACACAAGAACCACACAAAAGTAAAAACATATGAAGTTGTTGATTTTCTCATTATCTCTATCATTAGCATAGTTGGAATCAACATAACCATTCAATTTAACACCTTCAAAGATTTAGTAAATTTCACCCTAAATTCACGAGAATGTTTCAAGTACCTTAACAACCATTTCAATGCATTCCAATGAGGCATACCAGGGTTAGACATATAATGACTTAAACAACTCACGGCGAGAGCAATATCCTACCTATTACTAACCATCAAATACATGACGAACCTATATCATTGGAATATGGCACATTCTTCATAGAATTAACATCATGGTCTGTTTTAGGACATTATTCTTTACTCAATGAAAAATGACCAAAAAAAGAAACATTCACAGGTTTAGAATCGGCCATAGAAAATTTACTCAAATCTTTTCAACATAAGAAATCGATTTAGAAAAATCACGAGTTTTTTCTATCTCTAAAAATGTTCATTCCTAAAAGCCTTTTAGCATCTCCCAAGTATTTCATGTCAAACTTAGCACTTAGACGCTTTTAACATGCTCCACGCTTTAACACGGGGACTTATTAACAAAGATGTCATCAACATAAATCAACAAGAAAACAAAAGGCACTTTAGATCATCTTTAAAATACAAACAATGATCATAAGAACTTCGTTTAAATTTCAAAGACATCATACAATCATCAAATTTCTTGTTCCAACATCTAGAGATTGTTTCAAGCCATACAAGGATTTTTTAAGCAAACAAACAAAATCGGGATTCATTTTATCAACAAAACCAATAGGTCATGCCGCATATAGATTTTTTCATCCAAATCACCATACAAAAATGCGCTTTGACATCCATTTGTTTTAATTCCCAATTAAATCGAGCACATAATGCAAGCATAATTCGGACAAGAGTAAACTTCACAACAGAGCAAAGATTTCAGTATAATCTATCCCCTCTTTTTGAGTAAATCCCTTAGCCACTAACCTAGCTTTAAATCTAACAGATTCACATTCATTCTTCACCTTAAATGTACCATTTACATCCACAAATGAACAATTTGCGGGTTTAGGCACAAGAATCAAGTATTGTTAACATGCAAAGAATTCATTTCTTCATTCATAAAGATTTAACCACTCGTGAACTTTTTAGATTTTAAAGCTTCTTCATAAGATTTAGGCTCAAAATTATCAATAGAGTCAAACACACTAAAAACAAATGAAGTCATATGAAAATCATCAAACCTAGCAGGTTGCCTAATGTTTCGTCTTGCCCTATCTCTAACAAGTTGATAATCATGCGATTTTCATTTTCTGGTTCATTTTCATCAAGTATTTCATCATGCACAGCATCATCATCATGATTTTCAGGCAAAACAGGTTCAAAATCATGCAGATTTTCTTTCCTGTTTGATTTTCAATTAAAGTTTTCCACTGTTTAAACACATCAGATTTGTTTTTCAACAAAAACACCCAAACTTTTCTTGAAAAATCATCAATAATGTAAAGAAAATACCTAGAACCACCATGCGTAGTAACACTCGCAGGACCCCACACATCGGCATGCAAATACTCAAGAATTTCGAAGAGGTGATTTATTAGGGGAGGGGAAACAGAAATTTCACTCTAGAATGTTTGCGAAGAACACATGAATCACAAAACGACAAACAAGACAATTTATCTTTTCCAAAATAGCCATTTTTCTCGCAAAATCTCAAGACCTTTAAAGACTCATATGACCCAAACGTTTATGCCATAAATCGGTTTTTGTCATTTTCGAGCCACAAACAACATTCATGACGAATTTTGCAGGCTAGATTCAAGTTCAAGGTCTGCAAACATACTGATTTCTTCTTTTAATGACTTTGAAAATTACCAAGTTACCCTTTAAAATTTTCATTAAGCCTTTTCCCCATTTCCCCTCTAAACCATCATCCTCAAGAGAAGCACACGAAATCGATTGCTACATAAATCGTGGCACATGCCTCACATTTTTCAAAGTCAAAACATAGCTTAATCAAATTTTAAACATACATCACCAATACCAACAATATTACATTGTTTTTGATTAGCCAATGACACGAACCATGCAACACTTCTTTATAATTAGAAAACAATCTTTTAAAAGGTGTCATATGAAAAGTGCAACCCGAATCAACAAGCCATTCAGTTTCACACACGTAATTTGAACGCATACGAGAATTCATATCAAGACAATTTTCATAAACCATAAAGACATCGTGCACATTTTCACTGTGAGAAGCCATATTAGCATGCTCATTTTGTTTAAAATTCGATTTCCTCTTTTATTAGGGCATTCCCTAACATAATGACCACTTTGACCACATTCATAGCACTTCCGAATTTTAGGCCTAGACTTACTCTTTCCTTTTTTCTTAGCAAATTTCTGGTTGTTATTATTACCGGTTTTATTAAACCTATTTTGAGAACGCCCTCTCACATGCATAACCTCACCGATTTTGCCTAGAACTTATTGACTTTTAAATCCAATTCCTTGCTTTTAAGGCCATTCACAACAAAGTCAGTGTGATTGTGTCCCTACCATACTTAATAAGCGATTTAACATCACTATAAGATTCAGAATAGCATTCAAAAGCACAATTGAAGTATAATCATCAATATTCTTATCACCCGTCAACTTAATATCTTGAATTAATTTGGTAAACACATCCAAATTTTCATCAATCTCTTTGTTTAAGTCAAGTTTAAATCAAAAAAATTTCAAGCAAAAACAACTTACTAGGCAAAGAAGTTTCATATCTACAATTCTTCTAATTTTTCCCACAAAGCTTTTGCGAAGCAAGTTTACCAACTTTTCTAAGCACGAGTCGAGAAGGTTCAAAATAATAGAAGAATAAGCATACTCATCAATTTCAAGTTTCTTTTTCAATGAGATCTTTTTCAAAGATAAACACCATGAATGACCTTATAAACCTTTTCTTTGATTAAAATCCCTTTCATTTTTTGTTGCCAAATCGAAAAATCAGTTTTTCCATTAAACGGTTCAAGATTATAACTAGGCACAACCATTTTCACAAAAAACACAACAGTTTTCATAAAATACAAGGCACACAAAGCAAGTTATAATCACGTAACAAACAACAAACACACGAAAAAATCGAATACAAGAAAACACAAATAATGGCCACAGATAGGAAACCCCTCGCACCACAGATTCCACTACACTCGCGGTGTAGGGTCAAGCGACTTTTACGCTCGGAGTTCCTTTAATACTAAAAAAACCGAAAAGACGATCAACCATGTATAGACGATCAACCACGTAGAGAGCGGATATGGGGTTCACACGAGAATCCCAAAAATAAAGACTTCAAAGAAATAAACCGCGACAAGCGGTATTTACACTACTGGCGATAAACCCGCGCAGCTGGCTACACTACTAAAAAAGCAAGAAAAGATGAGTTAAAGCCTCTTTACTGGAGCGAAACCCTAGGGTAAGGGTTTCGTCCGCCACACAACGGGGATGCTCGATACCACCGTTAGGTATCGACCATTGCCGAGCCGAGCGCACGCCATAGCCGAATAATGATTCCAATAATTTAACTAATAAACTATTACAATGTATTCAAATTTACGGGATAGGGATTAGGGATTACAAATAATCTAAATAACGAAAATAAATTATAGGACCTAACAATATAACCCGCGGAATGCTCGGAGCTACACGCTCCATCCAAAGAGCAAATCGACCAAAGGAAAAGGAAAAGGAAATTGGAAATACAAAGTATACCAAAACACCCCGCACCTCCTCGAACCGCGCCAAACCCAAACCGGGGATCGGAAAAATGGCTTCCTTTTTCCCGCCCAAACCGCCGCCATAACACGAGACGTAAATAAGTGCGATTTAAGGGAAAAGGAAAGGATCGAAAGCAAAAGTAGAAAAGGAAGGATATCACCTTTTCTTGGGCAAAGCGTGATGATTCGCACAACAAATGACTCGTACAAACCGCGAGCTTCAAGCTCCAAAGTGAGAAGAGGAGGGTCGAATGGTGCGGTGAACGTGGAACATAACCCGGTCCGAGTGGTGGGTCGATTGCAATGGGGCTGGCCTTCTCGTTTGGGTTAGTAAATGAGTTTTAATGGGCGAACTAAACAATAGTATTGGGCCACAAAATATATATATGACAAAACAAAATAATTCACTAATTAATACAGTAGTAAAGTTTTTTAGTAATAACTCGATAGTATTTATTAATAATAATTCCTCAACTTGAACTGTGTTTCAATCACATGCAACTCAAAATTTGCTGAGCTATTGGCGACAACATTAAATTGGGACATCAATCTTTGGAAGTGATTGAAACGAGGAACAAATCAAGAAAAAGGATCAAATATTGGATATTAAAACAAATTCGCATCATCCAACGGAGAGACATCATTGTACCATCCAAAATGGACGGCTCAAAATCTTCAACTGAAGAAAACACCAGCTCAGCTCCATAATGACCATCACCAAACATTTTGATTCACACACCCCACCCCCAAAAAAAAAACACCCCCACACACAATAACGATTCGATTCCGTATGGGCTTATTGAACTTTATCAAGAATAAATAAACAAACACTAGAACTGAATACAGACAGGCAAACCCGCACAAACAGCAAGATTTTCTTGAAAAACTCTTTTTTAGGAAGTGAGTGCACAAAAACACGCACAGACACACTCACTGTGTGTGGCAGGGAGAAGACAGAGATGGCTGATGACGTGCCATGTTGTGAGGGCAAATTTTTTCTGTATGTTGTAGTGATCATAGGGCTTGTTGTCTTTGCTGGGCTGATGGCTGGTCTCACTCTTGGGCTGATGTCTCTTGGACTTGTAGACCTTGAAGTTCTTAGCAAATCGGGGCGCCCCCAAGATCGTTTACATGCCTGTACTGTATACTCTCTTTCTCTTGTGTGTGTGTGTGTGTGTGCGCGTGTAGAATTTTATTGGTTTTGGTGGTGCTTTTGTTGAGTTTGATTATTTGGGTTTTCTGGGTATTTTGTCTTATCTACCATTTGGGTCTTTGTTGCCTGTTCTGTTTCATCATTCACTTGAAGTTAAGTGTGTAATTATGTTGGGAATTTATTGATTGGATGTTTTTTTAAATGATTTTTACTTTCGATATGTGAATACAGTTGATGTTGCCCTTTCTTGAACATGGTGTTCATTGTAATTTATTGCATGCTTGTATGAGTACTGCTGTGTACAGGAGGATGAAAGATTTTAGTTAAAGTTTTCCAGACTCCTTTATTGATTGGTTGAGTTGATATAATTTTTCACCCATTACTATTTGTTAGCTGGCTGGATTTCTATTGTATCCTACACCTTCTGTCATGATATTATGATGTAAGTATGGATTTTTATTTGCTAATCTATTTTTCCTTTTGAAAGTGGTCGGAACTCGAAGCTCGGAAGGCTGGGTGCATTTACATCAGTTTTGCTTCAACACCTGGTCATTTATGTCATGTTTTTTTTCTATTGTTCTCTCTTCTTCTGAACGTTTGGTCCAAAAATGATATTATTTGACCAGCTCTTACTTTGGTTTTATATAGTTCCCTAAAGTTATATTGCGATATTCGGTGGGGTGTAATGGGACTAGCAGCGAGAGCTGTTCTAGTAACCGGTGACAATTCGTTCGTACGAAGTTTTATGATGTGGACTGTGTGCATTAGTGATCCGGTGTTTACGTTTACATTCTTTTCTTATCTTTGGTAAGTTTAAGGGCATACAAGTAATTATTCATTTTTTGGCAGCTAAAATACTTCCGGTGGTGAAAAATCAACATCTTCTGCTTTGCACACTCTTGATTGGCAACTCTTTAGCAATGGAGGTATGTGGAATATCAGTTATTTGTCGCATTCGTACGCTTGACGACATCTCTATGTTGTTTGACTGTCTTTTGCTTTGTAGTCACTTCCCATATTCTTGGACAAGCTTGTGCCTCCGTGGGCAGCAGTTCTTGTATCCGTCACACTCATCCTCATGTTTGGTGAGGTACTTAATCCGCAGCTATACTGAAAGATTTGGATTATGTTGTGCGTGTTCACTTTAGCGACATTATCTCATCCTATAATTTCCTGTTGAAGATATTACCTCAAGCAATCTGTACTCGCTATGGATTAACCGTCGGAGCAACTGTGGCACCCTTTGTTCGCCTTCTTCTTTGGCTGTTTTTCCCTATCGCTTATCCAATTAGTAAGGTGAAAATTTTGATTTTTATTATGTTATGTGTTATTAGGGACATAATACCTCTTATGTGGAATAAAAGTTCGCCACTTATTTATTGCTTTTGTTTAACCATTTGCAAGATGTTGCAAATATTAATGATGGATTTATAAGTATCTATTATTAGTAATCAGGTTGTTGGAATTTACTCTTTTCTTGAGTGGACGAGAAGTTATCATGGGCGGATTTGGGTGGGGGGGGCCTCCATGGTCGCGGCGCAGCCCAAATTTTTTTATCATGTTTTTTGTAAGGGAAAAAATAAAAATAAAAATAAAAAATTTTAGTTTTTTCTAAGTGGAAAATAGTTGGGCTAAGGAAAAAAATAGTTTGGCTAGGGGTAGTCCAATGTGCTGGCTACGCCCTTGAAAGTTATTGTCTTTTAAAGCAATGCTGCATGAATCAGAAACTTCATTTGTTTTACTCAGATCATAAGAATCACAAAAAGATGATATATTATGTCGTTTTGGTTAAAAGGACCTTTTCTTTTGTAGTTTCTGGATTGGATGCTGGGTAAGGGGCATGCTGCACTATTGCGCAGAGCTGAGCTGAAAACTTTTGTTGATTTCCATGGCAATGAGGTAAAGCATTGAATCATTTAGGGTATGTTTGGTTGGCTTCTCCCAGAAGCCAACTTGGCAACTTGCCCATTTCCTTCCCCAATCACCAACCAGATATTACATTATGCTTCCCGATGCATTTCTCTATTAACACACACATTTCCCAAAAAGATGTTAGTTCTGCAATTTGATTTCCTCCTTCTCTAAGGCACTTTTTTTTTTTTTTTTTTTTTTTTTCTGTCACCCGATAATATGAATTATCGGTGGAAGATCATGTGTTAGTCTTAATGTGGAGGTTAAATTTGGCATGTACTTTTGCGTTGATAGGCTGGAAAAGGTGGAGACTTGACACATGATGAGACAACAATAATTGCTGGGGCACTGGAAATGACTGAGAAGACTGCAAAAGATGCCATGACACCTATAACGAAGGCATTTTCCCTTGATTTGGATGGAACTCTTAATTTGTGGGTTTATCATTTGCTATCTGATTTACTTAATACGCCCTATTTTCCAGTCTCATAATATTCTCCTCTGTTTCTAATCCTTGCACAGGAGACATTAAATGCTATAATGACAATGGGCCACAGTAGAGTTCCTGTTTACTATAAAAACCCAAATAATATCATTGGACTCATAGTGGTAAGTGTATATTCTTCTTGTCTACGAACACATTAATGGCATTTTCCGTGTCATTCTTGTTATATAAGGAGTTGTCATAAAATGTTGATGATGTCATTATAATTTGTCTTGTCTCTTTTTCCCTTCCATATATGAACCGCAAGTGGTCTGCTCTGTGTAACTGAATCTAATATCATTTTTTTTAATGTGCAGGTTAAAAATCTTCTGGGTGTTAATCCCGATGATTCAGTACCTCTGAGAAAAATGTTAATTAGAAAAATTCCGCGGTGAGGATAAACTGTAGTCTTTATCCCCAATTCCCCTATTTTTAACATAAAAGGCCTTGATACTTCGGGACGCGAAAATGGCTTCAATTGAGAATATTATTCTCAGATGACATAGAAATAGTAATAAAACTGGTTCTGCTATTATAAGCTGTTCTTAATATGCTTACAATATGCCCACTGACTCATTTAATATTTGCATCCTCTTTTGTTCTTTCACACCCCCTCCAACCGAAGGTAGCTAATTTTCTTGAATTGCCTTGTATAATTCTCAGCGTCTCAGAAAACATGCCCCTTTATGATATTCTGAATGAATTTCAGAAGGGCCACAGCCACCTTGCCGTCGTGTACAAGGATTCAAAAGAAACAAAAGAGACATTGCAGAAAGCCAAGGAAGGTATAAACATTGAGAATCCTTAAACAGCTCTATTTTGTTGTTTCCTTTTACAAAAATTTGCGGGAGGGTGGGTTGACTACATTTTGCAGTATGGATTAAAGTAAGTTATTTATTTCTCTTTTGAGTATTTTACTGACAAAAAGTTGCATTTATTTCTGATTTCTACTTAGAAGACTTTAAAGTATTCTGACATCAGCATTTCCTTCTAATCAAGTAGGACTTGAGTTTTGAATCTCCTGTCATTTGTTTGCCTCTCCTTTTTGGCTTCTTAAATGGTGAAATGCATTTCTTCTCACCAATACATCAGCTTGTGCTGCATTTATGCTACATGAATGACTCTTGAGATTTTGACATTTTTAGCTACTGCTATTCAACTAGCATATTTATTCCAAGTTTTCATGCTGGAAAATCCATGATTTCCTGATTGATGTCTAAGAAAGCATGATAAGTCATGTCCTATATTGCAGATTATCAAAACTTTGCCATAAAATCCGTAACACATGATGCTGACTATATCTTAAGTAAGGCTGATGATCAACTGAAGAAAAGCCCTCCGGCTACTCCAGCTTTCAAGAAAAAACACAGGGGTTGTTCATTTTGTATTTTAGATTTAGATACCTCTCCAATTCCCGAGTTCTCACCCGATCAAGTGGTAGTTGGTGTTATCACCATGGAAGATGTCATTGAGGAGCTTCTTCAGGTACTCTTAGCTTTAACATGAAACAAAGGGATAATTACAAAAACTACCCTGAGGTTTAGTCTAATTACAAAAAAAATTACAAATACCCCCTTGAGGATTATATTTGTTATGCAAATTAAACCCCCCTCAATAGGTGCAATATTTAAAATAGAAACATATGTCAAGGGTTATTTGTAATTTTGAAAGGTAACTGGGTTTTTTTGTAATTAGCCTTAACTTCAAGGGTAGTATTTGTAATTATCCCTTAAAAAATGACACGGTTTTTAAAATATGCTGGCTTTCAGTAACAATCAGCCCAATGCGCAACTACATAGAATCTCATAAATAGTTCAGTTGGACTGACCTCACTTTTGTTTCTTCTGGCCCTCGTTTGTGTTTATTATGCTCCTGTTTAAAACCCAAGATCATGAAGTAATCATAATTAGTTTCCTCATTACTTTGCTTGAGCTTACCTTTTTCTATTCCCATGTCCTACTTCTTTTGACAGGAGGAGATACTGGATGAAACCGATGAATATGTGAACATACACAACAGGTAAAGTTATATTTTCCATCGTAATCTCTTCAAATAAACTTAAACTATGAATCTGTGAGTCAGAGATCTAAAAAGAACTGTCTTTTATCCTTACAAATGTTGAAGACCTTGGTTAATAATTTGAGATAATATTTCTGTTAATGAAAGAGTTGGTCGAGTAAGGCAAAACTCAACTCCTAAACGGAACTGTACAAAAACTGCCCCTGAGGTTTAGCCTAATTACAAAAACCACAGTTATCTTTCCAAATTACAAATATCATCTTGAGGTCTGTATTTACCTTAACAAATACTCTCTCTCTTGAGGGTGCAATTTTGTAAGCTAAAAACAAATGTCAGAGGTATTCATAATTTTAAAATACTAGTAAGGTGCACGTGCGTTGCACGTGAACCATATAATTATTAAATATAATTATATATTGTTAATATTATTTAATTCAATTTAGTTTAAAATAAATATACGTCATTTGGTGCAAATCTAATTATTCCATTGTCACAGCCAAAAGTTGAAGTCTCATGCTCAAATCTTACAACATCACAATATATGAAATTAGGCATATTTTTTAGTTCATGAATCTTTGAACATATAGGCTAATAAAGTATTGAACCTAAAAGGAAAAAATAATATAGATTAAACAATTTAAAAAAAAAAAAAAAGCTTGATTTTAATATATTATATTAGCTAATAATTAGAATTACTAACCTTGTGATTCACAGTGAATTTAATCTTTGAAAAGACATACAACTTGTAAACTTTGTTTCTTCTTATGCTTCTTTATCTTTACATTATAAATATATTCTTGTCATCGTGCAGTACTAAGATTACCATATTTTCTTTTCGTTCTATATATCATGATTCCTTTGTCAATATACATCTCTGTTATTATAGCATAAAACTTACAAAAGGTTATGCATAAAAAAACTTATAAAAGGTTTTTCAATTGTCATACATATATATTGAAAAGTTAAATATAATTACAATGAAAGTTTTATAATTTTAAATACTAAAAAATTAATATTGAATCAATTTTATCTGCTCAATTCATTGTGGACAATCTTCGCAGCATTTTCATATTTTGAAGACTCTAAAATTGAATCACTGACAAAAGATATTTTTAAGAAAATACAACTTCACACTATATACAATGACTTATATTACAACAAAAGTTAAAATTATTTTTTCATTTATGGGATTTTAGTTTAATTACCAAATAATAGTAATAATAAATGTAAACATATAAATAAATAAATAAATAAAAGACAACAAAAAATAAATCTAAAACTTGACACATTCTCCAAAAAATAATATTGTTGTATATATGTTTAACATAAGTAATTCGGTTATTTCTCAATTTGTTGAAGCTCGAATATTTCAGTTTTATAATAGCATTCACAGAACCTCAAAGGCACTTGTCTATTTCCCAAATTAGTCTTACTCCTCAACCTAATATAAATAAATGTAGATCCAAAATTTTATTTCACTATGGAGGGGGCAGAAGACGGTTGCCTTTATTTCTATAAATTTCTAAATAGTTGTAAGCAACATATTTTGCATCAAAAAGACCTTTGGTGCTACCATCAATTGCCTTCAGGGTAAGTTGGGACTGTTCTTTGGCCTTCACTACTCACAAACTCAAGAAGACTGATTTTGTTAACATACACAGTTACGGATTTGGATAATATTGTTAATAAGAAAGCTCTTGTTTAATTCGGCTCAAATCCAACTTTTCCAAATTATTAAGAATTCATACTCCCAACATTCTCAACTCTCGATAATCAAGTTTTTCTTCTTACAAACATTAACAATGCTTACTTTATCAACATGTAATATTTTTCATTATGAAGATCTCAATTCCCTTAAGCTATTATCCTTTGTGACATCAACCGATTACTTACAAAATCGAAATGAAAAAGACCAACCGAAAAAAAAACATGTTACTTATCACTAATACATACCAGCCTAATTATAATTTTCATATAATGCATTAACTCATAAAAGTAGCAAAGACATGCGATTAATTATTATTTATTAATTGTGGTTGTCTTTCTAATTTATAGATATTATAATACAAAAGAAAAAAAAAGATTAAATAAATTTTAGGGATAATTACAAAAATACCCCCGGGCTTCAGGGTAATTACCAAAAAATTCAGAAGTTTTTAAAAATTGCAAAAAAATAAAAAAAAAAAAAACTCTTGAGGTTTGATTTCGCTTATATTTCTCCAAAATATTTCAAAAATCCCCATAATAGTTCTACAAATATTAGTATTACCCCCTTAAAATTAAAGCATCATCAAACATGAGGGTGTTTTATTGTAAATTTAAAATTTATTTGGTTTTTTTTTTTTTGTAATTAGCCCAAAACTCAGGGAATCTTTTGTAATTATCCCTAAATTTTATTTGCTAACATTGTTGAGGGAACATTGTAAAAGATAATTGAAGTAGTAAAAGATAATCAAAATTATCACCAATGCCTAGAATCACCAATCTAATCGAGAAAAATTCACTTTTGGTCCCATTAGATTTACCCCCTGATGATTTTAGTCTCATGTCTTGAAAATAGTCCCATAAGATTTTTCTTGTCTCACTAATGGTCCCACCGTTAAAAAATTAACAGTCAAACCTATCAAATTAAAAATCAAACCTACGATTTGGGACTAAAAGTGAGAACAATGGGACTAAAATCATTAGGTGCCCAGTCTAATGGGACCAAAAGTGATTTTTTCTCTAAAAACTAAATATAACTAATATCTATTTTAAAAATATATATTACTATTTTAGTTACTTTTTTTATTTATTATAATTAAAAAATTGACAAGTAAATTAAATGATAAAATTTATAATTCAACTTATATAAAATAAATTTTCTGGAAATAATTTTTATAAATAGATGTTAATTAATTTTTTTTTTTGAATGTGTAATAAAAAAAGATGAAATACATGTATCGTTTATTTTAATTAGAAAATTAACAAAGTAAAATAAATGATAAAATTTATAACTCAAGTTATAAAATTTGAATTTTCTGAAAAATAAATTTTAAAAGTAGATGTTAATTAAATTTGTTTTTTTGAATGTGTAATATGGAAAAAAAAAATCAAATACATGCATATATAACACAAAGGCATGTATGTGTATATATGTGATTTAAAAATAAAAAAAATAAAAATATAATATTTGAAAATAAAAAAGTAAAAAAAATGTGAGCTAGGTTAACATTACTAAAATATTTTAATAGTATTTATAATTTAACTATACTAAAATATTTTTAAAAGTATTTTCTAAACTTTTTTAAAAATAATTCCTATATTTAAAAATTATGAAATTATTTAATATCGTAAACTTTTTTATTTTAATGATAGTTGAACTACATATTTCCAATACGTAAATGTGATTTTTGTAATTATTTGTATTTTCAAAATCAAGAAGTGATTTAAACTAAAACAATATAGGAAAATTATTTGTTTTTCTAAATATTTTAAGTAAGAAAATTTGTTTTAGTGAAATAAAATGCACTGGAAAATGATATTTTTAGAAAAATATTTGAAGGACAGAGATTTTTTTTAGTTTTCAAGTGGGACATTCACAATATTAATTTAAATAAATAACTCAAAATATTAAATTTAAAATAATTTTTGTCATCAATAATATTAAATTTAACCAAAAAAGAATAATGAGATCATTTTTGGTTAAAAATTTAACTTTGGTGTCCTATGAGACTATTTTTGTTGTTAAAAATCTAACTTTGGTGTCCTATGGGACCATTTTTATCTTTAGTAACGGTTTCCGTTAGTTTTTTAACGGAGTTTCAGTTTCCAAGTCCTATGAAACTGTTTTTGGTGAAAAATATCGATTTGGGACTAAAAGTGAGTCTAATGGAACTAAAATCATCAGGGGGTAATTCTAATGGGACCAAAAGTGGATTTTTCTCAATCTAATCCTTAGGATTGAAAGAATTAAATCACTAATACACAGAAATAAAATCAAAAGAATTAAGGTAGGGGGAGGGGGATCCGATCCAACCCTTGAAGGCAAAAAGTACACTCATCCAAGAACTAAATAAGAAATAAAATATTAAAAGAGAAAAAGACCTGATTACGCTGTGTTGTTGAACAACAAATCGACCGATGAGATCAATCTTAGAACTGTTTCGGGCGGTATCGCTTAAATTTTTGAATCGCATAAATCTATACTCCTTCCTCGATAGATAATAGATATATGTAGTAGAAGTAATATTACGAAGTAATATCTGAATTGTTGCTGATTTTTCCTTGTTCGTAGGCTTATTTCCCTTGAGGCTATTAACTATCCAGAAAGATGGAAAGCAAGAATGTGCAACCGTTCATTTTTATTCAACTCCCATAAAGCATGTTGGAATTCTATGTTTATTCAACTCCCATAAAGCCTGTTGGAATTCTATTCAAGTGTCATAATATTTTTTTTCAACTCCCATAAAGCCTATTGGAATTCTATTCAAGTGTCATAATGCATTAATGCTATTGTAATTTGTTAACTACTTTTTTGCCTTTGAAATTAAAAGATTAGAGGGTGTTTTAGTCCATCCCAAATTTGGCAGAAACTTTCATGCTTTTAGAATAGTAGAGATAGAGATAGAGATAGAGATAACTGAGCTTTTTTTTAATTAGGTTAAATCTCATTGGCAGTTTTTGTAATTAACCCAAAATGTGATAATACGAAAGGGAATGTGGAAAATCATTGATGTTTCTGTGTTGCAGGATAAAAATAAACATGAATGCGTCTCACGATAAGGCTACTGAGTCGAACTCTATTCAATCATTACCTCCAGCTTCAAGTCCTCTTCGACCAGTTGTTTCCAGTACTTACAATAGCACCTAATGGTATATTCAGCACACATAGTTTCCAAAGACAGGCTTAAAACAGTCCTATGATCTCCAGTAGTTCTTTTTTGTTAATTCATAGAAA
The DNA here is from genome assembly GCA_016081115.2 of Rehmannia glutinosa. Classification (NCBI taxonomy): domain Eukaryota; kingdom Viridiplantae; phylum Streptophyta; class Magnoliopsida; order Lamiales; family Orobanchaceae; genus Rehmannia; species Rehmannia glutinosa. The sequence goes on along the minus strand of JABTTQ020002392.1, from coordinate 385,738 downwards.
CGTGATATTAGAATCGACTCTGAAGATCAGAGTTCCGTTTAAAGTACTTTATAGAGGTAAATAGCCAGCCTAGCCGGATACAAGTTTGAGTCGTTGAGCAGCTAAGACGTGCTTATGTGTACTTGCTTGAAGTTACACTGTAAAGCTTTTTCATCAAGAATCAATGTTGGTCTCCTTTGTTGTTGATAGAATTGATATAATTATTTGGATTAAATAGGATTCCACTATTCATTGATAATAAAAGAAAAAAAAAATTAAAAAGTGTTTGGGATGCAGGATTATGATATTTGCTTTTTTGAGTAGGATGGCATTGATGATTAAAAATGTGTGTTTGAAATGCTTAAAATACCCCCAAGGAACTTTTAAACAAAAAAGGGTCAATCTCACTTTACCCATACTCATTGAATCTCACTTTACCCCCTTGTACTTTTAATTGTATCATTTTACCTCTTTGTACTATCAATTTGTATCACTTTACCCCTTATACAAATTAAAATATCATTTAATTCTCTTATTCCTTTATTAAATGATTTAATTATCCCTAATATTTTTTTAATTTAAGAATGAAATCAAATACATATAAATTTTTTTTTGGAATACCTATTTGCTATTTTTAGAAATTAATATTGTTTCGATTAAATAACTTTATTGTAGGGTATTATCTGTAAACTAATTCATACATTTGTTTTCATAATAAATCTAAAATTATGCATTATATTTCAAAATAATATTTTATATTCAAAAAATTAATCACTAAAATGAATATTTTTTTTCCATTTAACATAATTTATTATTCAATCAATAATTAAAAATTACGTCAAATCTTTAATAAAATTATATTATATATTATAATGTTTTTAAGTTTGTGAGGTATATAATAAATTAAAAATATAAATGTATTAGCTAATTGAAAATTCCTATTATATATTAATTTAATAGGGACTATATTAAAGTTAAATAATTAGCAACTAAATGTAAAATATAATAGATTTAATATTAAGCGTTAATTAATCAAGTTGTGAAAGTTAATTTATAAAATAAGTACAAGTTTATTAATATTAAATTCTTTTCAAATAATTTTTTATTTTAATAAAACTAATAGGTAAGGGTTCTAAAATAGTCATTGTTTTGAGTGTATGAGTATAAAATAAATTTTAAAAGCATAAGGGGTAAAGTGATACTAATTAAGAGTATAAGGGTAAAGTGATACGATGAAGAGTATGAGGGGGTAAAGTGATTTTCAAGGAAAGTATTAGGGGGCAAAGTGAAAGTTACCCTTAAAAAAATGTAACATGAAAACAATAATGGGGCAAAAGTGACAAATCAAAACTAGTTGGATAATATACAATAACAGGAGCCTAAATCTATGATTCCAAATGAAACCTGATGCCAAATAATGGTTTCGTTGTGATAAAATTGTTTATCCATGTTTTCGGGTAAATTGCCTAAGTGAGGCAAAAATCAGGAGAAGGTGATTTTGGGATAGATTGGTAAATTGCTCGTTGGCGCACTTAGTGTGTGCGCCAACAATAAAAAATATATATTTTTTTTTAGTTTTTAAGTTGCTGGCGCATTTCGGTTGTGCGCCAGCCTTAGGTGGGGGGTTGGTTGGGGTTGGGGTTGGGTAGTTTTTAAGTTGCTGAATCCAAACGAGGCTGTTATGAACTGCATTTCCAAAGTTTGGTTGTGCCATATATGAGAGCATCAATTCAACTTGGCTTTTGTTTTCCCCCAAATTTATCACCACCAAGAATATATATATTTTTCAGATTGACTGGGTTTTATTTCAGACACGTTAAAAGCTAAGGAGGGTGTCCCCAACATGGATTTTCAAGGGTTTTTTAAGTTATGAAATTTTATAGATTTTAAGAGAATTCTATGGATTACATATGAATTTCAGTAGATTCTAATGGAGTTAGTACAATTTGTTGGATGTTATAAAAAGTATAATTAATTTTTTTTAATGAAACTAGTAGCATAACATCATAATCATTAAAAATATGAAACGTAAATATTGAAAGAAAGTCGTTAGCAAAAAAAAAAAGAATTGTTTCATAAACTCTGCAAAAATATAATTTAAAATTGTCAAAATTTGGAATAGTTCCATAAACAACTATTTTAAAATATTTATTCAACAAACAATTAACAACATTGATGACCAAAATCTTACCAGATAATTTTAAAACCACATTTTCTAACACAAAAACAATGTGTCTATCAAGATGAATGAATGAAAATTTATCAACAATGATTCCCAGTAAAGTATTATTATAACAATAGTTTTTCTTATTAATTTATTGATAAAATTAAAAATATTAGCAACTGAAATAAGACGACAAATCAACTCTAGTTACTCTAGAGTGATTATTCACAAAATTGAGATAGAACGTATTGAATTGTTGAGATTATAAGACAATACGTGGGGAGATGTATATGAGAGAAAAATATGTTATTTAATTTTTTTTATACCATAGCCAAAATTTATTATTATTATATTGAAAAATGGAATTTGAATTCCGAGGGGGGAAGGTGAGAATTTATCCTTCATAAATCTAGCTTAAAATTTCATAAGAATCCACCAAAATTCATTTATAAAAGAATTTCATGGAATTCCTTGGATGTTTGGGGATACTGGATTTTCGTGGTATCCATTAAAATGCAAGTTGAGGACCTCAAGATTTAATGGATTCCACAAAAATCCAAATTGAGGATACCTGAAATATTATGGAATTTTAAATTCCATTAAATTCTATGGTTGGGGCACCCCCATAAATAAGTTAACAATTCTAGGAATGTGTTTGGCTTGTCTTAAATTAGATGTTTTAGAGTGTTTTTTTTTTTTTGCAATAAATGAAAATATATATAAATAAAGGAAAAGTCCTGATCACAAGCAGACCAGGTAGCAAAATATTGGAGCCTTGTGGGGAAAAATCCTTGGAAGGAAAAAGAGTAGCTCGTTAAAACCTTACAGGGTAAAACTCATCCTTGTGGCGAACAATCCCTAAAAGGCTAGGAAAAAGAGTAGCTCGTTAAAACCTTCCAGAGTAAAACCCACCACTTGGGGAAAAATCCCTAGAAGGAAAAAGAGTAGCTCCATAATCAAAATAAAAACTCTAAAGTTCAAAACCCTATCTAGAAAAACAAAGCCAAAACTAAGTAATAAATCTATATTGTGAACGACCAACATAGTTATCAGTGAGTAAAGAAATGATGTCCGCTAGAGTAGTCTTCCACCAGGAGGATGGGCCATCGAACTTGCGAGAGTTGGTCTCACACCTATTTACTTCTCGACAAATGTGAGAAGTGACAAAATCCATGTGTGATAGCAAGTGTAAAGTGTATCTCCATCTGCTAAGAAGTCCTCATGGAATGGAGTTGACCTTGAGTCGTAAACGATCAACCACATAAGTGGAATCCGATTCTAACCAAAGCTGATGCCAACCTTTAGTAAAAGCAATAGAAACGGTCAATATGGCCGCCATTAATTCAGCCTCGAATGCATAACAGATGTTTGAGAGTGTTTGATACGCAGAAAAACCATTTTTTTGTTTTTCTAATATGTGAAATGTGTCAATCAAGTAGCTGAGCTTGTAAACTCTTCAAAGTATCTTATAAGGTGTTTGAGAGCTTATAAACTATCTAAAAGTGTTTAGTAAAATTTTATTAAAAAAATCTTATAAGCTCTCAAAATAAGATGTTAGGACTCAGGAGCTTATACTTAAAAAATGGGGGATTTAGGGATGGCAAATTCTCCGCGGGGAACCATCCTCGTTTGTACCCGAATAAAATGGGGCGGGAAATCCCCGATTAATTCGAGGATGGGACGGGGATGGAGATTTCCCGATTCTCTAGAAGTGGGGATAGGGATGAGAATGATATTTATATCCCCCGTCCCATCCCCGTCCCCATCCCCGACCCCGTTTAGATAAAACGGGGATCCCCGTCTCCATTCCCCGAATTTATATATTATATTTATATATTATTAATATTACTTCTATTTATAATATTTTATTTTATTAATTATAAAAATTAAACCCTTAAGTCTTTATAAATTTACTTGTCCTCATTCTTTATTTTAGAAATTAGGATTTTATTTTATTTTATTTATTGGTTATTTTAAATAATTTATTTTTTAAAAAAAATTATTAATAAATACAAAATGGGAAACCCGATTTCCCGTGGGAACCCCGCTCCCGAACGGGGATTCCCATCCCCGTGCACGATACCCAAAGCGGAAATGTTATGAGGATGGTATCCTGGATGAGATTCGGGACTGAATCAGTATGTCTAATATCGCCCCCCCATTGCCATCCCTGGGGGATTCCACCTTATTTTCAATAAAATCTTATTTTAGCAATCTCCTTTCACTTTGGCTTTTATAATGATAAAAATGTCATTACTGTCATCTTACAAGCTCCACCATCTTATTTTATCCTAACATTTCGACCACTTAATATTAAGATGTACTCTAACATCTTATAAGCTATAGAAGTTTAGGTAGCGATTGAATATGTTTTCATTTTGAAATTTTTTATTTTGGCACGAGAATAGCGGTAGAAAAAAATTGGAAGAAAAAAATGAATTCTCGATATTATGATTGGATATGAGATGAAAAAGTAATGATGAAAGTTGATTTGATATAAAAGAGCAAAATAATGATTGAATATGATTGGTAGTTAGAAATGTGTGAGTGGTAAATAGTAAATTTGTGGGAAGATGTGTAATAGTGATTGATGATTTGATGTTTTTTTTTTTAAAAAAAATAGGTAGAAGTGAGGGTAATTTGCTTTAATATAGTGAAAATGAAATGTATTTGTGAAAATATGGTAAAATTTGAAGGGATCGTGTTTTTTTGCTCATTGACATTGAAAACGCGCTGAAGCCTTTTTTTTTTTAATAGTTTTTTGTATGTGCGCCAATTATTTTTAGGGGTTAGGGGGAGTGCGGGGGTGGGGGGTGGGGGTGGGGTGGGTAAGGGATTTAATGGGTGGCGCACCTCTATTGTGCGCCACCCATAGACAATGTGATGGGGTGGGTGGGTGGTGGGAGTTATTATTATTTATATAATAATACATTAATATTTATCCTATGAAATTAGTTTGTATGTAATTTTTTTTTTTTTTATCCTGTTTTTAACGTGTAATATATCAAATTAATTATTTTTTACGATCTTCATTTTGACATCTATATTGCATATTTTTGCAGAAGAAAAATACATATATATAAATTGGTCTCGATTTGAGAAGGTTATTCTTGCATGATACACGTATTGTCTTAAAATAATTGTTCTAAAAAATCTCCGCCTAACCCCGATTAGTCTCGCCCTGGCGCTCCATTTGTCCGTCGCTTATAAGGGCAGATCGGCAGCGACGCCGGGGTTAGCGAGACATGTGCGGGGTTAGGCGGCCTGTCAATAATAACATAAAGGACAGGGGGCCTAGCCGCTTTCAGACGGGGATTAATCGGAGTTTATTTTTAAACAATGATTTTAAAAAATACGTGTATCATGCAAGAATACTTAAAACGAGAGACCAATTTTATACATATGTATTTTTCTTCTTGCAAAAATATCTATCAAATTGAAGATCGTAAAAATAATTAATTTGATATATTACACATTAAAAACAGGATAAAAAACAAAAAGTTACATACAAACTAATTACATAGGATAAATATTAATGCATTATTATATAAATAATAATAACCCCCACCACCCACCCACCCCATGCGGCCCAAACCCCCCACGTGTCATTCCCAATAGAGTGCGCCACCCATTAAATCCTTAACCCACCCATTCCACCCCACCCCCCCCGCACCTCGCACCTCCACCCTACTTAAATAATGTTTTTCAATGCCCGGCTTATTAAAAATAAAAAGGCTTACGCATTTTCAATGCTACGCCAATGAAGCAAAACACGATCCCCTCAAATTTTACCATATTTTCACAAATACATTTCATTTTTCGTTATATTAAAGCAAATTACCAGAAGTGATGGGAGAAAAAAATGAAAGTGAATAAATAATATATTTTTGAAAATTTTCATAAGCATTCATATTTTGGGTAAAAAAATTTCTCTAATGGAATGAAAATGAAAATGGGAGCTGCTATTTGCACTCATTTGTCTTATAAATACACCCTACCTATTTTTACAAAATTATAATGTCTTAAAATGACTATTATGCCCTTACTATCATAAAAAATTTCAAATATACCCCATCTTTTTTTTTTTGTTCCAGAAAATTTTCTTCTTCCTAAGGGCTTAAGAGATAAATTTTTGTTTTTCGCTATCATGCTATTTTACTTGTAACATTTATAAAAAATGTGTCATTTTTGATATATTGAAGGTATTATAGTTTGGGTTCGAAATGGTGTTACAAATTTTGAGTTTTTTTCAAGTTCGTGCATTTTTTTCGCCATGTTCAAATTGGCATAATGTGTAATATTTTTCTAGAAAAATGGTGGCACGATGGCCAATTTTCTTGAAAAATAATGGCACGATTGTTGCCACCCTTTTTTTGAAGTGTGACACAATCGTACTTCAAAAAAGGGTGGCATGATCGCCATTTTTTTCTGAAAAAATGGTGGCACGATCATGCCTTATTTTAAAGTGTGGCACGACATGATCATGCCTCTTTTTGTCGTGCCACACTTTAAAATAAGGCACGATCGTGCCACCTTTTTCTCAGAAAAAAATATTCATCGTCCCTATTTGAACATGGCGAAAAAATGCACGAACTTGAAAAAAAAAAAAAACCCAAAATTTGTAACATCATTTCAAACCCAACTTATAAAATTCAATCCATAAAAATGACACATTTTGGCGATTAATGCTACAATTCAAATAGCACGATAGTGAAAAGATAAGAAAAATTGACTCTTGACCCTACGGAAGAAGAAATTTTTTCTGGAAGAGAAAAAAGATAGGGTGTATTTAGAAATTTTTATGATAGTATGGGCATAATAGTCATTTTAAGTCATTATAATTTTATAAAAATAGGGAGGGTGTATTTATAAGAAAATGGGGTGCAAATAATGCGCACTACCAATGAAAATGGGCATAATAGTCATTTTAAGTCATTATAATTTTATAAAAATAGGGAGGGTGTATTTATAAGAAAATGGGGTGCGAATAAATTTCTGCAATGAAACAATCACTACCTAATAAACTTATAAAAACTTTTAAATAAGCTTAGCTCCCTATGCAAGAAAATTACATTGGCCCATTGGCTATTTTTTTGTTTCCTTGTACTTAAATCAATTATCCAAACCCAATCAAACTCTCTATTAATTTTTTTATCCAAGTAACATGCCATGGACTCCGACAGACTTCTACCTTCAAGACGTCCCTCTTAACAATGTTCGCAATCAACAGCAAAAACCTCGGCCAAACAATTATTTTTATTGGTCTGATTACAGATGAGAACTCAACATTATAAACCGTTTTTGCATCGATCCGTTAAAAAAAAAGTCTTGTTTTTTAATAACTTAAACTTTGCGAACTACGCCTAAACTACGCATTTAACAATAGTTTAAAAACAACAACCATCAATATAAATCGGGTATCGCGAGACGTGCACACAATTGTCAGTATCTTCTCTCTCTCCTTGTCCGCCCTGAGGACCACAGTAGTAAAAATCTCTTTTGAATTCTTGATGACTAAAAAAATGAACTAAAATTTCCAAATATTTTCCAGATTTGGTGAAGTGGGGCATTCAATTACCAAACAACCCTCAAAGATCACTTTTTAAACTGTATTCCATCATGGGTTCATCGAAATTTTCTCATTCTTCAGAGGGTGATCTAGATTTAACATCATTTAATTTCAATAAATTAGAAAGTGGATCTTCCTTCACTTCTACTCTTTTACAGTTAAAAAACTTCATCATCTTGCTATTGCTCCACTTTTCTCCAAGCATTCTTACTTCAGCTAAGCTAATCTTGTACTGTTTATATTTATTTATATATATATATATATATATATATATATTTTTAATTTTAGCTGAAATTTGATTTGAAGTTGATAGAAATTTGTGGGAATAGAGATAAAAAGATATGGCTATAGCAAGATTTGGGCGCCAAGTAAAGCGCTCTTATCAGTCATATGGGTTCTTTGTAAAGCTTTCAGCAGTTGTAATCTTGGGCCTGTGTTTTGTATTTGTATGGTCTATATTTTCGAATTTTTCAGTAACTTCTCAAAGGGAAACTTTTGATGATATTGCTGAGCCAGTATCTGCATCAAATAACAAGGTTAGTGATTTTCAAACTCATTCTAACAATATAGAACCGAAAAAAGGTCAAGAAAGTGATAAACACAGATTTAACTCTGGATTGGATGAAATAGACAAGAAAATCATCAATGGGTCGGTGCCATTGAAGTCTGAAAAAAATCCAGAAAATGAAAATGCTAAAGATGGGATTAAAAATGGTGATGGAAATTCGAAGTTGTTGAAAAGGGCAGGTGAGAAGAAAAAAAATCAAGAAAATGAGGGATCTGGGGTGGATGATGTAATTATTAAGGGAAAGGATGATGATGAATGGAATGATAAAGAAGGTGAAGATGTGGACAGTGATGGCAATTTAAATGAAGCTGGAGAAAAAGATATTGATTTGGCTAATACAGAAGACTTGGATCAGGATATTGTTGATGAAGATAATGGAGGCTCAAAAAAACAAAATAAGAAGAAATTGGGTACACTATTTGATTCCAAAAAACAGTATACTTGGAAATTATGCAACACAAGAAGCAAGCATAATTACATTCCTTGCATAGACATTGAAACTGCCACAGGAAGGTTGCAGAGTTATAGACATCACGAGAGGAGTTGTCCTAAATTGGCTGTCGTTTGTCTTGTTCCGTTTTCACATGTTGGTTATGGGGATCCAGTGCATTGGCCTGAAAGCAAATATAAGGTAAACTCTAATAGTTTTATCTTGGATATGGATATTTGTGTATATCTCATGTATTGTTGATTCTAAGTTTCTTGCAGATATTGTATAAAAATGTGGCGCATCCAAAATTAGGTGTGTATATTAAGTCACAAGATTGGTTGGTGGAGTCTGGAGAGTATCTCACTTTTCCTCAGAATCAGTCTGTGCTCAAGGGTGGAATTCAGCACTATCTAGAATCCATAGAAGAAGTGAGTCGTCCTTGCTATTTCATGTAGTAAGATAACTTTTTGGGTCATAGGCGTAAAAGTTTATATATTCTGGATAGTGTTTATGTTTCTAAGGCGGCAAAATTTGATGCAAAAGAACTCACGAGCTAATCTTAGAGCTTGTTTGGGAGCACTTTTCAAATGAACTTTTGGATCTAAAAGTCCATTTTCCATAATAATAGTTGTTTTGTGATTAATTTGGAATGGAATTTTAGATAAGTCACTTCTCCAAAAAGTCCATTCTAGAGAAGCCATAATTGGATACTTTTTGAAATGTCACTTATTGAGAAGTCCATTTTCTAAATAGACTTTTACATGATTGCTCCCAAACATGCATGTAAGCATTTGGACTCTTTTAAAATGGATAGTCTTGAAAGTTGACAAATTTGATTTTATCGAATTCAGTAATAAGTTGTTTCATTGTGGTGCATTGTATGCATATTTGTTCGAATATTCTACATTTTACAATATGTGGTTCTGATAGTCATCCTGTTGAAACATGGCATCTATGCATATTTGATAATGACGGAATTTGGCGGACTTTAGATGGTGCCAGACATTGAATGGGGAAAAAACATTCGCATTGTTCTCGACATGGGATGTAAAGATTCTAGCTTTGGGGCTTCTCTACTTGAGAAGGATGTGTTTACTCTGACACTTGGCTTGAAAGATGATTTAGTTGACCTAGCACAAATTGCCCTTGAACGTGGTTTTCCTGCAGTAGTTAGCCCTTTTGCAAATCGAAGGCTTCCATTTCCAAGTGGAGTCTTTGATGCAATCCATTGTGGCGAATGCAGTATATCATGGCATTCAAGCGGTCAGTGTCGTTTTTCTCTCGTTATTCATCTTTGCTTTTTAGTTTTCAATATTGTAAGCCCAGACTCAGGAAGATATATTAAGCAGAGATATTTACCAAAAAAAAAACAAAACAAAAAAATAAACCCTGAAGTTCAGGCCAATTATGAAAAAATCCAGAGATTTTTGAAAATTGTAAAAAAAGACCTCGAGGTTTGATTCCGTCTTACACGTTCCTCTTCATAAGCAAAAACATTTCAATAAAACCCTTGCCATTTATACAAATATTACGATTTACCCCTTAATTTAAGACGGAATCTAACCAGAGTATTTTTTGTAATTTTGAAAATCTTTAGGTTTTTTGGTAATTAGTCAAAAGCTTAGGAGTGTTTTTGTAATTATCCCATATATTAATTTGAATTATTTTCAGGTGGTAAGCTTATCCTCGAGATGAATAGGCTATTGAGGCCTGGAGGGTATTTCATTTTTTCAACAAAGCATAACAGTATTGAAGCTGAAGAAGGTCTGCTCTCTTAATTAATATCACAACTTCTTAGGCATATTTGCAAATATTATTTGATGGAACTTTTAGTTGGTTCACCATGTATAGATATCTTACGTACATCTATGATATTCCTTTTCCAGCTTTCTCCAAGCTGACAGCATCGATTTGTTGGAACATCCTGGCTGATAAAACCGATGAGATCAGTGATATAGGTGTCAAGATATATCAAAAGCCAGAAACAAATGACATATATGAACTCAGACGAAAAAAAGTTCCACCTCTCTGCAAGGAAAATGAGAACCCAGATGCCGCCTGGTGAGAAATACAATCCTCTTTTCCTTACTTCGTATTTTTCTCCCTTGCATATTTCGGTAGACGTCAAAAATAAATATCACTCTTTGTACATCAAAATTTTACTTTCAAATGGCACGTTAGAAGTGATGGAGTGGATGTAATGCACTGATGCAAAATATATGCGATGATAGTAAATATTTACTTGAGGAGGTCTTGTTAGCAATATTTCATATCCGAATGGAAATAGACGATTGCTGTATCAGTTGTGTGAATTTGTGTTATAATTTCCATAACTTGCAACTTCGACCAAATAAACTACTGCAGTTCAGTTGTTTGCTGTTAACACATACTTGCTGGCTTAAGAGTTTCAATAGCGTTGGGACTTTGTATAAAAAGTTTTTAGCAGGCATTCTTTCTGCATTTGAGAAGCCTTATTTATAAGGATGGTTGTTGCTATTATAAAACAGTTAGGAATACATTTATTCAAACTGGGATATCAAATAAATCCACTTATAATAATACTAAAGGTACCATTTTAAGAATCATGGAGAATGATATGTCTGATCACTGATGAACTCACATCTCAGATAGAGTTGATATACTGTCTGATATTCTCTCACTGAGATACTGTAGTTCGTTTTGTCAGTCACCACTCACCTGGGGTTTCCAAAAACCACCCTGAGGTTCGGGCTCTAGTTACAAAAAAATTCCAGAGGTTCTTGAAAATTACAAAAAACTCCTTGAAGTTGAATTATGTCTTCCATTTTTCCTTCAAAAGCAAAAAACATTTCAAACACCCCCTTATATTTATAGAAAAATACAGTTACCCCCCTTAAATTTAAGACAAATCAAACATGAGGAGGCTTTTTGTAATTTCAAAACATCTCTGGGCTTTTTGTAATTAGACCAAACCTCAGGTTTTTTTTTTTTTTGGTAATTATCCCTATTTATAATGTAGGTGTCATTAGTCACTGAAAAAGGCCAGTATTTGTGGTGTTTGATCTGTCTGCTTTTACTTTGTGATTGCATTATTGTTAATGTTTACAGGTACGTTCCATTGAAAATGTGCCTGCACTCGATTCCTGAAGCCGTTGAACAACGTGGGACAGAGTGGCCTGCAGAATGGCCGAAGAGGCTTCATACATTTCCTGAGTGGATGAACAATAGAGAGAAATTGATTGCCGACAGTGAGCACTGGAAAGCTATTGTGAACAATTCTTATCTAATTGGAATGGGCATCGATTGGTCAACTATCAGAAATGTAATGGACATGAAAGCCATAAATGGAGGGTAAGCTACTAGAATAATTAAATAATTTCTACGACTCTATCTTCCTCTATGGTCAACATGTCCTGGCTCGTACTTCCCGTATTCCCACCACCAACACAGAACCGAAAAGAACAAAAAGAATAGAATAAGATATTGGGTGTTAAATACAAATTGGACGAGAGATTAAATAAATTTGAGGCTAAATATATAGTTGACATTTTTACAATATTTTCCAAATTTCATTCTTGCAAGCTTTGGAATATAATTTGCACTCATCCTCTGATTTCTGTCTTTTGCTATTGCTGCTCTATTTATGCTTCTGTGCTACACCTTCAAATATGCTGAATACAAGCTCTATTTATAGAACAATCTTCCACCTAATATTTTCTTTTGATTTGCTACATAACATCACAGATTTTGGTACTTAAAGTAAGATTAATGTGGCTGCTACACTTCAACTCATGCGTGCGTCATTCTTCAATTTCATTGGTTTATTGGAGGTGAATGCATGTCTGCTTTCTTGCCAAGAAATGCATACACGTGCTTTCTGTTCTTCATCCTCAAGTAATTTGTCAATGGCGAGTTTGAGTGTTAGGAATTTTATTGTTTAGATTTTGATGAATGCCATGTAAAACTTAGAATAGAAAGTTGGCTCCCCAATTCTTGCTTTGAAATGTATTGTAACAATTAGAGCTGGCCAAGCGAGTTAAGTCGGCCTACGCTCCAACTTGCAAGAAGACAACTGAAGGCTTGAAGGAAAACTCTGCTGTGAGACAGTGAGTACAACAAGAAGAAGCGACAGGGAACTCGATCAAGAAGCGGTGAGATGCAACAGTGAAACATCACAAGTCAACTCAAGAGAAGCCAAGTCTCAAGATGAAGTGACAGAAGAGTCATCCATGATTGGAAGGCGACTCTAAGTCACCTGGGAAAGCGAGGAAATGCAATCAAGTCGAGATAACTGAAAAGGAACCGTTGCCAGAAATCAAGAGATTTACTTAAACAAGTAATATCTCCATACTACCTTTCTTGGAGTGCTCGATCTAGAAGCGTGCAAAGAAATGAACGATAACGGAAGCACTACACCGTGTCGAACTCCGAAAAGGTGATAAAACATTTCATACGAGGAAATGGCAATTCCAAGAATCGCACACCAACGATCGCAAAGTGATTTTCAAAAATGAGCCTATCTCTTCAACGGGCAAATTTTTGAAAGTTCACTATAAAAGGCCGAGGAGTTTGATTGAAAAAAAAATGATGCGTGGATGACACACACGTGAGATATACAAGCTTATCAAAATTGAAATATTCTCAATCCTCAAGCCTACATCTCGAAGTACATCAATCCAACACTTACCCGTGAAGGAAAGAGAACTTCAATCAGTTGAAGAGGAAAATATCGAAAACAAGGGGTCTACATTCCAAGAAGGATTGTAGAAAGGTTCAAAAGTGAACCAGTCTTAAGCTTTTGGAGGGCTTCGTGATCAAATCAAAGTGCTTGAGCAAGTGAAAGTCAGAGTAGCGCAAAATGCGCCTGTGAAGAAGCCGAGTCGTGCGAGAAGCTTGGTGAGTGATCAAGGCGTCTCGTGACCGAGTCCCAAAGGATCAAGTCGGCTTTGTTGTGATCAAGACTTGTAGACGGGCTGTTACCACTTTGTAAACCGATCATTACTTAGTGGATTCCTCCGGGAGGAGAAGAGAGGAGTAGAAGAATTACCCCATCTTCGAACCTCTATAAAAACTTTCTTGTGTCATTTACATTTCAAAGATTTAAATTTACGCACTTTTAATTGCTTATATCTGTTTGATAAATTTGCTATCCATTTGATAATCTATAAATCTTAAATCAAGCTGTAAAAACTTGCTTAATCCAACTTAAGGGTGTTAAGTCTTCCAAAAAACAAAACCACAAAGTCAAATTATAGCCAATGACCGAGTTACTCTATTAATTTCAAATTTGAGTCATTTGAGAGATTAACTCTACTTGAGGGGACTAATTCGATCCATCCATCAAGACGGTGTGTAGAACTCTCAGATTTAAAAGGCCTAAATCGAAAATTTGGTAAGGTTTATTCAACCCCCCTTCTAAACCTTACACTTACACCCCCTCGGGACCTACAAGTGGTATCGGGCGGTTGGTTCATTGAACCCTCCGCACAGTTCTTAACTAGATCTCCAATCTTTTCAAAAGTCTCAGCAGTACTTATCTTTCAAAACTCTTTTCTATCATTAAAAATTATTATCATGGAAGCAAATCTAACACGCATTCCTATGTTCACTATCAAGAATTTGATGATTGGAAAATTCAGTATGCGAGCTCATCTATCAAAGATTACATGATGAGATGTGGATAGTGATAGAAGATGGGCCTCTGCAAATATTAAAGGTGAACACAACAGTCACGAAGAGTTGCGGTGAAGGGGAAGAAGATCTGACCCACTACCATCGGTTGAAAAACCAAGAACCGAGTGGACAAATGATGACGAAAAAGATACAACCTGGACAATGTAGCCAAGGACATTCTTTACAAAACCTCGATAAAGCCATGTTCAACAAAGTCAAATCTTGCAAAACGGCTAAGGAAATCAGGACAAGTTGACTTTGATTTGTGAAGGTTGAGAGCAAATCAAAGAAAACAAATTATCAAATGGTCAGTCTGAGAAGTTTGAAAATTTCAAAATGATCTCGGGAGAGAACCTGGACCAACTAGACGCTCGGTTTACAGAAATCACAAATGAGTATCTACACTTGGAAAGGAATATACACAAAAGGAAATGTGTATGAAGATCCTAAAAAGTCTTCCACTAAATGGGAAATGAAGGTTATGGCATTGAGACACTCCATGGACCTATCAAAGACATCCAATCACGAGTTATTCTCGGACCTCAAAGCCTACGAGTTTGAGTGAGAAGGAAAGACCGAGGAAGAGACAAATTGTACCCCAAAATTTTGGCTCACTGGTTGTCAAAGATGGAAGGAGAGTCAAGTCAAAGAGGCGATTGACCCCGGAAGAAATAGCCAATGGTTAAAAGATTTAACAAGTTCTTTAACAAGAACTACAAGAGAGGAAAGGGTGAATCCTCCGGAAGACACTCGGCTCCCTCCAAATCAAGGGATGATAGGCCAACGAAGAGGATGGATCATCAACAAGTTGAGTATCGAAAGGGTCCGACAACTCGAGAATAGAAAGAGTTGAGCAAAAGGTTGAATATCTATGTTGGAATTGTAGACAACCAGTCACTATGCCATTGACGCTCATATCCTGTAGTCAACAAGTACGAAAACGAAGAAGAAAGAAAAGTCTTGAGAGAAAGAAGACAAGAGAAGAAAAAGCGATGATAGGCTGCAGAGATTGCTTGAGACAGCCAAGTCAAGAGAGACAAACTGACTCGAGAGAGCGATGAAGCTGACTATTCTAGTGACTCTGAAGAAGAAGCTTTGATCGCTTAATGGCGAAAGAACAAGATCAAGAAGATGAGGTACAATCTAACTCAACAAGCTCGGACAGCTAGTGATAGTGGTTACACACACACTTCATCACCCACCGATCTTTATGACTCGTTATTCGTGCAAAATGATGAAAGATTTTGAGCACATTAAAACCTCACACACACTATTGAATGAGGAAAACAACTGCTCAAAAATCAAAACTCAAAGTGACTAAGGAGCCGAGTACTCTAAGTCAAATAGGTGATGAGAATAAAAGTTTAAAAAAGTGAAAATGCGAAATTAATAGCGAGAAATTGTCGCTATAGAAAAGAGGGAGAATGACCTCAAAAATGTTATCGCCTCATTCACTAAGGCATCTAAATCATTGGATGATCTTATTATGAGTCAAAGAGAATGTGGAGACAAGACAAAGCTAGGATTTAATTCCTTTGTGCCATGTCAAACCTCAAGAGTAATTTTGGAAAAAGGATCTTCAGTCGCATGAAGAGTCCGAAAAATCCAAAACTCTAAATGATGCACACACTTTCAATCCAAAGCACAATCTTAAGCAAACCGGCCTCGGTTACAAAGGAAAAGAAAACAAATGATTGAGAGTCTTGAAAGGGCACCGAGAAGAGATTCGGCCGAGTCCTCAATACTCCAAACAGAAAGTACTCTGTAAAGAAGAAGCGAGCTACCAAAAATCCCGAAAACTCATAGAAGAAATACATATGATGGGAATGGTAGAAAATATCCAAGCCAAGTCGATCGAATAATGTGAACTACCGCTGAACTTATGGAATACAAGCCCAATTAGCAAGGCACAGAACTCAACAAAGGCCATTCCAAAAGCATAAGAGCTTTCATCGGCACACATATGCACTTGTGCACTACACTCAAAGACACCACAATTACCCAAGAAAGCAATTGCTAAAACACATATGCAGCATCTGACAAAAAGAGAATTTGTATGAACTGGAGCTCCCAAGCAATTTGCCAGGATTGATTATAATTATGGCACCGATAGATGGCAACCTCTTGAGTCAAATCATTTGGCTATAGGTTGGTTGGATCATCTTATAATTCTAACCCCTCGGGACCCGGACAAGAATGGGTACCTAAAACTTAATTTCCTTGATTGCGGGTTCAAGAGCAGTGAGTGCCAGGAACCTGGTACATGGATAGTGGTCATTCCCATACACGACAAGAGAAATAAGAGAAATCAGCAAAAATTCAAGGAAGTCAAAGGAGCAAAAGTCATATTTGGAGGAAATGAAGCTCCTGGTGAAATAAGAAAATCGGATCCATCAAAAGAAATGGTTTAGAAATCACGATGTTGCATATGTTGAAGGACTAAACTTCAATTTACTAAGCATCGATCCAACTCTGCGACAAGGGCTACAATGTTGGATTCAACATGGGAATATGCCAAATCAAAAATGTTGAATCTAATGAAGTTGTCTTTGCAAGGATGTAGAAGAGAAAAATATGTATGTAGTGGATTGGTCAACGCAACACCCAAAGACACACTCTCTTTACTAGCAAAGAAAGAGTGAATCAAGTTGGTAATCAAGTCAATAGCACAAAAAGGCCGAGTCACACGAACTTCAAAACAATTAATAAGCTAGCAAGAAGTCATCTTGTAGAAGGACTTCCAGGACTCGATATCTGAAGGAAAGTATATGTGATGCATGTCGGAAGGAAAACAAATCAAGTCGTCATTCAAAGAAAAGACATGCCCATCCTCAACAAGAATATTGCATCTGCTTCATATGGATCTATTTGGCCCAGATGGAACCAGCAAGCATAAGTGGAAAGAAATACACCTTGGTGGTAGTAGATGACTACTCAAGATATACATGGACAATATTCATGTGCGAGAAGAAAGAAACTCTACAAAAGCTACCACAAATTGATGAAGAGAATACAAAATGAGAAGAGTCAAACCATTATCAAAATAAGATCGGATAGAGGAACCGAGTTTGTCAATGGAATAATAACTCATCTTGTATTGAGAATGGTATTGTCATGAACTATCACCGCAAGGACTCCACGCAGAATGGAGTTGCGAAAAGAAGGAAACGAGAACCCCGAGGAAGCGTGAGACCATGTTAGGCTCAAGGGGGTTACAAAAGATTTTGGGTGAAGCAATCAACACAACTTGCTACACCCAAAAGATGTATGATAAATAAAAATGGTGACAAAGACTCCCCTATGAGATCCGGATGGAAGAAAACCAAATGTTGCATATTTCAGATATTTGGATGTAAATGCTTCATCCACAATAACGGCAAAGACAACCAAAGGCTTTTGATGCTAAAGGCGATGAGGTATCTTCTTAGGATACTCACCGAAAGCAAAGCTTCTGAGAATACTCAACAAAAGAACTATGGTTCTGAAGAATCCATTCATGTAGTATTCGATGAGCCAAACATAAATGGAGAAGACATTGAAGAGTCACCGATAAGTGAAACATCCAACCTTACGAGAAGAGTCCCTATCTTTGGCCGAAACAGAATTATCAATTGAAAGAAGATGAGATAGTTTGAATCTCAAAAGCGGTGGAAAATCTGCACTGAGTGATCACGAGAGAGCGACCACAAAGAACACAAATACAAGTCGATCAATCCGGCTAACTTACTTCAACCTGGCGTAAGATGGTGAAAGACCATCCACCGGGATCTTGTCATTGGAGACATGAGGGGAAGGTGTCAAGACAAGATCGAACTCAACAAGAAGCAATGTTCACATGCTTCATCTCGCGAATAGAGCCCAAAGATGTGTCACAAGCATTGGATGACACACATTGGATTCAAGCTATCAAGAAGAAGGCTGAATCGGTTTGAGAGAAATAAAGTATGGGAATTAGTACAAAGACCCATACATCAAAATGTTATTGGAACCAAATGGGTATTCGAAATAAGATGAACGAGGAAGGTTACGTGGTAAGAAACAAAGCAAGATTGGTAGCCAAAGGATATTGCGAAGAAGGAATAGATTTTGATGAAACATTTGCTCTCGTGCAAGATCGGAAGCTATAAGGATGTTTTCTTGCCTATCGACTCACAAAAACTTCATTGTATATCAAATGGATGTAAAAAGTGCATTCTAAATGGATTATTGGAAGAAGAAGTGTATGTTGAACAACCTCCGGATTTGAGCGAAAGACTCTTGGAGACAAAGTGTACAAACTCAAGAAAGCCCTGTATGGATTGAAACAGGCACCCGAGGCATGGTATGATACCTGTCACAATTCCTAACGAAAATGGATTCACTAAAGGAAAAGTAGATAGAACACTCTTGAATTCAAGACAAGAAGAGTATATCTTTTTGTTCAAATATATGTGGATGACATCATTTTTGGATCCACTAACAAAGAGTCGTGTGAAAAATTCTCAAACCTCATGCAAAGTAAATTTGAAATGAGCATGATGGGAGAGAGCCGACATTCTTCCTTGGACTTCAAGTGAAACAATGAAGGATGGAACCTTCATAAGCCAAACAAAATACACCGAGATTTAATGAAGAGATTTGGTATGGAGGAGAAGTCTTACGTAAAAATACCAATGAACACATCGATCAAAATGGACATGGATGCGGATGGCAAGCACAGTAGATCAAACAAGATCTGAGCACTTATTGGATCACCGCTCTATCTCACGGCTAAGGGCCGACATCACCTTTCTTTGTAGGTGTATGTGCAAGATTTCAATCTGCTCCAAAAGAGAGCCATATATGATCACCGGTAAGAGAATATTGAGATACTTAAAAGGAAATCAAGAAGTAGGGCTATGGTATCCAAAGGAAGGTGGATTCAAGCTAATTGGCTATTGGACTCGACTATCTTTGGATCTGAGTAAAACAGAGAAAAAGTACTTGAGGCACATGTCAAATGCTTGAAACAGATTAATTTCTGGTTTAGCAAGAAGCAAAACTCAATAGCCACTTCTACAAATTGGCGAGAATACATAGTGCAAAGCGGTGTTGTGTGCCAAGTCCTATGGATGAGACAAAGAACAGAGAGATTATGAAGTTGAAGAAAAAGAAATTCCAATCATGTGTGATAACACAAGTGCAATTGCAATCACTCAAAATCTGTGTTGCACTCAAGAACAAAACATATAGATGTCGGATATCATTTCATAAGAGATCATGTTGAAAAGAAGGACATTATCTTGGAATATATCTCAACGGACAAACAACTAGCCGACATCTTCACAAAACCATTATGTGAGTCAAGATTTGAAGAACTCAAACATGAGTTGGGGCTAATTGAGCTAAAGCCGTTGAGACACGGAAGAGTCAAAGAAAGCGAAATGGAGCAGAAAAAGAAGGTGAAAAGGAGGTGAAAACAAAAAATTAGCTCAATAAATCACCAGTCGGAAAAGTCAACTATACGAAGTCGGTGATAATTTGAGTCACTAAGAAATGTGAGAAGCGAGTTAAATCCGCTAAGAGATAAGCTGAATAACTTATGAGCAAAATGACAAAAACGCAAATCGTTTTGACTAAGCGGGAATGTTTTAAGAGACACGTCGACATAATGATGATGTGTCTGGACATAAAGCCGCACACAAAGCCTATGATTGGATATAAATCTTTGCCGCATTAAATACGAGACATGAATCGCTCAATATGCGTGCGAAATCCAAGCCGTTGATTTCGATCACAATTCAAAAACCGCCGCACGTCCTTTCATAAACCATATTTAAACCATTTTTCGTCCGTTTCTCTCTCACACTTCTAAAAACTGTTCAATCTCTCTCTCAAAAAGCAAAGGCAAATACTCTCAAAACCCTATCAATCTTCAAATCAAATTTAAATTTTTCCTTGAAATTATTCTCGAAAATGGCACCAACGTATAACTTTACCAAGTTGGAAAACAAATCCACACCGGTTCGACCGTGGATTTCGACGGAATGGTGAAGCGAGGGTCCGACGACACCCTGGTGAAGAAAATCGCGAGAAGTTAGAAACGTCGAGAGAAAACCGTTTCTAACACCGGGTATCCTATGACCTATGGAGGAGGTCGCACATTCTACGTGAATGCCGAGATTCACGATGAAGGAATCAAGTCATCTGTTCACGAAGCGGTGACTATCACGGCGAGATTTGGCCAATATTGCTCACTACCAGAGAGGGAGCATCTCAAATCAAAGAGGCTGATGTAAACTTGGCCAAGCATGGAAAGAAATAGCCAAGTCCGACGTTGCTGATAAAATAATATACACAAAAACAAGAGACTCACAAAGGAGGACTATCACAAATTGTTGGATATCGTTGCCAAGTGTATCGACATCAAATTTGGCGAACTTTGACCAATCACAAAGGCAAAATTGATTGTGATGGCCGCAATAATCGAAGAAAAGAAGATAAATCCTTTGAGTTTATCTCAATGAGACTCTGCCAGAACGCGTGGGAACAAGTCCTTCAAAGAAGATGGGTCATTTGGAGGATCTGCGGATATGGCCTGGTGATTGGCCGCTATCGGAGGTGAAAGGAGTACCTCTTAGACATGGAAGGCCTTCCATGTTAACAAGAGGATGTTCGAGCTAATCTCTCAGGTGCTCGGAAGCGTCGTCGCCAAGAGAGGCGACACCAGTGAGGGGAATCACCGACCCCGAAGACACACACCTTCCTCTCCAACTAAGAAGAAAGCGCCCCTGCAGCCTACCAAAAATCTCTGCCCCTGCAGAAAGAAAAAACCAAACATGCACTGCCCGCAGCGAGTCACCGCCCAAGCCCCTGCGTGTCACCCGCTGCCCTGCGGAAATGGCCGAGAAGGACTCACAAATTCCTTCTCTCGATCGTCAAAAGAGGAGATCGACAAGCTGACGGGCGGCGGCTCCTCGAAAACAAACACAAGCCCCCCGCCGCCAGGGCTGAGGACACCGCCCGAACTAAATTCCCCTGGTACAAACCAGGAGACGAAGAAGACTCGTCAAGCGGACGCCAAGAGAAACCAATCGAGTCGGCTACTCGGCTAAGACAGATATCTGAGACTACCGGAGAAGTAGAGTCTCCGGATGTAATTGATGAAACAGCCAAGTCTGCTGAAGGTGATCGTGAGGCAACCCAAGACACAAACAGAGTTCATACAAATTAAACTCAAGAAAAAACCAAATTTGCGAGATAGTGATATAATGATCCTATCTCCACCTTACCCGGACATCCAAAATCGTCTGCGTGAGTGGAGAAAATGGAAGCCGAAAGCGAGTGAACAGTTCCAACGGCTGGAATTCATAGAAGAAGAAGAACTGCTAAATTTCCTGGATTATCTCTTGTGCTCCTACTTTCTGATGATAAGACAAGCGCATGGATATTCTCGCGGATCTACAGAGACGAGGAGAGAGAAAAGCAAGTGAAGAAGCGGGAAGCACGCGAAAAGCAAGTACCGCCCTATCTCCGGACCCGAGAACACTTCCATCCTCTCCTCGATGTCTTCTCCGAAAGTGATGAGGAACACGAGAATCTCTGCTTGCCGCTACGGAAGAATTGCAGATCACGCAAGCATTGCATGAATCAAGAATCCTTCACGAGCAAAAGATGATGGAGGGACCAGGAGAGTCCTCCAACACACCGAAATCGACCCAACGGGAGTGGTTCAAAAATAGCCACGATGTTGCTGCTACCACTTCCCAAATAACTCGGAAGAAGCGCAATAAGGAGATGGCGATGAAATGGCTAGTGGGGACCCCAATCAGCCAACCCCTATTGAAGGTGTGCCACCACCGCCCCAACTACCGAACCATCAATTGCAACAGGCCGGGAGTTTGGAGACGAGTAACCCCACTCCAGTCACTCACCGGTGCGCCCCGAGGTGAAAAACTCCCCCACCTGCAGCCAGTCGGAGGATGTCGCAGATGACTCCACAAAGAATGTAGGAGGCGAAGCAAAAAGACACTCAAACACAAGAAGAAACGACAAGTTGCCACCAACGAAGCTCGGGCGATTGAGATCTGTCTCGGTGAGGTGCCAACACTCTGAAGAAGTTAATGACGACGCCTAGCGATGCGATCGAGCACGTGAGGAAGAATGTACCAGGAGTTAACACTGGCAATGAAAGCGCAATCCACGGGGTTGAGACTCCATGGATGCCACCGTAGAAGACCCTAAGACAGTGACACATCGAAAGGGAAGGCCTCGAAAACGCTCGCAGATGAGAGACTATTTGGAGGAAATGAAGGCCACGGGGGTTGAGACTTCCTGGGTAACACAAAGTAGAGAACATCCATCCCGCAACCATCGATCCATCTCGAGAAGGAGATCGGCCGCACTTCACGATTCCCGACAACCCCGATGTCACATTTCGGGATCGGGCGCGAAAAAGTGAGTCAACCCCATGACAAATCCAAAAGATTCAAAAGCGGATGTTCCAGCACGAGCAAGTCGATCCCAAGACTACTCGTCGACCTTTAATTTTGATGATGAGCCACCAACGGAAATCTCATCATCGTCCGATGACGCTCCGATAAAGTAGCCGAGGACCGCTCTACTCAAAAGGAGAAATCACCGAGACCAACGGTCATTAAGACAAATTGTGCTTTAGCCCATCTCTTGCACTACAAAACCCAACCAACCGGCGATCAACACTCCGGCTCCTCAAGCTACTGTGGATCGATTCCCAAAAGAACTTCACGCCCACCGCTTATCATCGAACAAATCCCGGATGGCGGTGATGAATCCTTTGTGAATCTTTCCTTTCTCACCGGAGATACGAGAACTCCACGAAGAGTCGAAAAATGAGCAAGCACGCTATCACGGACCAGCTCCTGTTTTTCACTCAGGCACCATTGTTCAGCCGACTTGATTTCGGACGTTGTATGGCCATCAGTAACAATGAAGAATCACCAAATGCGACGAAAGTGTTCAAGCACTCTTTCTTGAAGTTGAAAAGATGGAGAGGCATCGAGCCTCCTTGGATATGCGCTGGACAACAGAGATGCTAACCTTACAAACTGACTTGAGAGGCATCACAGTCGGGTAAGGGAATGGTGGCAACAAAGAGCAATCAATGCGTGTGGAACAATGAGATACTTCGACAATTATTCAAAAAGTCTGCTGGTGTGGAGGTCAAAATGTTGATCGAAAACAAAGTCATGCGGGAACACATTGAACATATGCACGAAGCTCACACCGCCGAGAGATCAAGTCACGTGAGCGAGAATGCAAATGATATACTGCGTTTGGAAGAACACATGACAAGAAAATTCAGGCCTTCTCATGGCCGAGATTAGCCGATTTCAGTGAGAATCCAACGCTACTCGATCAATTCGTGGCAAAGATACAACGCAATGACCGGACTTGAAGCAAAATTCAACCATCGGAGACTTCGACTTCATGCTTGCCAAGATGTTCCCTGGGTTCCTCTATCCTTTGATGATGCCAAAAGGGGAAGAGGAATACCTTAAAGCAAAGAAAATCTGGTGAAAGAAAGGAGCGGTGACAAGGAACAAATGACAAGGGAACAAAATGAGAAGGAAAATCGAGGAAATTTTGAAACTCGAAGAAAGGAAAATCTGCTGAGGGGAAGGATCAAAGAATATGACCTTGATGATTGCACAAACCCCAACAGGGTCCTCCCATCACAAAATGACATTATAAGCGGCAAACTCCCCGTGACTCTGCCACTCCAACACTCTGCAGTATCTATGGGCCGAGAAGAGAAAAGAAATTGAAGCGAGGGGATGAAGGAGGTGGAAGGAAGAATGGATGCCAGGGTGATGAACATTTTGAAAGAACACGGAGGCATTCCGGTTACAGAGACACGTATACCATTTCGGATGTCGGACAGAGCGAAGATCGATTGACGAATTCAAAACGCTCGAATCAAGGTTATTTTGCAAATTTGTCCTTGCTCAAGCTTGGGATCTGTCTTTGGGAAAAGGGTCTCACACTATGTGAAGAAGGCGACAGACAGATGAGACAACCTCCCGATCGCTCTGCTGGTCACTCCGCTGGCACTCACCGGAAAGAAGAAGGCCCCAGTCAAGATATCGCCCGAGGTAGAGGAAGAAGCGGCCAGTGGAGGAAGAAGCTTGACCTGGGCCTCGCCAAGAATATTGAATCGTAGATCCGGGAAAGAAAGGAGGGATCTCTTTGGGGCTTGACCATGTGGCGAACTTGCAAGTGGCCAAAACCAACGCCGAGTATGCAAGAAGGATAGAAGAAAAAACAAGAGACAAACTCAATGGCGGGAGAGACAGGAAAGAATAAGGAGAGATGAAGGCTGCCAGGAAGGCGTATGAGAAGAAAAAGAAAGCGGTGATGACGAGAAGAAGAAGAAGAGAAAGAAGATCTTGATCAAGATGAAAGAAGGAGATAAATGAAGAGATGAAGTGTTCTTTGCCCAACCCTTCGTGTATTTTATATGTAAATACATACAATGTAAGTCTTCGTAATAATGCTATAAATTTTTTTGAGACAATTACATACTCGATACACCTTGTAAACAAACAGGTTAAGTACAAGAATGATATGATCAATAAAAAGATTGATTATGCGCATACATTCTATGTCAATACACTATCTGTATGTATCTTTGTTATTTGCATCTTTGTATGATTTAAGTTTTGGCATCATCAAAAAGGGGAAATTGTTAGAATTTTATTGTTTAGATTTTGATGAATGCCATGTAAAACTTAGAATAGAAAGTTGGCTCCCAATTCTTGCTTTGAAATGTATTGTAACAATTAGAGTGGCCAGTGAGTTAAGTCAGCCTACGCTCCAACTTGCAAGAAGACAATCAAGAAGCTTGAAGGAAAACTTCTGCGTGAGACAAAACTTAGTACAACAAGAAGAAATGACAGAACTCGATCAAGAAGCGGTGAGATGCACTGAGTGAAACATCACAAGTCAACTCAAGAGAAGCCAAGTCTCAAGATGAAGTGACGGAAAGAGTCATCCATGATTGGAAGCTGACTCTAAGTCACCTGGGGAAAGCGAGGAAATGCGTCAGTCGAGATAACGAAAAGGAACCGTTGCACAGAAATCAAGAGATTTACTTAAACAAGTAATATCTCCATACTACCTTTCTTGGAGTGCTCGATCCCAGAAGCGTGCAAAGAAATGAACGATGGGAAGCACTACACCGTGTCGAACTCGAAAAGGTGATAAAACATTTCATACGAGGAAATGGCAATTCCAAGAACTCGCACACCAACGATCGCAAAGTGATTTTCAAAAATGAGCCTATCTCTTCAACGGGCAAATTTTTGAAAGTTCACTATAAAAGGCTGAGGAGTTTGATTGAAAAAAAAATGATGCGTGGATGACACACACGTGAGATATACAAGCTTATCAAAATTGAAATATTCTCAATCCTCAAGCCTACATCTCAAGTACATCAATCCAACACTTACCTGTGAAGGAAAGAGAACTTCAATCGGTTGAAGAGGAAAATCTCGAAAGCAAGGGGTCTACATTCCAAAGGATTGTAGAAAGGTTCAAGGTGAACCAGTCTTAAGCTTTTGGAGGGCTTCGTGATCAAATCAAAGTGCTTGAGCAAGTGAGTCATGTAGCAAGCGGTACGCCTGTGAAGAAGGTGAGTCGTCGAGAAGCTTGGAGTGATCAAGGCGTCTCAGGATCGAGTCCCAAAGGATCAAGTCGGCCATTGTGATCAAACATGTATGGGTATACCACTTTGTAAACCGATCATTACTTAGTGGATTCCTCCGGAGCTGGAGAAGAGAGAGAAGTAAGAAGAATTACCCCATCTTCGAACCTCTATAAAAACTTTCTTTGTGTCATTTACATTTCAAAGATTTAAATTTACTCGCACTTTTAATTGCTTATATCTGTGATAAATTTGCTATCCATTTGATAATCTATAAATCTAAATCAAGTCAAAACTTGCTTAATCCAACTTAAGGGTGTTAAGTCTTCCAATGAAAACAAAACCACGGTGAGTCAAATTATAGCCAACCAATGAAGTTACTCTATTAATGTACTTATTTCGAAATGCATTGAGATTAACTCTACCGAGGACTAATTCGACCGTCCATCAGACACAAATGTGTAGAACTCGTAGATTTAAAAGGCCTAAATCGAAAATTTGGTAAGGTTTATTCAACCCCCCTTCTAAACCTTACACTTACACCCCCTCGGGACCTACACAGAGTAAATATTTCCTTATGATTGGATAATGAATTACAAAATACTTTTCAACATAAGAAACAGAGAATATATAAGAAGAGAAGTTCACATTAATTGAAGATAGGAAAGTTACAATGAGTTCTCATATATTCTATATATATATATATAGGGATAATTACAAAAGACCCCCTCACGAGATTTGGGCTAATTACAAAAAAGAAAAAACAGATATGTTTCAAAATTGCAAAAAGCCCCCTCAAGTTTGATCTTGTCTTATATTTAAGGGGGTAACTGTCATATTTCTTGAAATATCGGGAGGTTTTTTGAATTGTTCTTTGCTTATGAAGGGGAAGATGTAAGACGAAATCAAACGCAAGGGTTTTTCTGCAATTTTAAAAAATTCTGAGTTTTTTTAGTAATTAGACTTCTAATTTTCATGATACTTCACAGCTTTGCAGCTGCACTTTCGGACCAGAACATTTGGGTTATGAACGCGTCGTCCCGTACACACGCACGGATACACTTCCCATAATTTTTGAACGTGGGCTTGTTGGTATTTACCACGACTGGTGTGAATCTTTCGGTTCTTATCCAAGATCTTATGACCTTTTGCATGCTGATCATCTCTTCTCAAGGCTTAAGAACAGGTGTGCAAAAATTTCCCAGCTTCATTTATTTTCTCATTGGAAAAAACCTACTTGTCATTGTGGTTGATCTCTTAGCGTCAAACATGTCTACTATGTAGTGCACATTGGTAACACCGAGACTAAGTTATATATTTTCCCAAAATTTATATACTCATCTCTACATCACCAGACGATAATATTTGGGCAATAATTTGTCTTAGGTAGTGTTTGAAAATAGAATTAAAAGTTGAAAATCAGAAGTTGAGATTGTTTGATGAAAAATTGTAAAACTGCTTATTTGTATGTAAAAGTCAAATCGAAGCGTAAATCGAAGCGAGAAATCTAAAGCACCCTGCACCCCTCTCCCTGCTTTTAGATTCTGATTAAATGAAACAAAATCAGAAGCATAAGTTGACCTTTGCAAACACTGAGAAGCACTTTTTTTAGTGCTTGAACACTCCCTTAGTATAGGAGGATTTCGATGTTGTCAATTTTTTCTGGAGTATAGCTTTTCTTCACTTTATGCTCATTTGATGCATATGTGCACTTTATTCGCTGCCTAAGACTCTCTCCTAAAGATTTCGATGTTGTCAATGTTCACTTTCTAAGATAATTGCGAACGAGCTCACTGTTTCATTGTGGTTTAGTAAATAACTGCTATCGTAGACACTTTTGGGATCAGACATTAGGATTTTCTTCACTTTTGACTCTAGAAAAAGTAGGACTCACTTTATTCTCGATTCTACAATGTATTCTTCACGAATCAGTCTCTTTGTGTTAACCTTTTAAAAGTAGCGCAGTGTTTCTTCTGGTTTGTGTTTTTGCATTTCATCTCTTTTTGCGAAAGAAGCTCTCTTTGCTGCATCTTACTCTTATTCTTTTTCAGATGTAAGCAGGCCATAGTAATTGTCGTTGAGATGGATCGCTTACTAAGGCCTGGTGGTTGGGCAATTATTCGCGACAAAGTAGAAATTCTTAATCCTCTTGAAGATATTCTAAGAAGCCTTCACTGGGAGATCCGAATGACCTTCGCACAAAATCGGGAAGGTATCCTCTGTGCCCAAAAGACCGTTTGGCGGCCCTGATTTCATTTATTATGCTACCATTTGTACATTTTAGAGCCTTTTAGCATACTTTCTTCTCCTCCAGCCTTAAAGATCTTATCGATAATCATTCGACCACGTACACGAAGTCTTCCCCCACCAATTTTGCATTAAAATTTGACCTTTATGAGCTTTTCTCCCTTTTCATTGTATTTCCTTCTACATTCTAATAGATGAATATACCCCAGCTCTGATGTTGTATACTGATTTTTGGAGTGACTGTTGACATTACTGAAAGGTGAGTTTAATTTTGTATAGCAAGGTTTAGGTATTATTCTCATTCATGAATTCACACAATTTGGTTTTTCCTTTTATTTACCATGAAGGAGATCTGGAGATGGAGTTCCTATAGAGTATAGGGTGTGATTGCTTGGCTTTTTTTTTTTTTTTTTTTTTTTGACAAGTAAAAATGGATTTAGGGTGTAATTGGATATGAGATGAAAATGTAATGATGATTGTTAATGTGATTGTTTTTAGTAAATAATAATTGGATGTGATTAGTGATTGACCTGATTGGAAGAAGTATGGATTTGGTCTTTGGCCCGTATCAGATTGGAGGGCGGTGTTTTGTCATTCCGTTGAAGGATACTTTATCCTTGGGCCCTTGGCCCAACCCTCAGATAGTATAATCCAAGATGGTGGTTCTTGATCCAAGAAATAGGAATTTACTTATTCACAGGTTTGAGCATGATATTTTTTTGACAATGGTTTGAGCATGATATTTTTAAAAAGATAAGTTTTAATAGTCAACCTCGCCCATGACCGCTCTTTAGTTTCTGTAATTTTGATTTCATATGATTTTCATATATTCCTAATTTAAAATTACACATTGCTGATTTTCAGAAAATTACATTAATTATTATTTGCCAAAATTATGTATATTTTCAAAGAACCAGTAAAACAAATAAATGTTGATCGTTTTTAAATGGCATATTTTAATAGTCACTGTTAAAGGCCCGTAATCTGTCTTTAATTTCTACAATTTTGATTTTACGTATTTTTCATACTTTTCTAATTTCAATTATATATTGCTAATTTTCAGAAAATTAAAATATTATCACTTGCCATATTTTTTTTTATATTTTCAATGAATCATATATATAATAATTAAAAATATATATACATACTTCATAAATTTCGTTCTAATTTAGAAAGTTTTGAAAAAAATATCTTATTAGTTTTGCGTTATAATTCTTATTGTGTAATTTCATACTTGCATTTTAAATAATATAATGTTGATATATTAAATAGTGATACCATAATATTCGAGGTTAAATACAAAAGTAGGGATATTAAAATATGCAAATAGTTTTAAAATTGTGATTAGATTTATTAAAATTGATACCTTGAATTCAAAATACAATCATTCAAATATTAAAATACTTTCCTAATTAAAATTATTTATTACTTGATTTAAAGAAAAATTACATTAATTACTACTTGACAAAAAATTAAACTTTCGGGAATCATATAGATACTCGATTGCGAGAATCTAAATATTTCGTTCACCAGGATCTTCGTTCTAATGTCGGAAAGTATAAAAAATGCACAAATGTATTTAGTTTATGTTACGATATCGGAATATTCTAAAAAATATCGAATAAATATTGTAAGCTTTTTTGGTTAAATGTAAGTTAATCTTGAATAATTAATTAATATAAAAATGGTACAATAATAGTCATGGTTAGATACAAAAAAATCTGAAAATTAAAATTCACAATCTTCAAAATCATGGTTAAATTAAAATTGATAAAATGATAAAAACACAATATTGAAATATAGAAATATATTAAACAAAATAACACAAATTATAAGCATTCAATTTGTCTATAAAACTATTTCAAAAGTACTCCTTTGTGATATATATGTATGTGTGTGTCTTGACATTGTGATTGACATGTGTTTTGCATGTATTTTGGGCTTAATTGTGGTTAGAATTAATTGCTATGCATGCATTCTTGTTTGATACATGTTTTTATCTTAATTTTGATGATTTTATTTTGTCACCAAAACAATGTTTTTAAAGGTTGTCCAAATACTCCTAAATGATTTAAAATGGTTTTAATATTTTCCTGAGTATTTCCTCAAGTTTATTTTCGACAAAATTGGACAAACACTTTTAATGATTTTATATCAATGGATTTTTACTTCTAAACAAGGTTCCTAAATATTGTCTAAATACTTGATTGGTTCAAAATGTTTTTACTAAATTTTCGGAGTATTTCTTGAGTTTTATTTTCGACAAAAATTGGACAACATTTAAATCTCGTGGTCGACCAAATGGTCCTTCCATAGGGCAACCCGTACTGAAGATGATTTTTGAAACAAAAAGAGACGGATGAAAAATGTCGCAAGTCGACCAAGTTGCCACAGGCGTCGACCGTCGGGTCGGCCGTCGCCGGGTCGGCCGTCGTACACCTGCAAGTTCGTGTCGAAACAGAACTTCGGACCTTGTATTTTGAGTTAGGGGGGACCGGTTGAGGCAGTCGGCCGACCGGTCGGCTATGTCGACCAGGTCGCCTGTTGAAATTTTCAAAGTGTTCTTCAATTCTCTTATTTACGTGCGACCGGCATCGCATCGTGTGATAAAAATATGACCGTTTGACAATGAGATACATTTCCTTAAATTGTGGGATTGATTTCTAACAACTATATTCTTGATTTTAATTGTATTTTTCTGTAGATTTTCAATCCCCAAGAGGAGCCTATGCTTGATCAATCATCTCCTATAAATAGAGGAAGTTTTGGAGCAACCAATACAACAATTGAGATACAACACAACAAGATACACTTAAAGCAAATACTTGGTCTTTCATTGTTATTATTCTTGTTGTAAATTTTGCCTAGCTTATCACTTTCACATCCTCGAGAGTCTAGGCTATTCTTGATTACACTTTGCATTCAAATTGTAATATTCATTATTGAGTTGTAATCTTGATTTTTGGTTATCATTCAAACACAAGATATCCTTGTGAGTGTTCTTGTGGTAAGAGCACACTTGGATGATCTAGGTGATAGGTGCAAGAAGATTGTGGTGATCTTCTTATTGAGGTGTTGAAGAATTTGGTATTCTTCAAGGTTGAAGATTGTGGTAATCTTCACAAGGTGCCGTTGAAGGAAGATTGTGGTAATCTTCAAAGGGAGATTGTGGTAATCTCCAAAGGTGTTGTTGAAGAAGAGTGTGGTGCTCTTCAAGGTGTTGTAAGTTGAATTTGTATTAATTTTGGTAATTAATAAAATTCTTTTTCTTTTTGAAATCCATCCCTGGATATCTTTGGGGTGGTAGAGGATTAGGCCCTAGGTGGGTTGAACTTCTTTAAATCGACGCATGTTGTTTTTACTTCCTAAGACCTTTATTATTGTCTTTGAGCATTCGGTTCGAAAAAGGGCATAATCGAAAAGATGGAGATAATCTATTCACCCCCTCTAGATTATCGTAGCCGCTTGACTTACAAGTGGTATCGAGCCACTCTCTTTGGCAAGCTTGTTTCACATCGCGAGTGAAGAGAAAAGGATCGTCGGCTACGAACGAAGCTCATCTATCTGGCACCTCCACCACCAAGCCACCACTATTTGATTCCAAAAATTTTAATTTTTGGAAAGAAAGAATGGAATGCTATCTACAAGGTTGCGGGTTCGACATTTGGAACACCGTCATTAATGGAGAATCCATTCCGATGAAAGATACACCACACACCTCAAAAGGCTTCAAAAAGCTCAATGATGAAGAGAAGAAAATCATCTCCTTAAACGGTAAAGCTCTCAATATTTTGTATTGTTCATTTACTAATTTAGAATATGAACATATTGTAGGAATAAAGTCGGCACATGAAGTATGGCAAAAATTAGAAGCCATCTATGGAGTATTTGCAAATGAAAGAGTCAAACAAAAGCATCTACTTCTCAAAGGGATACAAGTTCAAATCTAAGGAACAAGCCTCTTACAACTTCCAATTACGAAGAAGTTGAATATTGTTTTATGGGTATCGAAGAAGAAAACGAGGTATGTCTTAAACCCTCTACTTCCTATGATATTGTCATTCAAAATGATTATAATGATTTACAAAATGATTTTGATGAATTACAAAATGAATTCCAAGACTTACTTGTTAAATACAAAAATTTGAAAAAGAAATTCATCGTTTTGAAAAATGATAAGGATGGTTTATTTACTTCCTATGAATCACTATCATGTGCTCACACCACCACACTTGATAAAGTGAGAAATCTTGAGAAAGAAAATAGTACTCTTGTTGAGAATATTGATTGCATGAAAAAGGATATATTAAAATCAAACTTGAGTACCAATAAAATGTCCAAAATTGTTGATGTTCATAATTGTGATAAAGGACTTGATCATAAGCCTAATGTTGTTAATCATATGAAAAAGGATCAAGTCACTATGCACGTTGGTCATTATGCTCCTAGAATTATTACATGTTTTTATTGCGGTAAAAAGGGTCATACGATAAATACTTGCCGGGCTAGAAATAGCTCTAATTATTGTTGGAGACCTAAAAGTCTCAAGACTAATCCTAAAGGACCCAAACACTTAAGGGTACCACAAAATAATGTGTTATTAGGTACCCGATGAAATAATGATCGAAGAAAATTCATACCGCCAAGAAGACATCAAATGACCGTTTCATTTGATCAAAGAAGGAGAAACTATTTTCGACAAAGCCAATTTCCAAGAAGAGGATATAATCAAAATAGGGAAGAACACAATCCTTGAAAGTGGCAAAGACTTCATCAAAGAAGAAGAGACCATCAACAATGGGAAGGTAACAAACCTTGGAAATGGAGCAATCAAAGAAGTCATCATCAACAAAGAGACTTCTCAAAGGGAAGATATCATCAACAATGGGAACGGCACAACCCATGGAAACGGCGTAATTGGTAAACCGTATCTCCCTATTTATATATGCATTTTTTTCTATGCATGTTTTTATTTGTGTCTTAATTGCAAAATGAGTTTTCTAGTATTTATTTTGAATTTAGGTCTTTAGTATATTTGAGAGTTTCATAATTTCTTTTAGGAGACCTTGCATGATTTTCTAAAACACTTGTGCATTTAATTTGACTTATGTGGCTTATGAAATCTTATTGCATAAGCTCTTTTTGATATCTCCTATTACTTGCCTACACTTGTACTTTTTGTGCAAACTTTGTCTAAGAATTGTGTAGGATATATATCTCATATTCATTGGCCATTTCGTCATCAAGTTTCTTAAACTATCGAGGTATGTTCACTCGTATTTTTTAAAAAATACTCGATACTATGCTTATGCACATATCTTTTAAGATATTTTATTTCAACCCCTTAAGTGCCCCTAATTGATTTTGCAAATTTTTCTTAAGAGGGCACTACTTGTTTAGTCTCGATTTTCTTGAATATATGTTTTTCCGAAACATGTATTTGTTGGACTTGATCCAAAATTATCTTTTGCAAAGTTTTAAAACTTTTGGGGTGAAAAATTGAATTTTGGAAAACTGCGGGAAAGAAAAATTACCTGGGGCCAAAGCAGGGGCGGCCGGTCTCCTGCACGTCGACCGGCCGCACCCTACCTCGGCCGTCGCCCAGCTAATTTTACAGATATAAACTTTCTTCTTCGTTTCAAAACAGACGGAAAATTCTTCAAAACCATATAACAACGTGTTTCATCCCTTTTCTCCTATAATCTTCAATTCTTCATCATTTTTCACGATTCTTGTTGCTAATCTTCTTATTTTCACAAGAATCTTACATATATGGTTCCTCCAAAGAATTCTACTGGTCGAAATCCCATCTCCAAGCGTAGAAGGGGCGGAGAGGGTTCGTCGAGAAATCGACAAGAAGAAGCCGAACAAAGGGATATACGAGCTGCCCGCAGAAAACGTAGCTCGAAGGTGATGATGTTCAAAATCCCATTCTCTCTCGGGCCCAAATTACCGAGCTCCGCGAACAATTTCGCTCCAAAAATTGCCGTTGGGCGAAAGGTAAAAAATCTTTGTTACTCAAGCTCCTAATTCCCACAATGTTCTTAATTTCATCAATAAGTATGCGGAATGGTACTATGAGGATTCGGGGATGGGAGGAAAATCTATTGCTCGAACTAAAATGTGTCGTTTTAGTTCATTTACCAATGAATATCCCACCATTAGAGGATTCTTTGAGGAGCAAGGTTGGATGTATTTATGGGAGCATGCGTATGTTTTGTATGATGATGATATTATCCAACTCTTTTATGCCAATATGTGGGTGGAATATAATGTTGAAAGGAAAGTAGATAGCCGTAAATTCGCTTATAAGGGGTCGTCATTTTAGATGGACTCCCAATGATATTTGCCG
Organism: Rehmannia glutinosa; assembly: GCA_016081115.2. Classification (NCBI taxonomy): domain Eukaryota; kingdom Viridiplantae; phylum Streptophyta; class Magnoliopsida; order Lamiales; family Orobanchaceae; genus Rehmannia; species Rehmannia glutinosa. The sequence goes on along the minus strand of JABTTQ020002392.1, from coordinate 351,136 downwards.
GCTTTTACATGTTAGAGAAGGTGGTTGGGATTATTTCTCTTGTGGGACTTGGAATGATGAAATGTTGGGGGTGTCGATGAAAGAAGTTAAGACGTATTTGGGAGTATGGCCAAAGTATTCTTTGTTGGCAATGACACTTGAGCATCGTATTTTATCGGTCATTGTCGCATATTGCATTTGTGGTAAGTCGGGAAAGATGCCTAGCAACATGGATTACTTTTTGACTTATAAGATTGCTAGGAGGAACCACTTAACTTTGGCGCCATACTTATTCAATGTCTAATTGAGTCCATCACTCAAGGTAATAAGAAGTTGGTTATGGGAAATTGGATTTGTAAACTTCTTATTCAATCGGGACTACCCTCGTCGGAGTGTAACTCGGAGGTATTTCTAAATGACTTTGACATTGATAACATCTCCCAAATAGTCACAATGCGCAAGAATATGGACATCCGACCAACTAAAATGGCTAAAGGAAGAGGTCAAGATTCCCCGATCCTAATGACTACTTTGATGACGCCGAGGCCGCAAGATTGGCGGAGGAAGGTGAACCGAGCAATACGGAGGGTAATACCGGTGCTCAACCGCCAGAGGTATACCCAAGCCGAATTTGATGAGATGAGGGCTTTTCATGAAACGAGGTATGAGGCTTTGGAGCAAAAGACCTCCAAAATGCAAAAGTCAATCGGCAAATTGAAGAAATTCATCAAAGATCTCATTCCCGGAACTTGCTTCTCCTCGGATGAGGAATGATGTCCCCACCCCCTTTACTTTCTAGCATTTTCATTCATGTTGCTTTGTATTCTTATGAACCTTTGTAAAACTCTTTTTCGTCTAATAAAATTTGCTTGTCTTCTTGAAAGGGTGAAAATTACAAGCTGATAATGACTTGTGGGTGATCATGGTATTGATGGAGTATTTGATGGTAAAAATACTCTAATTTAAGCATTGTTTGATAATTGGTATGAAGTACTTGATGGTAAAAGTGCTTCTTTTAATGCTTTGATCATTATGCTTAGTTGGATATGTTGGGACATTTGATATATCATACATGTATTGTTTAAGGCATGACTTATATTACTTGATGGATGCTCTAATTTTTGGCATTTGTAATGCCTTGATCCTTCTTAGCTTATATTATCTCAATTGGGTTGAACCCTTGAGAATCTACCTTGTTTGAGCCTCTTATTTGATGGACTAATGTTGCATATTTTGCATACGATATTGTTGAGCTTTGAAATGAGGATGATTGATGATGATATGGAAATCTTTTGGTTTGAACCATTTACAAAGGTTATATACAACCTCTTTTATTTTTCACGCTCACATAGTGTTCGATGAAATGTCGCAATGAATATTTCAACTTCTACATGATTCTCTTGCTTCCTAATGTCTTAAAATCCTTTTGAGATCATGTTTTTGGCTAACAAATGAGCTTATGGATTTCTTATGATATATTTCTCCAATTTTTTTGGAGTTTTAAGCTTAAATTGCTCAACGACTGATAAACCGTCCCTTTGGTGCACTTTGATGACATTATATGATGTTTCTATCATCCTAACATTCTTTTGATGATTCCAAAGGGGAGAAACAGAAATTGGCGCATTAGCTCAAAGAAGCTAATAAAAGCTTGTTATAAAAGCTATAAGCTATGGCTCATAAAAGCCATAAGTTATGATTCATTTTTAGTCCAATTATTGCTTGATGGACTTATACAAGTGTTTAATGATGTTTTGTGACAGGGGGAGCTTATAAGCTCTTGAACAAATAATAAAAGCTAAAGTTTTTAGCTTATAGCTTATGGATAATTGATTTTACATTAGTCTTGATATGCTTGTTGATAGGGGGAGCTTGTGCTTACTATTGATTATATTTACTCCCTACTTGGTTGCTTTTATATTTTGGAAATTTCGGTTGCTTCCAAACGGTCAAATGTTTTTTTACCTAAAATCTTTTCTAAAATTGTTCTCCCGGTTTGTGTAAAATTGTTTTGGTTTGTAATCATCAAAAAGGGGAGATTGTTTGATACATGTTTTTATCTTAATTTTGATGATTTTATTTTGTCACCAAAACAATGTTTTTAAAGGTTGTCCAAATACTCCTAAATGATTTAAAATGGTTTTAATATTTTCGAATATTTCCTCAAGTTTATTTTCGACAAAATTGGACAAACACTTTTAATGATTTTATATCAATGGATTTTTACTTCTAAACAAGGTTCCTAAATATTGTCTAAATACTTGATTGGTTCAAAATGTTTTTACTAAATTTTCGAGTATTTCTTGAGTTTTATTTTCGACAAAATTGGACAACATTTAAATCTCGTGGTCGACCGGCCGCCCTCTAGGGCAACCCGCATCAAGATGATTTTGAAACAGAAAAAGAGACGGATGAAAAATGTCGCAGTCGACCGGCCGCTTCGGCGTCGACCGACTGTCGGTCGACCGGTCGGCCGCCCCATGGTCGGCCGTACTGCAAGTTCGTGTCGAAAGCGAACTTCGGACCTTGCATTTTTATTAGGGGGACCGGTTGAGACAGGGGTCGACCTATCGAAGCCTATGTCGACCGGTCACCCCGTTGAAATTTTCAAAGTGTTCTTCAATTCTCTTATTTAAATGCGGCCGTCGCCCGTGCATTAAAAGAAAAAATATGACCGTTTGACAAAGACACATTTCCTTAAATTGTGGGATTGATTTCTAACACTATATTCTTGATTTTAATTGTATTTTTCTCAGAGATTTTCAATCCCCAAGAGGAGTCTATGCTTGATCAATCATCTCCTATAAATAGAGGAAGTTTTGGAGCAACCAATACAACAATTGAGATACAACACAACAAGATACACTTAAAGCAAATACTTGGTCTTTCATTGTTATTATTCTTGTTGTAAATTTTGCCTAGCTTATCACTTTCACATCCTTGAGGTCTAGGCTATTCTTAATTACACTTTGCACTCAAATTGTAATATTCATTATTGAGTTGTAATCTTGATTTTTGGTTATCATTCAAACACAAGATATCCTTGTGAGTGTTCTTGTGGTAAGAGCACACTTGGATGATCTAGGTGATAGGTGCAAGAAGATTGTGGTGATCTTCTTATTGAGGTGTTGAAGAATTTGGTATTCTTCAAGGTTGAAGATTGTGGTAATCTTCACAAGGTGCCGTTGAAGGAAGATTGTGGTAATCTTCAAAGGAGATTGTGGTAATCTCCAAAGGTGTTGTTGAAGAAGAGTGTGGTGCTCTTCAAGGTGTTGTAAGTTGAATTTGTATTAATTTTGGTAATTAATAAAATTCTTTTTCCTTTGAAATCCATCCCGGATATACTAGGGTGGTAGAGGATTAGGCCCTAGGTGGGTTGAACCTCTTTAAATCGACGCGTGTTGTTTACTTCCCGCACCTTTATTATTGTCTTTGAGCATTCGGTTCGAAAAAGAGGGCATAATCGAAAAGATGGAGATAATCTATTCACCCCTCTAGATTATCGTGGCCGTCAGCTGACTTACAATTACATGAGTAAATAGGGCTTTATTCTTGTTTTGTGGAAAAGGTATTACGCTTTGCTCGTTTTGTAGGAAATGAATGATAATTGTAGCATTTTGGCAACAATTCTCGAGCATTGTGGTAAAGAACCGCCGATACTAGAAGTAGCGTCACGATGTTTGGAGTCCAATCGAGAAGAAGTCGGATGAAGCGGGCGAGAAACTAAGAAAACGGACAAGAATAAGTTCCAAAGCCCAGTGCGCATGGGCGGCGTGCGTCCCTAGCACGACCCATGCGCCATCCCAAATCGAAATGAGCTTCGACCATACGCACAGTCGGCGTCGCGTGATGTTCACGCAGGCTAGTCGTGCGTGATGTGCACGCGCCCGTCGTCCTTCAAACGATTGGAAATTTCATGCGGCACCTAGCACGGTCCGGGCATGTGCTGTGCGGGAAAACGAGTTTGACAAGTTTTGAACTAGGTTTCGACCCGAACGAAGTACAAATAGAGACGAGGCGACCACAAACGAAGATACGCTAACTTTTGCCCTACAACACAGAGAAAAGAACAATTTTCCGGAGAGAATTGGAGAGATCGATCAAGCTACAACAACACGCTTGAGGATTGAAGATAGATCGAGAGATCATTGACGTTCCCAGTCTTCGCATTCTATAGTATCTTTATTTTCAATTTGTTAGACATGAACATGGATAATTTGTCTATGAATATTTGTTTTCTATGTCCGGCTAAACATCTTGTGATTCCCTTTAGTTTGGGAGTAGGTTGATGGATACTTTTATTTGATGATTAATTGCAATTGAAGTTATTATTTTCCAACCATATTCGAAAGTACTTTGTTTTACTTCTTGTTTTATCAAAAGGCCTTTGGTTTAAACTTGTTTGATGTATTGATTCATAATTCGAGCAGATGAGTTTCAATACTAGATCCGTGAGTACTCGACATGAATATTTGCATGATTGAGAAGTCCGTGAATATTTGTGAGGATATTTAATCTTTTATGCTTTTGAGACTTGGATATCTCATGTTGAGTAGAGATGCTAGCATAGATATTTCAATCAACGTTTTTACATGCATCTTGAGAGAGGGGTAAATTACTTATGTGATTGTTCTATAGGGAAGAATATGTATACCTTTGGTTTGATTAATCTGATAATAAAAGGGGATATTAACTAAAACCATAACCCAGGAATCCATTCATAATCTTGATCTTTCAATCACACTTTACTTTGTTGATTTTAGGATAAATTCTCATTTTAGTTTACAAAACTAATCCATCAACTTTCGATCGTCTAGATAAAAATAAAGCTATTACAATCAAGTACTTAGTACAATAATTTATTAGTCCTCGTGGATTCGACCTTGCTAACCCTATTCTATAAATCGCACCGTACACTTGCGGTGAAGCTAAAAATAAAGCGAACAAATTTTTGGCACCGTTGCCGGGGACTAATTAAATTTTTAGTACTAATATTGCGATAAATAGAATTATTTTTAATTTAGATATTTTTTCTTTCTTTTTTATTATTTGTTGTTTTATTTAACTCCTACTGTGTTTGACTTGTTTTCTTTAGTTGGTTCAGGTAGTGCATGAACACTCGCTCGAAGCAAGGAGAATGTTGGACCTCTAGCGCTACTCGGATTGGACGATGTCCCCACAAACCAACACGAGTCTTTTAAAGCGCGCTTTGTCCTCACTCACGCCACACTGGAAAACTTCCCGGGGGTCACCCATCCCATGTCTACTCCCGGGTCAAACACGCTTAACCTCGGGTTTCTATGTAATGGGCACCGAGAAAAGAAGATGCATCTGTTGGTATAGGTAGTCCAAATCATATCCTTTAAGCTATCCTTTTAACTATGTAATCCGGCGCTCACGAGTTCGAATCGCGGGCGCGCCTCGCTCTTTTAAAGCCCATTGCGGGCGGATCTTTGGACCAAATCCCAACAATCCCCTCCTAAGACTCGCCATATCTCGCTCAGTCTTGGCAACCTCCGTTGCTCGCCAAACTTCCTCGGTTCTAACGCCAACTTCTTCGATTCAGCGTCGCGTCACGCAAGCCTCTCGATTCCGGCCACCCAACAACCTACACCTTGATTCGATGCATTTCACGTCGATTCGCGGCCACCCAGCAACTTACCCTTCGATTCTGGTCCACCCAACAACCTACACCTTCGGTTCGATCTATTTTGACTGATTCCGGACATCCGCAACCTACCCTTTAGTTCGGTCCACCCAAAGAACCTACACCTTCAGCTCGATCCGTTTTACCTCGATTACGGCCACTGGCAACCTACCCTTCGATTCTGGTCGTTTACCACCCAAAGAACCTACACCTTGATTCCTATCTATTTTACCTCGATTCGGACATCCGCAACCTACCCTTGATTCTAGTCCACCCAGAACTACACCTTCGGCTCGATCCGTTTTACCTCGATTACGGCCACCCGGCAACCTACCCTTGATTACGGTCCGTTTACCTCATTGCGCAAAGATCTCGTTCCCCACCGCTCCCGGCAACCTCCACCGCAACGTGCTTCCAAGGGAATTCGAACTCGTGACTGCTCGATACCGTTGTTGGACCTCTAGCGCTACTCGGATTGACGATGTCCCCACAAACCAACACGAGTCTTTTCTAGCGCATTTTGTCCTCACTCACGCGCACTGGAAAACTTCCTCAGTCACCCCTATCCCATGTCTACTCCAGGTCAAGCACGCTTACACCTCGGAGTTTCTATGTAATGGGCACCGAGAAAAGAAGATGCATCTGTTGGTATAGGTAGTCCAAATCATATCCTTTAAGCTATCCTTTTAACTATGTAATCCGAGCGCTCACGAGTTCGAATCGCGGGCGCGCCTCGCGCTCTTTTAAAGCCCGTTGCGTGCGGGCGGGATCTTTGGACCAAATCCCAACAGAGAATTAGCACCGTTCATACCGGAGGTTGAGGCTTTTGCTAGGTGAATTAGTGCGGCTACTAGACGACGAAAAACAACAAGAAAAAGGCTATGGCGGACGTAGAAGATAACAACGGGGAAATAACGGAGGTAACAAAGGAGGTAACAATGGGGCCAACACGATCGTTAATGAGTTACGATGCACGAGGGTTCCGAAGCCATCGAAGAAGAAATGATTCGCGATTACTTTCGCCGCGCACCAATCGCAACAATGGTGGAATTGTCAATGTCCTAATTAATGCGAACAATTTTGAGTCAAGCCATCACGATCTCGATGGTGCGGCGAGAATCGGTTTGGGGTTTTAAAATCGATGACCCCATTCTCATCTTGCGAACTTTATGCGGTTTGCAACACAATCCGGATGAATGGGGTGATCGATGATGCTATACGTCTGCGCTATTCCTTTTCTCTTTAAGGGATAAGGCTAGAAACTTACTAGCACCCTAACTCGAAGTGTGAATATATGGGATGAAATGAGTCGAGAGGTTCTTGTTTAAATACTTCCCACCAAGTAAGACACTATAGCTCAAAAGTGAGATCACGCAGATTCGGGCGGTTTGATTCTCCGAGCTATTGTATGAGGCCTGGAGAGTTTCCGGGATTTATTGAGGAGGTGCCCGCAACACGGATTTCTGAGGATCGCGGCTACTCTGCTTCTTTTACAATGGGTTGATGGGACAGACTAGGTCGTTTGTAGATGTCGCAGCAGGAGGCGCTCTACTTGCAAGATTCCCAGAGGATGCATTCAACTTGTTGGAGGAGATGGCCATGAATAGCTATCAGTGGCCCACCGAGAAGACTAATGTGAAAGGGTAGCGGTTCTTGGTCGGACCACGATTAAGGAGTTGATGACTCGGATGACCGTATTGACAAATCAATTTAGTGCATTGAAGGTAAATGAAGGAAGCGGGTGCAAGTAATAGGGGAGTTCCTCTAGATCCCCTGGAGGAAGCAAATTATGTTAATAACCGGAATTTCAACAATTTTCGTAACAATCAGACTCCCACTCATTACCATCCGGGTTTGAGGAACCACGAGAACTTCTCCTATGCGAACATGAAGAATGTGATGCAACCACCACAGGGTTTAATGTGACAAACGGTGTCATTAATGCGGAGGCAAAGCCATCTTTAGAGGACATTCTCACCTCCTTCATGGGTGAAACGAGGAACCGGTTCAATAAAGATGAGGCTAAGATAGACAAGATCGAGGCACATATCACGGGTTGGCCAACACTTGTGTAGGTTCACGAATGAAAAACCTAGAAACTCCAGTTGGCGATTAGCGATGATCATTGGTGGACAACATCGAAAGGGCGGTTTAGAACAACCGAGGTAAATCCGGGAACATGTTCGCTATATTTTTAGCTCCACCGCAAGTGTATGGTGTTCGTTATCGAATAGGGTAGCAAGGTCGTATCCACGGAGACTAATAAATCAATAGGCTAAGTATTGAACCAAGATAGTTTTACTTTTATTTAGACGATCAATATTTGATGGTTGTTGTTTTGAGATTAAGACAATTTCAATCACTAAAATACAAGAATAAGATAACACAAATGAAAGAAGTATCAAGATGATGAAATGGATTTCGAGTTAAGGTTTCGATTACTAATCCTCTTGTTGTCCGATTTAATCAAAGCCACGTTATTATCAATATTCCTATAAGACGATCACAAAGCTATTTTATCCTCCTCTCGAGATGCATATAAAATGTAGATTGAAATATCTATGCTAGCATCTCTACTCAACATAAGATACACAACTCCCAAATGCACAATAGATCAAATGTCCTCACAATATTCACAAACCTCTCGATTCATGCAAATATTAGGTGTCAAGTACTTAAGATCTAATATTGAAACTCATCTCTCGAATTATGAATCAATATATCAAACATGTTAAATCATTGGCCAAGTGATAAAACAAGAATAAGCTCAAAGTACTCAAATAGGCTTCAAGATAATAACTTCAACCAAGATTAAAACATTCAACAAGAATTCATTAATCTACTTCCAAAACCGAAATCACAAGAATTTAGCTACACATGATTAAACAACTTACACACAAAGTGTTCAAAGTCATTACAAATGAAACTAAAAGATAGAAACTAAAAGAGAAGCAAGAAAACTTAGGAACGTCGACAATATCTCGATATATCTCCGTTCTTCAAGCTCCGATGCAACCCGATTATCTCTTTGATGTCTCCTTCCAAGAGTTGACTCTTGTCTTGTGTTGTAGATCCCAAAAATGCCGAAATGTCCTTGTGTGCGCCCCAAAAAGCCTTTTTATACCTCCCATCATGTTTAGGGCTTAATCTTTGCAGATTATGGGATTCAGCCCAGACGCACGGGTGTGCGCCCACGCACGGTTACCGTGCGCCACCTGTTTTGAATACCCCAACTCTCTCGTAGGCGCACGGGTGGTGCGTCGGAGCACGCCTTACCCGTGCGCCACTCCTGAGATGAGATATCCTGACTCTCTGTAGGCGCACGGGTGGTGTGCCCATGCATGGGCTACCGTGCGCCATCTTTGCAGCTCAATCAACCTTATACGAGGGGGTGCACGGGTGGTGTCTTGAGGCACGCCCAACCCGTGTGCCCTGTCTCTTAAAGTGAACGCTCAACTTTCGCTCTTTTAGGCTTCACGTTTCGTATATCCACTCAATTCTCAGCGTTTCTACTTTGCTTTCCTCATATTCTTATTCAATTAGCTTCAAATATCATGAAATTCCTACAAAATAAGCAAAGTGTAATATCTTTTCCACAAGGAGTGAATATGTAACGTTTAACGCGAGTATATGCATGTTTACTTATCATTATAGCTCGAAATACGCATCAAAACACATGCAAAATTTACGCTTATCAAAATCCCCAAACTTAAATCTGTTGACCGTCTAGATCAACAATATATAGAACACGATAAAGCACAACAGGAGAAAAAGATAACAAGCACCGAGAATCTATAAGAAAATCCAAATTGTTCGTCATGAATGCTTTTGAGTACAACTCAATCAAGCCTCAAATATCTAATCAAAGAACACGCCTCAAATAAAACAAAGTGAAATGCTCAATCCAACTCTCGAAGTTAAGTGTATACTCTCATCTCACGAGGTTATAGGGCGTGTTTACGCTCAAATCAATTCGATGTCGCAAAATTACCATAGGCTTGCAATTTGTCTCATATCTCCGCCACGAGAGTGTATGCAATTTGTGAATCATAAAGGACTTTCTCATTTGGTTGTAATGAAGGCTCTTTGGTTTAGGTAGGAAATTTTTGGATAAAGTGACTCAAACTCGAGTGTATAGACCGATGAGCATATCAATCATTTTCATTACAATCCCATATGCTACTCCAATCATCCCTCATTTTTATCAACTTCATTTATCTCCATTTCCTTCTTTTCTTTTGAGAATCAACTCCATTCACAATCCTTCACCCCCCAAGTTTATCCACTTTTCAATCTTTTTTTTTTCATTTGTGCATTTTCAACATCTTTCCTTCCTCTTTTTATTCCATTTAACCAAGTATGCCCAATTATCCTATTTTTCAATTCCCACCCATTCAACCTCGTTCATTCCCCTTTTACTCAACGTTATACATTCGAGTTTAAGGTGATGGAAATATAGTAAGATCAAGGGTTAAATTTGTGGTTATCAAAGAAATAGGCTATAGGCTCAACTTGGCTAACTAGGAGTTTTCACATTTTTAGGTAGGCAAAAGGCATGAAAGGCTAACAAAGATGGCCTTTAATCACATTCACAATTCACATACACATGTGGCCTTGACAGAGATACCAGAGCAAGTTCTAGAATTTTAATCAACATGAATGATACACTCAAATTACAACAAGAAGACGCACAAGATATAAGCGGTAAAGGGCTCAAAGCTCACGAGGCTTGTCAAAATGTAATTCAAATCATCACACCAAGTTTTTCATATCAACATGCTCAAAGTTATCTATTCGAGGCTCAATCAATCCATAAACAGACATCTAATCCCAACAATATGAATTTTCCATCAACACACAAACAACAAGTTGCACCATGATCGGTCAACACACTCTCTAACCACTACTAAAGCAATAGACGTGCTAAAAGCTATAAACGTGCTCTAATGCAAATGCAACCTAAAATGCTCTAATGCAACTATATGAAAACAAACAAATGCATGAAAATGTTTTTTTTTTTTATGTATGTATCCACACTTTTCATTTATTAAAATCTTTATCTCTCCCCAAACTTGAATGAAATTATAGTGTCCTAAGGGGAAAAATAGAATTTCAATAACAAAAAGTGGGGATATACTCAAATCATACGGCGGTGGTGGAAAGTGGCCTTGAGAAATATGCCACATTTGTAGCTGTTGGAGCACTTGCCACGTCTCCTCGGGCGCCGCTCCGATCGCTCATTTGAACGCGAGGAAATCAGCCCTATGTTGCCTCAAATCCTCTCCTTGCCGCCTCAACTCTTCTTCTTGCCGCCTCAAGTTCTCCCCAAACGCATAAAACATGTCTTGAAAATCGGCATCGCGATGGGGTCCTCCACTATGAGAAGGATCGGGACGATCCCCACTTTGAGAATGTCGGGGTAATCGCCTCCGTGTGAGGACTCGGGTATATCATACCCAATTTGGGGTGATGAGGTTCCATCCCCATGTCTCGGCCATGAAACGCATCCTCCTCCGCCACCATATCCTCCTCATCCAAGAAACCTTCGACTCTGCGGCGCTTTCTTGCCTCTATAGCCTCGGTAATTCGGTTGTGTGCGTCGGAGTTCATGAGGAAGTTGGTGGTGTCCGTCAATGTCTCGACTGTGGTGTATGGCGGGTTAGGCAACGGAAATGAAGCACCTTTCTTTTGTAGAAGCACCAATCTGTTGTATTCATTCGCTATGAACTTCATATGGTGCAACGATGCCAAATTAACCCGAGTGATGCCCGATAGGCTCCAAGCCTCGAAATCAACATTGAAATGCTTAGGGCAATAGGGGTAATGAGGCCCCCATAGAAATCGTACCCCCTTCCCTTTAGCTAGCTGTTCGATTTGTTCGGCAAAATTGACGGTGTGTTGTAGGGGTGTTTGTAACCATACACCAAAGGAGATAAAGTTCCTTAGTCGTCATACCTCCAATGTTTTCTCGGGCGAACACGGAGGATGCGATCACGCGCATTGAATATCTGGAAAACGGGATTAGGATCCACGAGCTTTGGCGGTTCGCGCGCATACAACATCGGCCCCGTTTGTGGTGTTTCCACAAGCATTCTCCGAGAAGTCGTATTGATCATAATGAGGCATCGGGCGAGTAGTACGAGCGTTTGTTGGGACCTCGAAAATGGTGTTCAATTGGGTCATAGACGATTGTCTACGGACATTCCCAATTAAAACTTTATCATATACGGTTCAAAGGTCCCGCTTGTTTGAGTACTTCCATGGTACTCAAGAACTCCAATGTATGCTTTTTAAATGTCGGCCACCTTCGGCTCATGAAGTTCATCCATCCTACCTTGGCGAAAAGACGCCACACGTCCTCATGTATCCCCAAAGTTTGGGTACAATCATCGTCGGCATAACGAGATGGAGCTATTTGGCGACCGATCAAGCGATTCCATCGCTCAAGATCATCGGCATTTGTCAAGTTGACCCCATATGCCTCGGACTGTTTTGGTCGACCTCCGTGGTGCCACTTCCGTTGTGCGCCCCGTGCACGTCTCCTTCCACCCAGGGGTTTCTTCGCTCGGCCATGAAGAGTTTGTACGAAATATATTTCATTAGCATCCCAATATCATCAATGGCCACAACAAAATAGGGAATTAAAGCTAACATATTGGGTGATGTAAATTCACATGCCCACGTCACTTTGATCGATCAACTACCCCAAACAAACAAAAACTATGGCCATTCTAGACAAATATTAGCTTAAACAATCATTGGTCATGCCATACTCACCAACAATTCATCCTAAATCTCCTCAATTACACAAGCTCACAAGGTGTTTGATAATTTGCCTCAAAGAATAGTTCACATAATTCATAGCAAAAATATCAAAATAAACACCTACCATGCTCCCCAATACATAATTGACAATGACTTGACAAGGAGAAACGGTGTTCTTACCGGAAGTCTCTAAGTTAAACTTGAAGTGGAAGATTTGAACCCTAGGTGCTTGTGCTCACAATTCTTCAAATAAATTTGAATTCAATGTAAAGTGAAGTTGAATTGTGATGGGGAAGGGATTAAAAGGACAAATTTAAGTAGAATTTGCAAGAAATTTTGATGGCAATGAAGTTTGGGGGTAGTGGCGCGCGATTTGTGGGATTTTTGAAGAAGAAGGCAGTTTAAAACTCATCATATTTAAGCCTCTTCAAAGGGCGCACGGGTGGTGCGTCGAAGACGGGTTACCCGTGCGCCACCCCGGCAAATTCCTCACCTCTCTCTGCGGGCGCACGGGTGGGGTGCCAATGCACGAGCTACCGTCTTTTTGTCTGACAAATTTCTCTCTTTTTTTTTTTTGATAAAAACACACAAAAATTCAACAAAAACACACTAATCACACTTATTAATAAAAACTCGCATATCAAAGCACTCAAATCACACAAATTTTTGAAACTAAACACACACGAAAAACCATTGGGTTGCCTCCCAACAAGCGCTATATTTAACGTCGTTAGCTTGACGCTTTTGATTCCGATTATGATCTTTGCGAAATGAGGCTTGTCACCTCATCGTGCGATTTTCCATGCCAATCCGCTCACTTGGATTTACACCTCCCTTGATCATTACTAAAGGAGGTTTTTCCTGTTTGTCAACTATCCATGTGTTCTCCTTTTCATCGTGCGAATGGTACGTGCACGCTCTTGGTTCAACATCGGGCTTTTTGTGCCTTTCCTTCTTCTTCATTGATAAGCCACGCATATTATTTTTAGAATGCATACAATTATTCAAGTTATTAGCTTGAGTACGAGGAATTAGCAATTGTTGTTGTTTTACAACCATTAAGATCATATTGTCCTTTCACATTCCGAAAAATGGAAAATGAAATACGCTCATCATCCACTTGTAATGTAAGCTCCCCTTTTCTTCACATCTATTAGTGCTTGATTTGCCAAAAATGGACGCCCAAGTATAAGAGGTGTCACAACCCTCATTCACATCCAAAGACTAGAAAATCCACTTTAGGAATATGAATTTATCGACTTTTATGAGCACATCTTCTAGTATCCCGTTGGATGTCGAGTGATCTATCCGCGAGTTGTAGGGTGACGGTGGATGGTCTCACTTCTATGAGTCCAAGCTTTACGAGAACGGACGGTGGCATCAAATTGATACTAGATCCTAGATCACAAAGTACATTGTCAAAGGAAATATCACCTATTGTACAAGGAATAGTGAAACTCCCCGGATCTTTCACTTTTGCGGTATTTTCCTTTGTATGAGTGCGCTACATTCTTCCGTCGGAGTTGACAATCCCATTCTATGCCCATTTGTTCTTGTTGGACATCGCTTCCCCTAAAAACTTTGCATAATTTGGCATATGTTTCATTGCTTCGCAAAAGGAACATTAATGTGCAATTTTTAAACATGCTCACAAATTTAGCAAATTGTTTACTCGGAGTTAGTCTTATGAAACAATCGGGGAAAGGGAAGAGGAATATTATATTTCAAAAATTAGAGTTAGGATACGATTCACGTTTTTGGCTCTTTTTTGTTTATCTAATTGTTGCTCGGTTCCTCCTTTAACTTTCATATTGCGCTTGAGCGTCGTTTATCATCTTCCTTAATTTGGATGGTAGGCTCGGCAACACCACGATTTGGTCGTGCATTGATACATGAGATGTGCGTGATTCGACATCACACCAATATCGCATTTTCGGACTCTTCATTCTCTTTTCCACCCCACACATGGATAGCATTACAATGTTCCCTCGGGTTGACCTCCGTGTTGCTTGAAATTGACCCTTTTGATGTTGACTCCCCACAATTGCAGCCATTGACCCATTTGAGTTTCAGTTTCTTTATTGAGCTCGTCACATGTTGTTCTAACTTATCCATCCTAAGGTCTTGCTTATCGAGCGGCTCCTCGTGTCATTCATGAAAGCATTAGATTGATTTATGAAAGAGGTGAGTACATCTTCCAACGACGATTTACCTCCTCCATTACCGCCTCCACTTGAAGCATTGAATCCTGGTGGAGGTTGTAACACATTCTTTGTATTTGCATAAAAAAATTTTCATGATTTCTCAACCCGGATGGTAGTGCGTTGGGTTTGAATTATTCCGAAATTGCTGAAATTTCGGTTATTCACATAATTTACCTCTTCCATCGGATATAGAAGAGCTTCACTACCCGTGCTCGTACCGCTTCGCCCCTTCGTAAATACATTCAATTGAGTTGTCAAAGCCGCTACTTGTCCGACAATGTTTTGATAGTGCGAATCACGAGATTTCGGCTACTCGTTGTACATTGGATCTTTCGATGGCCATTGGTAATCTGTTCATGGCCATTTCCTCAAGAAAGATTTAAGGCATCTTGTGGAAACCTTGCCAACAATGCTCCTCATTTTGCGGCATCAACAAAGGCCCTCGTTTGCCCCATTAAACCATTGTAAAAGAAACATAATTGTTGATCCTCCCAGAAAGCCGTGTTGTGGACATCTTCTTAAAAATCCCTAAATCTTTCCCAAGCCTCGTACAAAGGCTCGGAATCAAATTGTCGGAATTGAGTGATCTCACTTTTGAGCCGCAAAGTTTTGCTTGGTGGAAAAAATTTAAACAAAAACTTTTGGCTCAAATCATCCCATGTGCTCACACTTCCTTGCGTCAAAGTACCCAACCAATTTCTCGCCTTATCCCGTAAAGAGAATGGGAATAGGCGCAATCTTATGGCGTCATCGAGACTCAGTTCATTTTGATCGTATTGCATATTTGGATAAAATGCGCAAGGTGAGAGTTAGGATCTTGATTTGCAAACCCCCAAATCGATTCTGTTGCACCATATTGATTAGTGCGGTTTGAGTTCGAAGTTGTTGGCATTGATGGGAATATGGGCAATACCACCGTAATTATGATTCGTTTGTGGTCGAAAGTAATCACGAATGGCTTCTTTGTTGAACCGTGTATCGGTAACTCGTTTCCACCATTGTTTGGCGGTATTGGTAACTCATTCAAATCCCCCATTATCGGATTGTGTTGTCTTTCACTCGTCTAGTGGTAGCATGATTCTCCTCGCGAAAGCCTCAACTTCCTAGGTATGAGCGGTATTAAGTCTCCCGCTTAGAGCGTGTGTTCATGCACTACCTGGACCAAACTAGAATAAACAAGTCAAATAATGTGGAATTCAAGTCACACAAAAACAAAATAAATAAAAAAAATGTCTAAATTAAGAATAATTCTATCTATCGCAATATTAGCACTATAAATTGTATTAGTCCCGACAACGGTGCCAAAAACTTGTTCGCCTATATTTTTAGCTCCACATGCAAGTGTACGGTGTTCGTTATCGAATAGGGTAGCAAGGTCGTATCCACGGAGACTAATAAATCAATAAAGCTAAGTATTGAACCAAGATAGTTTTACTTTTATTTAGGCGATCAATATTTGATGGTTGTTGTTTTGAGATTAAGACAATTTCAATCACTAAAATACAAGAATACAATAACACAAATGAAATAAGTATCAAGATGATGAAATGGATTTCCGAGTTAAGGTTTCTATTAATAATCCTCTTGTTGTCGATTTAATCAAAGCCAATGTTATTATCAATATTCCTATAAGACGATCACAAAGCTATTTTATCCTCCCTCTCGAGATGCATATAAAATGTAGATTGAAATATCTATGCTAGCATCTCTACTCAACATAAGATACACAACTTCCAAATGCACAATAGATCAAATGTCCTCACAATATTCACAAACCTCTCGATTCATGCAAATATTAGTGTCAAGTACTTAAGATCTAATATTGAAACTCATCTCTCGAATTATGAATCAATATATCAAACATGTTAAATCATTTGCCAAGTGATAAAACAAGAATAAGCTCAAAGTACTCAAATAGGCTTCAAGATAATAACTTCAACCAAAATTAAAACATTCAACAAGAGTTCATTAATCTACTTCAAAACCGGAAATCACAAGAGTTTAGCTACACATGATTAAACAACTTACACACAAAGTGTTCAAAGTCATTAAAAATGAAACTAAAAGATAGAAACTAAAAGAGAAGCAAGAAAACTTAGGAACGTCGACAATCTCTCGATATATCTCCGTTCTTCAAGCTCCGATGCAACCCGATTATCTCCTTGATGTCTCCTTCCAAGAGTTGACTCTTGTCTTGTGTTGTAGATCCCAAAAATGCCAGAATGTCCTAGTGTGCGCCCCCCAAAAAGCCTTTTTATACCTCCCATCATGTTTAGGGCTTAATGTCTGCCCAGTTATGGGATTCAGTAGAGACGCACGGGTGGTGCGCCCACGCACGGGTTACCCCGTGCGCCACCTGCTGAATACCCCAACTCTCTGTAGGGCACACGGGTGGTGCGTCGGAGCACGGCCTACCCGTGCGCCACTCCGGTGAGATATCCCGACTCTGTAGGGTGCACGGGTGGTGCGCCCATGCATGGGCTACCCGTGCGCCATCTTTAGCCTTCAATCAACCTTATACGAGGTGCACGGGTGGTGTCTTGAGGCACGCCCAACCCGTGTGCCCCCTGTCTCTTCCGTGAACGCTCAACTTTCGCTCTTTTAGGCTTCACGTTTCGTATATCCACTCAATTCTCCGAGTTTCTACTTTGCTTTCCTCATATTCTTATTCAATTAGCTTCAAATATCATGAAATTCCTACAAAATAAGCAAAGTGTAATATCTTTTCCACAAGGAGTGAATATGTAACGTTTAACGCGAGTATATGCATGTTTACTTATCATTATAGCTCGAAATACGCATCAAAACACATGCAAAATTCACGCTTATCAAAAGCCACATGATCGCAGACCAAGAGAATCTTAAGATGCTTAAAGGAAGCCAAGTTGGTGATGGTATCCAAAGGAGGTGGATTCAAGCTAATTGGTTATTCAGACTAATTATCTTTGGATGTAGAGTTGATGAAAAAAAAGTACTTGTACATGTCAAATGCTTGGAAATAGGTTAATTTCCTGGTTTAGCAAGAAGCAAAATTCAATAGCCACATCCACACCGGAATACATAGCTACGGGGCATTGTTGTGCCCAAGTCTTATGGATGAGACAGCAGCTGAGAGACTATGAAGTTGAAGAAAAGGAAATTCCAATTGTGTGTGATAACACAAGTGCAATTGCAATCACTCAGAATCCTGTGTTGCATTCAAGAACAAAGCACATTGATGTCGATACCATTTCATAAGAGACCATGTTGAAAAGAAGGACATCACCTTGGAATACATCTCATCGATAAGCGAAGGCGATATATTCACAAAACCTTTATGTGAATCAAGATTTGAAGAACTCAAGCATGAATTAGGGTTAATTGAGCCGTGAGTTAACACTCGAAAGACTCGAGAGAAAGAGATGGAGCATGAAAAGATGGAAAAAGAGCGAAGCTCTTGAAAGCACTAAATGAATCAAGCCAGATCGGAAAAGTCACCGACCGAGTTAGTGACAAATCGAGTCACGATGTGAATAGAGTGAAGAAGAGTTGAATCACTAAGAAGCAATATGAGTCATTTATGAGCAAAGTGACAAAAATGCGATCGTTTCTACTAAGCGGGAATGTTTTTAAGAATGATGTCAAAGATAATTATGACGCGTAATGGGTCAAAAGCCGCATACCAAGCTTATGATTGGATATAAATGTTTTTGCCGCATTAAATGAATCGTGCAAAATCGAGTCACGATCTCGATCAAATTTCAAAACCGTCCGCACGCCCTTTCATAACCCATACATATACCATTTCGTCCGTTTTCTCTCACTTTACACAAAACTGTTCATCTCTCCCAAAAGCAAAGAAAGAAATTTCTCTCTCGAAACCCTACAGATTTTCAAAGCACATTTTCATAGTTTCGTTTGGTAAATCTTCAAAAAATGGCATCTACTTATGATTTTGTTAAGTTGGGAAAACAAATCCACACTAGTTCTACCGTGGATTTTGAAGGAATGATCAAACAGGGGTTCGACGAAACCCTTGTGAAGAAAAATAGTGAGAAAGTGGAGAAGTCAGGGCAAACCCTTTCTCACAATGGAGTTTCAAATGACCTACGTGGAGGAGGTCGCGCAGTTCTATGTGAACGCTGAAGTTCATGACGAGGGCATCAAGTCCTCTGTTCACGGGAAAGAATTCACAATCACTGACAAGGATTTGGCATAACACTGTTTGCTACCAGCGGAAGGAGTGTCGGAGATCTATGAGGCAGACGTAAACCTGGCTGCTGCATGGAAGGAAGTGGCCAAACCTGACTGTGCTGCGAAGATTGTCTACACAGCTGATAAGAAGCTGCTGAAGGAAGATTACCATAAGTTGTTGGACATTGTTGCCAAGTGTGTAGACATCAAATTTGGAAGCTTTAATTAGCTGTCCAAAACCAAGCTGATCGTGATGGCTGCGATCATGGAGGAGAAGAAGGTAAACTGGGCTGAGTTTGTCTGTCTGGGACTCTTTGAAATATTGGGAATAAGTCCTTCAAGGAAGATGGATCGTTCGGAGGATCTTTGGGGTATGGCCTGTGATTGGCGGTTGATGGAGGTGAAAGGTGTTCTCTCCGACATGGAAAGCGTTCCATGTTAACAAGAAAATGTTCCGATCGAATCTCTCTCGAGCACGAAGAGAGCTTATGCCAAGAGAGCGTACACAAGTGAGGGGAATCACCGACCAAAGAAACAAATGTATCCTCCTCCCCTCCCAAGAAGAAGCGCCTTGCAAAAAGAAGAAGATCACCCCTGCAAAAAAAAAGAAAACCGCACCTTCCCCTGCACCGCAATGGAGAAGGAACCGTTAATCACTTCTCCAAAGGTGATTAAGAAGAAGAAGATCGCGCCACAACAAGGAAGGCAAGCCCCTCTAAGACAATCTGTGAAGGCATTTACCTTCGACGAACCGGAGGAAGTGGAACCAGATATTCCTCTGGTGAAAACCAAAAGAAGAAGAAGAATCTTCAAGCGCTCAGAGCTTCATAAAACAGTGAGTCCGCCACTCGGCTAAATAGAGCTTTGAGGCACTACCGGAGAAGTAGAGTCTCCGTAAATTATAAATGAAACAACCAAGTCTCTGTGAGGCCGATCAGCGAGGCAAGTTGAAGACCCAGCTGTAGATAGAACAGGTGAGGAACAAGGAGAAGCTGAGAAACCTCAATCTCCTGTTGACAGGGTTGTGTCCCTTCCTGCGACAGTCGCGGTGAGTGTGAAGAGCAGCAAGCCATGTTACCCTCCATTCCTGAGACTGGAGGACAACGCGAAGATGACGATGATGATTTGATGATACTATTCCCACCATATCCAGACATCCAAAATCGTCTGTGAGAATGGAGAAAGTGGAAGTTGAGTCACTCTAGGGTGCAATTTGAACACCCAGAGTTTATTGAGGAGGAAGAGGAACTCTTCAGGTTCCTTGAAGTTGATACAGTGCTGCAAGCCCTTGATGAGGATAACTGCATCAACATGTTGCAAATTCGAAAAGAGAACGAACAGGCTAGGGCAGTAGAGGAAGCATAAGCTCGTGAAAAATCCAGTATATGTCCTCTAACTGGAACCACTGATCATACTCATCCATATCTTGACATGCTTTCAGAGAGCGATGAAGATCCGGACCCTGCTGCTGCGACCGAAGAACTGGAGATGCAGCAAGCCATGCGGGAATCCAGGATCCTACATGAGCAACAGCTGATGGAAGGCCCTGGAGAGTCTTCCAAATCACAACTGGAGATTGATCCTATGGCAGCAGATTGTAATTGTTGTTGTTGCGACCACTTCCCCAGCTCACTCTGATGAAGGTATTAAGGGAACTGGCGATGAAACTGGGAACGTGGGGACCCCAGTCGAGCCAACCCCTACTGAAGGTGTCTTACCACCTGCCCCACGGCTGACAACTCACAAGAAACAACCGGGAGTCTGGAGAAGAGTGACCCCATTCTGAGTCACTCAGCTGGAGTGTCGGCTGAGGGGGAAACTCCCTCCACTGCAGCTAGGTCGGAGGTTGCTGCAGACAACTCCACCGTGAATCTCGGAGGCGAAGTGGAGAAGGAAAAAGAAAAAGAAATACAACAGATTATCACTGAAGAAGCTCGGACAGTTGAGACTGTCTCAGTTGAAGTGCCAACTGCTTTGCAGGATGAGGACGCTGCTGATGCAGTCGAGGCACAGGATGGTTCTGCCATGAAACTTAACACTCTGGGCAATGAAAGTGCAATCAACGGAGTTGAGACTCCTGTGGATACCACTGTAGAAGACTCCAAGACAGTTGAGTCTGTCGAAGGGAATGTCCAAGGCCTTGCTGCAGTTGAGACCGCAGGAGGTAGTGAAGGCCTACGAGAGGTTGATACTTCCCGGGGTAAAGAGGCAGAAGCACAAAACATCCCTCCAGTTGTCATCCATGCATCTGAGAAGGAGATAAGTGCCCTTCACGATTCCCAAGACAATCCTGATGTAACATTTCCGGGATCTGAAGGTGAAGAAGAGGCTGAGTCATCTCTTATTGCAAGTCCAAACAACTCAGCTGAGGATGTTCTTCCCAGCACGAGTAAGCCAAAATTCAAGGCTACTCGTCAAAGGTTCAATTTTGATGATGAGCCACCCCTACCAATCTCATCATCGTCCGATGACGCGCTCGATACGCCGAGGACCGGACAACTCAAATGGAAAAACCAAAGAGACCAACGGGCTGTTGAGACAAAGGCTCGGCCAGTGGTCCATTCCACAAAAGACCACAACTGAATCACAGTCAACTGCGCAGGCTCCCAAAGCTGCAACAGATTCGACTCAATCGAGCACATCATGGCCACAAGTTACCATTGAACAGATTCCCTATGTCCGTGATGATGCGTTTGAAGAAACGTTCCCCTTTTCACTAGAGCTGCCTGCTCTTGATGAAGAATCAACTAGAGATCAACAACGTTTCTATAGACCTGATCCAGTCATTCCCACATATGCCATCGTCCCAGCAGATTTCGACTTTGATGTTGCTTGGCCTCCAGCTGAGACGGAGGTGACAACTGAGGTTCGAGAAGTCTTCAAGGCAATATTTGCAGAGATAGAGAAGATGGAAAAGCACCAGGCCTCATTGGATATGCGGTTGGATAACAGAGATGCTAATCTTATGGCCGATCTGCGTGGAATCATAGTCAGGATCCGGGAATGGTGGCAATAGCAGCAAACAATGCGTGTGGAACAAGTTCGATACTTTAAGGCATTGTACAACAAAATGCTGATCTGGAGCGCTGATAACGCTGATATGAAGAGAAGAATGCAAGAAAACATTGATAGAATGCATGAATCTCATACCACAGAAATGGAACTGCTGCACGAGTTTCATCAAAAAGAACTTCTACGCGTGGAAGAAAACATGAATGCAAAATTCAGCCTTCTTATGGCTGAAATGAAGTTGGTGACAGCCGAATCGAAAGCCACCCGCTCAGAATTTCAAGCAGCATACTCCGCAGCATAATCCAAGCAGAACTCATCTATCAGCCGTCTAGATTTCATGCTTGCTGGCATGTTTCCAGGGGTTCCTCTCTCCTTTGATGATGCCAAAAAGGGGGAAGAGGAATACCTAAAGACGTTGAAAGGATCCGCAACCGAGAAGAAGGAAACAACTGTGAAGGAGAAGACAATGAAGAAACGGAAGAAGAAAAAGAAAGGAAAATTGAGGGGGAAGGTTCGAAAGACATGACTTTGATGATTGCTAAAACCCCTCAACAAGGACTTGTCACAGCTGACATCATCAGCAAAATCCCAGTGACTCTGCCGCTCCAACACTCTGTTGTGCCAATGGCTGAAAAGATGAAGATAGTAGAAGCAGGGATGAAGGAGGTGGAAGGAAAAATGGATGCCCGAGTGATGGATATACTGAAACAATATGGAGGCATTCCAACAGGCAGAGACACTGATGCCATTTCAGACATCGGAAGCGAGCCGAGATCAGTTGATGAATTCAAAACGCTCGAATCCGAGGGATACTTTGAGAATATGTCCATGGCCCAAGCATGGGACTTGTATTGGGAAAAAGGCCTCAAGCTATGCGAAGAAGGCGACAGCAAAGAGACTCATCGGCAAATCCTCTGGCCGATCACTCTGCTTGGTCACTCACCAAAGGGAAGAAGAAGGCCCCAAGATAATACACACCCGTATAGAGGAAGAAGCATTGGAGGAAGAGGTTTCGACTGTCCTCTACCCAAAAATATAGAATACATAGATCCAGGGGAAGAAAGAAGGGATCTATTGAAATTTGGATATGACGTAGTAGCCAATATGGAAGTGGCCGGAAAAATGTTTTGAATATGTAAAGAGAATCGAAGAAAAAATAAAAAACAAACTCACCATTTTGTGGGAAGAGAGACAAGAAAGAAAAAGAAAAGATGAAGGCTGCCGGAAGAGCTTATGAGAAAAAGAAAGCGGTGAAGAAGAAAAAAAAGAAAAAAAGGTCGAAGACGACAGAGTGATGAAGAAAGAAGGAGGCGAAGGAGATGAAGTGTTGCTTGTCCACCCTTCATGTAATTTACTATTGTAAATACATAAGTATGTAAGTCTTACAGACATTTTATAAGAAATCAGAATTTCTCTATTTTTGCATAGACATAGATGTTTGCTCGATACACTTTGTAAACAATCGTAAAAGGACAAGAATGTTATGATCAATAAAAAGATTGATTCTACGCATACATTCTTTTTGTTCTTGCACTACATGTATGTATCTTTGCTATTTAATTTCTCGAATGTATGTTTTAAGTTTTGGCATCATCAAAAAGGGGGAAATTGTTGGGAAATTTATTTTTTAGAGTTTGATGAATGCCATGTAAAACTTAGACTAGAAAGTTGGCACCCCATTTTCTTTGTAATTTGCATTGTAATAGATAGGGTTGTTCGAGCTGAGTTAAGTCAGCTATGCCTAAATATGCAAGAAGTCAACTGGAGAATAGAATGAAGACTCCGTTGTGAGGCAGCTGAGTATGGCAAGGAGGAGAAGACAGGAACTCGACTGGAGAAGTATCAGCTGAGATGCAGCTGTGTGAAGTGTCAGTCAAGTCAAGATAGCCAAGTCTCAAGTTGAAGTGACAGATGAGTCATCCAATGATTGGGACCTGACTCGAAGTCATCTGGGGAAGTTAAGGAACTGCAGTCAAGTCAAGACAACTGAAAAGGATCCGTTGCACAGAAGTTAAGAAAGTTACTTAAACAAGTAATACTTCCATACTGCCTTTCTTAAAGTGCTCAGTCCCAGAAGCGTGCAAAATGAATAAACCAATGGGAAGCACTGCACCTGTGTCAGAACTCTGAAAAGTTGAAGGTTCATTCAATACGAGGAAATGTCAATTTCAAGAACTGCAACAAGATAAGCCAACGACCACAAGTGTCTTTTGAAAATTAGCCTATCTCTTCAACGGGCAGATTTTCAAAAGAACACTATAAAAGGCTGAGGAATCAATTTGAGAAAAGGGTAACCTTGCATACCTGAAACACAAGCTTTCAAGCCATTATTCAAACTGTAACCAGAAAAATTCTCAAATCATTCAAGCTTAATCCTCAAGCCAGAACTTGAAGAAAATCAATCAAACACTTACCTGAAGGAAAGACGACTTCAATCGCCTGAAGAGGAAGCATTTGAAGAATCAAAGGGGTCTACATTCCACAGA
Organism: Rehmannia glutinosa; assembly: GCA_016081115.2. NCBI lineage: Eukaryota > Viridiplantae > Streptophyta > Magnoliopsida > Lamiales > Orobanchaceae > Rehmannia > Rehmannia glutinosa. The sequence goes on along the minus strand of JABTTQ020002392.1, from coordinate 326,870 downwards.
GGATTGTAGAAAGGTTCAAGGTCGAACCAGTCTTAAGTTCTTGGAGGGCTTCGTGATCAAATCCAAGAAGCTTGAGCAAGTGAGCTGTAGTAGCAAGACAGCTGCCCTGTGAAGAAGCTGAGTCGCATGAAGCCGCTTGATTGCGTGACCAAGGCATCTTCGACTGAGTCCCAAAGGATCAAGTCAGTTGTGTGATCAAGACTTGCATCTGGACTGATAACCACTTTGTACTCTGATCAATACTTAGTGGATTCCTCCAGGAGTTGGAGAAGAGAGGATTAGAAGATTTACCCCATCTTCGAACCTCTATAAAATTTATTGTGTCATTTACATTTCAGCACTTCAATTCTGCACATTATTTTATATCTGCTGATAATTTGCTATCCAATTGATATTTAATAAAGTGCTAAAACCAAGTGTTAAAACAACTTAAACCAAATTCAAGGGTGTTAAGTCTTCCGCTGAAAACATATCACAATCGAGTTAAGCTTTAGACTAAGCAGTTGAGTTATTCTATCAATAGCTCAATCGAGTCTGTTGAGTGGCTAACTCTGCTGGTTAACTAACTTAGTTGTCCATTAAGGACTTAGCTGTGAAGAATTAACTCTGAACTTATTTAAAAGGACTAAATCGAAAAGTTGGTAAGGTTTATTCAACCCCCCCTTCTAAACCTTACACTCACACCCCTTGGGACCTACAACACGCATCTTGAAACTGTGTTGCCGATACCCATCAAACATATCAACCCCTTCCTCCCACAACATTCTCAAGTCTTTAATCAAGGGACTTAGATAAACATCTATATCATTTCATGGTTGTCTTGGGCCAGAAATCATCATAGACAACATCATATTATTTCGCTTCATGCATAAATAATGAGGTAGGTTGTATATTACAAGCAAAACATGCCATGAACTATGGTTACTGCTTAAGTTAGTTACCATATGGATTCATTCCATCCGTAGAAAGTCCAAGCCTAAGGTTTCTTGCCTCACTCCCGAAATGGATACAAGCGATCAATTTTCTTCAATTGTGGAGAATCACCGATGGCGAAGTTGTCCATCACATTTTCTCGCATTTACATGCCATGTAGGTTCATTGCATCATCTGCATTCGCAAAAAATTGCTTAAACCTTGGAATTATTGGAAGATACCATAACACCTTCACGCAGGGGAACGTTGTTTTGTGCTCTCATCACTGCTACAATCACCATAGTTGACTTTGTACCATGATACCCCACACTTGGGGCACTTATGCAATGATTCATACTATTTTCTGTACAATATGCAATCATTAGGACATGCGTGTAATTTCTTGTACTCCATACCCATCGGACACAAAATCTTCTTCGTCTCATAGTTACAATTCGGCAATGTGTTATCTTTTGGAAGCATCTCCTTCAACAACTCAAGCAATTCAGTGAAGCGTTTATCACTCCACCCATTTCTGGCCTTCACGTTAACCAATTTTAACATTGCTGACAACCGAGTGAAATTTTTACACCCCGGATACAAAGGTGTCTCCGAATCACTTTTTATAGTATCTTACACATGTGCTCGCTGAAAAAACTCTCGACCAATGTCACGAATCATGTCCTCTAGCCGATCACCCATATCTTCATCTATCTGCACAGTTGGGATGTCTACTACTTCACCATGCCATATCCATGTTCTATAATTCTTATTTATTCCGTCACTAATAAGATGCTCCCGTATCTTGTCAACTTCATGCCATCTCAAATTCAAACAGTTGATACAAGGACAATAGTATTCTCCATCGCGTTCCATTCGATTTTGTCGAGCAAATTCCAGAAACTTTTCAACTCCGTTCTCATACTCTTTACTTATGCGACTTGCATTCATCCAACTTCGTTCCATTTTTGTCCTCTTATAATGTGTCAATAAATTGCAAGAATATCTATTAATGAGAAGATGTTAAAAGACAAACCACATGTGCTAAATTTTGGCAGCATCTCCCCTCAATTCTCAAGATACACATATTGCACTGCACCCGAGAACAAAAGGGAGAAACATACCAAAATTTTACTACACCAAAATTTTACTACATACACAATACAAATAGTATACTAATAAAATCACATTAAAATACATATTTTCAAACTGTCCAGATAAGTGGACAATTTAGAATTTAGTATCAAATTGTGAAGATTCACATTATTTGATGTTAAATTTCAAACGGGTCTAAGGTGTTTGAGCACATATTATTGCATGAGATACATATATCAAACAACATATATATGAATCAAAGTTCATCATTACAATAATCCTAAAATATATTAACTAACATTTATCACCATCTTCTCAAAACCAACATATATACATCAAAATTCAACCATAACCACTTATCAACATGCGTCCCTTCCTCCATCCATTTCATATATATACCAATACACACATACATAAAATATATATCAATAAATATATTTATACACACTGAAAGATTTCTATGTTACCTAAATGCGAGGAAATAATGTCTTTTCTAATTTTTTAATTCGATAAACATAAAAAATCTAGCAAAAATTCTAGAAAAGTATGAAATTTCACAAGATTAAATCAGAGAACCGTGAAGCTAATCCCAAACAACTAGTAGCAGATAAACCATTTACAAGTTTCCAAGTAGTGGGTTTCATATTAATCTAATGAGAAAAATAAATTCAGACCCACAGAAAATAGATGAAGGCAATCGCTTCTCTGCTAAGCCAAAGCGCAAGCGTGAAAAAGCTCCCCGCAAAAGCGCGCAAAGTTGATGGAAAAAGATATCATCCCTTCACTCAAACAAACTCTACAAGCTCAACAAGATATCTCCATAATTCCTAAAATTGACTCTTATTTCCTTCAAATCTCTGCAAGTGCCAACAAGTCTAATGTTATCCGTTGAGCCACTCATATTTGCTAAAAGATACAAAAACCTGGGTTCTTTTTTTATTGTTCTTATAGCACTACGAAAATTCGGAAAACCCCTTAAGTTTTTAATTAATGAAAGGAGCTTACCACTTAAGACAAACAAACAATGAACAATGTCATATTGAACTTGGAAATCCTACAACAAACTTCTGAATATGATAAGCAATGAATTTTTTTCCATAGTTATGTTTTCTACAAAAATTATGTTTTCTACCATCTCATGCACAGAGACACAATTTCCAAATTAACTGTTGATGGGACTCATTCAACTTATTTCACTTTTAATAATACAATACATTCAGATTAAGATTAACTAGCAATATGAAACTAGTTTCATATATTGAGTAAGACAATAAGCTGATAAAAGTAATTGACAATCGAATTAAAGCACAAAAAAAAAATTGAGCAAATAATTATAGTTCTAAGCAAATACTTAGGCTTGATACAAATTTAACCATCAGTTTTTAAGCAAATCAGTAAAACAAAATTGACCTAAAACTATCTGCAAATTAATCAAAGGTAAAACAAAATCAGAAAAAAGATGTAAGTTGAACTATATGACTCAGAAGCACAAGCCACCTAATGCAATCCCCTGTATTTTAATTCTTTTCCCCCTGAATTCAAGTCGAACCCATCAACATGACCAGGCAGAATCATCTTTTGTAATAGCATCGAAACCTTCTCAAACTATAAACAAGTGCTCCAATAGAAACAATAGCAATCACACTAAACTAAACAAAATATCTCCAATTAAAGTTCAAGCAAAGAGTCTCAAATCTCATTGTGAAATAACCCATTAGTTAACAAATTAGGTGTGTATGTATATAAGCAAACACACACACACACGGTCAAACAGAGCCATTAGTGATATGGTTTTAACTGAGAACAAAAAATTAAAATCAGTAGATATATAGATAAACAAAAATCGCAATACCCTCTAAAAACTATGAAAAAAAAATTAAAAAACTACTAATATAAGAGATTAGGGTTCTAACTTACTTCTAATGGGTACTTGGGTGAGGTGAGAAGAGATTTCAGATGGCCGCGGGAGATTGATCGAGACGTCCGTGCGGAGATAGCAACGCCGATTACAAGGTGGTGGTGGTGGTGGTGATGGCGGCCGCGGGAGATCGATCGAAAGACAAAATATTTCAGTGAATTTGTTTTTTATATGAGCGGCAACGGGAAGGAGGAATGAGACTGGATAGTGCTTAATTGTTTTTTGATATGAGCGGCAGCGGGAATGGCTCAAAGACTGATCGATAATAGCTAGGTTTTTTATCGTGGTTAAATGGGTAACAACAGTAGAATTTAATGGGTTTTTAATTTTCTACAGCGGGTTACGCAACACCGCTATTAAAATGTCCATATATTTTCAATTATGCCACCGGGTCATTTTTAACAACGGTTGGTCTCTGAACCGCGGTAAAGCCGTGTGGTTGAATGTGTTTTTTGTAGTAGTGTATGTAATGCTCTTTCCTCATGGGGCTCAATGAGACTTTCGCTCAAATCCGTGGACAGTTGTTGCTATTGAATCCTCTTCCACAGATTAACAAAGTGTTAATTTCTCTCATCTCTCAAGAAAAATGACAACGATCTGTCTCATATTTTACATGACCTCAACCTGAACCTCCTCTCAACCATGCTTTTTGCAGACCGTCATTCTCCAGAAACATTTATAGCTAGAAATCGCCCCTACAATACTCATTGCAACTTCCATGGTCATACCATTGAAAAGTGCTACAAAATACATGGGTATCTTCCATAATTCAAACCAAAATCCCATCCCCAAAATTTTGGCAATCCATATCCTATTAATCAAGTCACCAGTCAGGGCTCTTTTGCGGCGCAGGACTCTACGAGCAATTTTCTTCAAACTCTTAATCCTAATCAATATCAGCAACTAATGAGCTAATTCTCCATTCACTTACCTCCTATCAATGCCTCAAAAAATACTTTCTCGGATACTTCATCTCCTTCTTTACTACAAGTATTTACTCCTCTGTTGCTCGCACTCCTGCATTGTCGATCCAATCCTAGTCTCTGATGCTTCTCAACAAATTTGTGCGGATGCTCAAATTATTTTCAAAATTTGTTCCATTACACAAAACGTCTTTGACATTGTCTGATAATACATCCATCAATGTTCAGTTTTGTGGCAATATATGTATCTCTTCGTCTTTGGTGTTACGACATGTCCTTTATGTGCCTACCTTTAAGTACAACTTACACTCTGTGAGCTTCCTCATTCATGATTCCCGGACTAAACTTATTTTTCATTCTCTTTTTGAGAATTTATTACCGCCATTGTATGGTGTGGTGTCAAGTTTTAGTATAGAATATGATAACTCTACAAAGAAATAATATCGAATTATTGTTAAGTATTGAGAAAATAATAGTCTAACTTTATCTAGAAATTTGAATATGGATGAAATTGATTACACTAAAATCAATTATAAAATTAAGTAAATGATAATTAATCAAAGAGGATACTACACAAATGATAAAACAAATTCTAGAAGTTTGATGCACCTAGTTTTCCTTATGCTATTAATATAGTATATCAATCACAAATTATCAATTTATAAGCCAAGATTCCTTCAATAATCACTTCCTCTCTCAATTGTCAAATGATTGTAAATTTCAATTAAGATATCAATATATCTATGAAGATCACAAATCAAAATCTCAACATAATATATGATCTCAATAAATGGCTTCAAATGTTTCCTAAATTTCTCAATTCTATGAAATCATAGGTTATGTTGTTTCAAGGTCATGTATTCAATTACCTTTCTCAAGTGTTAAATCAAATACACCCAACAACCTAATTATTAATCAAGTAATTTAGAAGCAATTAATCCAAATAGCACAAATAATTTGAAGCATATAGATTGTTGAACCACAATCTCAAAACATAAGTTCAAACTGAAGTTACATCAACCTCTAGAATTAAAGAGTTTAGCTCATGATGGTAAAATAATAAAACGTCTCAAATGATAGATGAAAAACAATAAGAATGAAATCTAAAGATTAATGAAGAATCTTCTCTATTTCTAGATTATAGATGCCTTCAATCTCCTTTCCAAAGTCATCTTCAGGTGTGTATTTATATCGGTCGCCTGCAACTCCTACACACATTTCTCCGCTGCCAAGTTTTTGACCCCCACTGTAGCATGGGGGTATCGGGCACTGTAGTGCCCGACTTTATTCATCTCTTAAAATATGTTTTTCTCTCTTTTCAAATGTGTTTTTTATTTTCCAAGCATGTTTCTTCTCTTTTGGACATGAATTTTACCCTTTCTACACGTACCAATTCGATGGTGATACTAAAACTACGAAATGGACTTAAAATGACTCAAATTACTCAAAAACAACATAATATTCCTACTCTAGAATACTCGATTCGTTGGTATAAAACCAACTTAACAAATACCCCAAGCTTGAAATATTGTTTGTCCTCAAACAATCCACTAACTTCAACAAGAGAAAAGACACTGGTTTGAAATTCAAAAATATACTTAGAATGCAGCCATTTCATAAGCAAAAGAATCTAACCAATCACAATAGTGTTTCATTATCAATAAAGCACGAGAGTTTTACATCAATCTTGTGACCTCGTGTGTGTGTACAATCAATTTTCCAACTCTAGTTTCATTGTCTACAGAAACTTTGCAATCTCAAATACTTTCCAAATGATTATCTTTTTGAAGTTGTACCCGAACTCATAAAAATACCTTTAACACTAGTCTCCACTAACGTTGGTGATTATAATATAAGAATCAATAGGGCTTTCAAGATTGTAATGTGGTTTCAGGGTAAGGTAGGAAAATATAGAATAAAGTATCTCAATTCACCCAAAACACAAATTTTATCAAGTCAAATCAATCGAAAAATAATACCCTACCATAAGTTTCGATATACGCTCTAGTCATTCCCTATTTTACAAGCCTTTTTTTCAAGCCTTTTTTTCATACCCCTAAACTTGACCATTTGCATATATAAATACGGGTTATTCACAACCCTTGACTTAGAAAACTTTACAAACTTCTTCAAAATCTACCCATTCAAAAAAATGAACCTCCAACTTCTAAAAATATCATTCTAGAAAATTGTGTGTGGGTGACGGGTATCTTTCGGATAATATTCATGCAAAGTGCAGAAAGTGTATGGGTTGTCAAAGGAAAAGATCTCAATAAGCTCAAAAGGGGATACTAGGGATAATATCAATGCACGGGTAGGTAATATAGGTTATAGCTCTTCAAAAATGACCTAAATCATTTTCTTAATGCTACATCACCTATAATTTTGCCTCGATTAGTGTTCAAGCAAGTCTTAGAGTCCGACATGATCATTCAGTTAGCAATTAATCATGCAAACCGCTTCTAAAGTAATCAACAAAGTCAACCAAGAGATTTGTGCGAGTAAAGAAATCATAGATCAATGTTTAACATCATACTATTGTAATAACTCGACACATCATGTCTAGCAGATTCTAATTGTTATGCAATTTTGACAATCATCTAGACGACCTAACTTGAAAAAATACGACGACTCGACTCTTTTTTTTTATAACGCACTCCAACAAACCTAAAATAACCATTGTCCTTAATGTAGAAATGATAGGAAAACTTTCCTAGTAAACAAGGAATTAAGATTCCTCATCCGAATCAAGTGTTGGAAGAAAAATGACGAGCCCAGGTGGTGGTGGTGGTGGTGGTGGTGGTGGAAATGGAAACTATGGATACATCTGACCTTAAATCTAAGCAAGTACCCTGTTGTGCTCGTTCTCATATTCTTCTCGTGCTGCTTGATGGCGTTTCTCAGTCTGAAAAGCAATGGCTAAGTGGAAATGGCTATTCTCAACTCATGCATTTTTTTGAAATAAAGATCCGTAGGCTCGCCATGGGAACCTGAAGAATGAGACTGGGCCGCCACCGAATCGGGCTGGGCATCAATGCTATGTATTGGAGCTGGAGCATCAACCTCAACATCTAGAGAGATGTGATCAGGGTCAATGATGTATCCCGCACCCTATGGGTCAGGCACGCTGCCGACCCACTCCTCACATGAAGCGAGAATGGTGGAATCAATCGGCTCTTTAGGTTGCTCCAAAGGCTTGTCACTGCCCCATGTGATTCATACAAAGGCCACATATTAATGCTAGCATGACTAATTCCCCGAATGTGCAATGTCAGATTGAATAGTGAATGGATTGAGAAATAATCACTACTGGGTCAAACTGGATGTCATTAATGATAACATATAAAAGATAAACCCGACTTTTCGTGACATCACTAACATGCCTGGTCGGCATCAAGTTATGGCAGATGAAATAATACCAAGTATGACCATACCGCCAGTGGATTTGGTATGATGCCATTCTGTGCCCGAGCAATAGAGAGCTAGAACAATCAAATCCAAGTCAGGTGGCTAAGAGATAAATTCAGTGTAAGGTGTGTGATACACCTTAGGTAACACGTAGTATTGTCGAATGTCTGATGGATCATACGAGATGTCATCGCCACAGACATAGATGACGGCGGACTCTTCGGGTCGGGAAATGCATATTCGCGTAGAATTCCCAAACAATATTTGGTGCATGAGGCTCAGGTTGAGCAGCTAGCTTTTTCCAACATCTCTGTCGAATCATGCTTGCAAGGTCCCGTCTTGTGGGCCCTAGTTGGAACCCCCGCTCAACGGTAATACTCCACGTGCTCAATTTTTCATAAAATAGTGTTTGCGCGTCCAAACATATGAAACGGTGGCTGTCATAATTGGCGGAAGTACTAGCCTTATTTTTGCCCTTGCTCGTGATCTTCGACTTGCCCATCGTAGGAAATATTAGATTGGCCTGTGAAAATAGACAAAACACAACAACACGTGGAAACGAGCAACATGGGTTAAGGTTTAGAAATTCATGCGAGAGATGAAATATGCACCAAAGCAACATATTCATGGTCTTATGAATAGTGAACAATGGAATCAAGAATTGTATACATAGTTACAGGACTTTTCATTGACACATTTTATCAAACACCTTATGGGCATAAGGATTAATAAAGGATGAACAATAAATTCATATATTAACACATGCCCAAAAATCAACACAAATCTAGTTATAGCATAAAGAATTCACATAACCCAACAATATTCATCAATTAATGCACATGAAATTCGAAATTGAAAAGCTATAGATTATTTACAAAAAGGGATAATCATGGTGAAGGGTTTCACTTGTGCCAACTTTTCAAGGATAATGTAGAAGATGAATATCAAGAGTAAGATGCTCAAATGTTCATTGATTATGAAAGATTGAAGATTGATTGGGTGATATGAGTGTGTGTTTGTGTTGGGGAGAGAAATGGCGAGGGGGGGCGAGGATTGGTTTGAGGTGTTTGTGAAATGACCAAGTGTGGCACACTTATGCTTGAAGACCAGACGGGCGCTGCAGTGCCAAACAACTAGAGCTCGCTATCTTGTTTTCGGCAATGGTGCTGCAGTGGGTTCGGATGGGCGCTGCAGCGCCTTCTTTCAGGTATTCCCTTTTTTTTTTTAAATATGAAATCAAATATTATAAGAAATGAGCAACTACGAAAACAAGTAAAACGCTTGGGTTGCTTCCCAAGAAGCGCTAAATTTATAATCTTCAGCCGGACTAATTACTCGGGCTTAAGAATTTATATTACCAAGTGAAAGATTTAAAACCTTCCTTGCTTCATCCCTGATCAATTAATGTTTTAAACATTGTCCATTTACCTAGAATATATCCCCGTCTTTTCCATATATATCCATAGCACCAAATGGAAATACTCATTCAATTACAAATCGACGGGATCATCATGATTTAAGCTTACCTGGAAATAACTTCAGTCAAGAATTGGATAGTAACATTTGTTGACCGGGTACAAATTCGCGTCATAAAATCATTTGATCATGCTATTTTTTCATTTTTTTTCTTTATAGATCATGGCATTTTCGTATGGTTCTTGCCCTATAATGTTGATTTAATATTTTAATTGGTTGCCGATTTTATATTTTATTAATTTAATAATAATAAATCTTATTTTTTTTAAAATTGGAATTTAATACTTACCAAACATGTAATAGTAACACCTTATTATTTATAGTAAAACTTAATAGTAATCTAAATATAAAATAATTAAAAATAAAATATAAAAATTATTTAAAAAATCTGAAAATGAATAACAAAAATTTAATAATATATTTAGATCTTAGTTAAATTTTATAATTTTATTAAATATCAGCAAGTTTTATTTATATTATATATATGATACAAATGTATAGTGTACATATATTATATAAATGAAGATATTACTATTTACAAAAAAGTACTTAACGCATGTATTTTTCGGTTTCTTGAAAATTTATCTCCTTCGCTCCAACCAGTACTCCCAACTTATTAAAGAAAAAGTATTTAAGAAATAAAATAGTACAAAATAAAATCTAAATATTATTTGATAAGACCGACCAAATAAAACATTTAAAATTTAAAATAAATTAATAAAATAAAAACAAGCATATAAAAACTATAAAATATTTAATAAATCTAAAATTATCCAAGAATACACAAAATTATTTAAATAAATAAAAAATTATGAAATAAAGTCATAGAATAATAATATAAATCTAAAATTTATTTGATAAGTCGTAATATTATCAGATAAAATTTTAAAAGTAATTAAAATGAATAGATTCAAGTTACTATAATAAAAACATAAAACATTGATTAAATAAAATGAAAAATACTTGAACAACATCTAAATTGTTTTAATACTTATTACATGAAGAAAAATGCTATTTATTTGTTATACTTCTACTTGTGCTATATTCATTTGTTAATAATTATTATTCATTTGTTTATGTTATAATATGTTTTTTTAAGGGAATCTTGATTTGAATATAATGATATTGTTATTGAGAAAACAAATGACACTTTTATTCTATTTTTTATATTTATGCATATAGTCATTTATTGGTATAAATTTCAATTATGCCTCAATTGATCCAATCTGACAAGTATTATTAATATTTGTATTAACTTGCTTCAACTGTATAATCAATTTTTTTATTTTTCTCATGTTTCTAAAATTTTAATTTGTTGTGGGATTTTTACATAATATTTCAAAAAATGTATTAAATAATTATAGAAATATTATTTAATAAATCACACATTATATTATTTTGTTTGACTTAAGACATGTGAACATGCATCTCTTTCCCCGTTCAAATGACAAAGGCGGTTTGGATACCCCCATTACCATTCATACGATGTATCAATTTCTTAATATTAGAATTATGCAATACCTCATTATATTATACTCCGTGCGTCGCACAGGCATTATACTAGTTAGTAGTAAACACAATTAGATAAGGTCCATTTTATTTATGAAAATATTCTGATGCACGAACAACAGTACAGGAGTATCAAAATAGGTATTATTTTCTCTGCAGTACAATTGCATCTTGGAGCTTCACCCAACACTTTCTGCAACTGAAATGGAAAGAAAATACGTCCGTTAAATCATGAAAATTTGCAACTTCAATTCCAGAAAACAACATCAGAGATTTATCATGAAACAAATATCTGTAAATAACCGAATCAGAAAATAAATCACTTAATATATATGTTACCAACTTATATAAGAGCCCGTTCCATGAAGAGGTGGAGATTGATTGCCATCACCCGGGCTAGGTCCAGTTTTTGTGGGCCGAGAGGCCTTCGTCTCCAAGTTATTGTAGCGATTCAAAACGTAATTCACTGGACGCCTGCGCACATTTCAACAAGTTCAGATATAGATGCAACAGCCTCTTACCGTGTGACAATATTGATTGATCCCATCCATCTACACATTTTATTCAATGGTCTAGATTGCTATTAAAAATAACTGATTTTTCAATTAATTAATAGTTGAAAAGGGCATAATAGTAACTAGAAAAATGACATAAATCAACGCCCCTACAATCAAGTAATTGATTAATATCACGTTTCCATAACGGAATTGAGCACCATTTTAATGGCAGAACTATTACCATTTAATAAGTGGTTGTACACCATTTTATATCTAACATTGTATAATTGTACATTATCTAAAGGAACTATAAAGACAAAATGGTATAACCATCTTTCCATTTAATAACTAAATTGTGGTACCATTTTATATCTAACAGTGCATCATTGTATAACTAATTATACATCATCTAAAAAGAACTATAACAACAATATTGTGTAACCATCTTCCCATTTAATAACTGAACTGTACGTCATTTTATATCTAACAGTTCATCATTGTATAATTAATTGTACATCATCTAAAAGAACTACAAAGACAAAATGGTGTAAGACCATCTTCCCAAAATGACGCCCTGCAATCATGGATGTGATAAAGATCACGTTTCCATAATCGAATCGCACCATTTTAATAGTTGAACTGTGCACCATTTTATATCTAACAGTGCATCATTTTATAAGTAATTGTACATCATCTAAAAAAACCTATAAAGACAAAATGGTGTAACCATCTTCCCATAATGCGCCCTACAATCATGTATGTGATAAAGATCACGTTTACATAACTGAATTATGCACCATTTTAATAGATGAACTGTGCACCATTTAATAAGTGATTGTGCACCATTTTATATCTAACAGTGCATCATTATTTAACTAATTTTACATTACTGTGAGTAAACCGCAAGTGAATAAAAAGTAGAAACAATCATAAAATCAAATCCCATAAAAATCATTGGGATGAATAGTTACCAAAAGTAGCTACTTTCTTTTACAAACAAATGACAGTTATGCCCTTAATTCGGCGAAAACTAAATAAATAAATAAAAAATTCGTAGAAAATCTGAACCTTTGGATTTGTTGAATTAATGGATTTGATTAATCCACACTGCCACAAGGTAAGCCTCCTGCCATATTTGATCCTAACTCTCTCTATATATATATATATATATGTGTATATATATATATGGGAGATCATATTGAGACCATATCTCTAGGTGAGATACAATGGACTAATCTCAACCATATATTCCCCACTATTAATTAATCAATGGGTGTGATTAATGGATAAAAAATATATTAAATTAATTTAATCAACATAAGGGTAGTGGGGAAAAATAACGTAATAAAGTAATTATAAAAATGGAATCAAATATCTTTTTCTCTCATACATCTCTCAATCTCACGTCTCTCTCTCTCTCTCTCTCTCTCTCTCTCTCTCTCTCTCTCTCTCTCTCTCTCTCTCTCTCTCACACACACACACACACACACACACACACACACAATTCCTCCATTAATGCAAATGAAAAAAACTGTGAAGAGCTCGAACTGTGAAAAAACTGTGAAGAAGATGCAATTTTTGTTCCAAATGAGAAAACAACAATAATGAACTCGAACTGGTTTATATTTAACCCACACTTTATAAACTGATTTTATAGAGAAAAAAATCGTGAAGAAGAAGATGATTTATGTTCCAAACGAAGAAACCTATCACTACGAAAATCAAAAATCAAATTACAGTCTTACTCTTAAAATAGCGAAAATAATGGAAAACAAAAAAAATTGATTTAATCACCACCATTCGATTTTAATAATTAATGGATGTGATAAGTCCATATTGTCTCACCTAGGGAGGGTGGTCTCATTTGAACCAAATCACATATATATACATATATACGCGCGTGCACACACACAGGCCAGATCGATTCAACTCCGATCCAACCGATTTAAAAAAAAATTGTTTTTGTTATATTGTACAAATAATATTGTAACATATCAATATTATGTAATACATTTTTAAATTAAAATTTTATAGATAAGCAACGTTTTTTTAATTAAAAAACTTCAAAATGAAAAAACAAAATAGTCGGTTCAACCGATTTTGGCCAGTTTTAGTTGGTTCAATCGTAAAATTGATTTTTGGGGCCTAACCAGATTTGTCCAACCACCAGTTCCTGGTTCAATCGGTAAAACCAGCTGGTCGGTCCAGTTTTTAAATTCTTACTAATATATATATAATTACAATAACTAACCAGATCTTTTAGCCTAATTACAAAAAGACTTAGTTATCTTTTCAAATTATAAATATTCCATTGACATTTTTTTATCTTACATATTTAATTAACCATCAAAGCATAATGGATATTTGTTAGTGTAATACAAACTTCGAGAAAGTATTTGTAATTTTGAAAGATAAACGGATATTTTTTTTATGTAATTAGGCTAATTCTTAGGGATAGTGTTGTAATTATCCCTGCATATATAGAGGGGCAGATATTTACGCATCACAATTGATGTTGGGTTGAACGGGAACAGGAACGTCAACATTGCAAAGCTTGGGAAGCTGATTAGCTTTGTCTTGATTAACATTAACATACAATGCAACTTGCTTGAGGCACTCGCACACAGATTTTCTATCTGCTGAGTTAACAATTGCATTAGCCAATGCCTGAGCGCCCTGGCAACAAGTGGGGGTAATTTCGCCAATTCCCATCAGAAAGGGCTGACAAGGCATCAGATATTCCAGGGCTGCTAGACATGACGTGGCTTTTGCCGGGGCCGGTGGGCTGAAGAATAACAGGGCCAAAAATAACAATCCTGTCATGCAAGTACTTGAACGATTATATCCCATTATATTTTTTTCTGAAGAAAAAAAAGTTGGCTGATTAATATTTGGTTCTTGTGGTGAAGTTGGAGGAATAGTGTGCTTTATTTATAGTGGTGTAATGCAACGGAATCACTGTGCTTTTCTCGTGAATACAGAGTAGTCATACCAGTGCTTAGCTAGTATTTGGTAAGTGCAATGATTGTACATTCCCTAGAATTAGCAATTAAGAGGGCTTTTTGGGAAGGAAAAGGAAGTTTGTTTGCTTTTCCGTAATATTTCCTAAAGAGTCTTCGCTGGATCATAATGGCGTAGTTCGATTTTGTGAGGGAGATTAGGTAAGAGACTAATTGGTGTATTTTACGGTGTTTGGTTTTCTCGAAAAATGGAGAAAATAACGGGATAGAATACTTAAGTCGAAGCGAGAATTGGATTTTCTAACCGCAAGATGAAATTGCCCCATACAAAAGTGCTAACGATTCCAGGACAATCGTCTGTAAGATACGACGACTTTCAAGTTTAAGTTAGCAACACTTACAAAACTTAAACTTTCAGTGAACAAAATGTTTCGATTTTATAAAAGGGAAAAGATAGAAACAATATGCTAATAATGCAGATGTTCAGATGATTTTCGGATGTTTAGACTGAGTTATGGGGTCATGCTTATATAGAAATCCGAATGTCAGTTCAGAACAGATGCATCCCTGGCCCAGATCGATCAGGGCTGTCAGATTGTGCTCTATGTGATCAACAGTTGTGATCTGAGGGTCTTTCATCCAACCAAAGGTACATAACTCTTAGCACGCGCTCCTGCACACTGAACAGTTGTGTCCAGTCATGGTGACTTGTCAGCGAACAGGTGCGTCCAGTCAGTGCCACCGCGTGCCACATATCTCCATCAGGACGACTCTTGCCAAGTCATTGTCTCCTGAGTTGTACTACCACATCACCGAGCCATTAGACCGAACCCTGGTTTGATTTTCCAAAACTTTAAGGCTCCACAAAGCTCCCCGCGATGATGCGTACGTGCCAAGTGCAAAGTGCAAAAGTACGCCTCTAAAACGTCAAATGCAACTATGTGTGACGTACGCGGGCCCGGCTCTATCTCCGACTCTACCTCCTTATCCAGCTACAGCTCGGGCTCGGACGGTGTTCCGCACCATCCTCGGTGCTATTGGAACTAGCCAAAGGCTAGTCAAAATTGACTTGGTCCACTAGGGTATGCCATAAGGACCTCCACTTGATTACTCCTTATCAGTGGTGAAGCTCTATATAAACTAGTTAAATATTTAATATGTTTCCTATGTGGGATATGGTTTCTTATATTCCCACCCTTTTATATTCCTTATATAAAAGGCATTTAAGTGACTAACTTTATCCATTAATTTCTCATTCACCTGAAATTGGTTTTGAGAAATTCAAAATTCTAATTTCATCTACACGCGGTGTAGATTACAATGACATCATTTATTTTTGAAACTAATAAATGAACCCAGTCAAATAATTGGTCAAAATTGTGTCAAAATCTATTTTATATAAACCAATTTCCAACAATCCCCCACATGAATGAACATTAATGAATGCATCTAAGCAGAGTCATTTGAAAGTTCCAATAAACTATTATTACATCAGGATAGGTAGCTTACGGCTTTGAACCGTCCTTAGTAATATACTATCGGATTTACTAGCTGCTTAGTGACACAATATCTTGAACTATTCAGTCGTTTGTGTAATTAAGACAAAGGTACTTACACAATAATAGTTCTAACACATTTTGTTCTCACGTTGTGTCCATTTTGGCCCTGGACCATATCTTAGATTCATAAATATTCCAAATAGAAGCAGTCATTATTTCTCACTTACATAGATGATCTCCTATAAAGAGTATCATGCCATACTCCACCTTTTAGGTATAAGAATCATTAAAAGATAAATGTAACCTCACCACACTCTGCAGGGTTTTTCACTTGAACGTTAAGGAACGAGTGATAATTTCAAGTGTTCAATCGAATATTCATAACTTAGTTGTCTCATTGAACCAAGGTCATGGGATATCCAATTCACAAGATTGGATTACCGCTATGAACATTCTTATTTTGTGGATTTTAAATCCATTCCCTTTAAGAACTTGTACATTTGATCTCGACTTATACCTTTAGTTAGCGGATCAGCTAGGCTTTCCTTTGACTTCACATAGTCAACTGCAATAACCCCATTCGAGATCAATTGTCTAATGGTATTATGTCTTCGACGAATATTGGATTATTTTCGTGAGGAAGTTCTATATCACGACCACCATTACTTACCGGAAGCAACTTCTCCTACTGGAAGACAAAAATGAGAGCCTTCATCAATTCGGTTGACGAACATGTCTGGAAATCCATCCTTACGTGCTGGACGCCACCCACTGAAGTTGCTGATGATAAGACTATTCCAGAGAAAGAAATTGAATGGTCTACTGCTGAAGATCAATCAGCAAATTCTAATTCCAAAGCACTCAATGTCATTTTTAGCGTTGTTGATGAGAATTAGTTCAAATTGATCTCAACGTGTGTGACTGCAAAAGAGACATGGAAAATTCTGCAAGTTGCTTATGAAGGAACTGGAGCAGTAAGAATGTGTAAACTTCAAATGCTTACTTCTAAATTCGAAAATCTTCGCATGCATGAAAGTGAGACTATTAATGATTTCAATGATTGACTTTGTGACATTGCTAATGAATCTTTTACTTTAGGGAAGAAATATTCTAATTTTAAACTTGTTAAGAAAGTTTTGAGATCTCTTCTAGAAAGGTTTGCCTGCAAAGCAACAACTATTTGAAGAATCCAAAGTTCTTATAGAGATGTGTTCGCCAAAAAATATTTGTTTATATCTTTATATTGCAAGGGCTCGTTTGGTTGCATGATGGTAATGTGCATGATTAATTCCCATTTCATTTTCCAGTCTTATCATGTGGATACAATAAGTCCTATTATTGTGTTTGTTTGATGGATTAGGCCATAGGACACAAATGGTTTTATTAATAATGTGTTTGGTTATGTTGGATAAGAACATTTATTCAAGGTGGATATGACTTTTGTAGCCCTAACTTATAATTTATTTATCATTTTCACAACACAAAAGGACATTAGAGGGGTAAGGGGGTAATTTTGGTTTGCAAGAGAAAATGTTGGGAAATGTATCCCACCCCTATAGTGGGATATGGTATCATTAAATTCATTTGATAAGAGACCGGGCCTTGTCTTTTTCATGGGCCCAACAATGTTGAACCAAACAAAACAATATGCATGATTTATAACAAAAGTGGTTGATATCCCTAGCATAACACCCAACCAAACGAGCCCCAAGTGCACAGTGTAGTTTATAGGATAATGACAAGCAATATTGTATTCCTTGGGTATTAACTACGAAACACTTAAGCTATAATAACATCGCATTCTAATTTTATTTAAGCTACCGAATATCACAAATTTTAAGAAATAATCGAAAATTAAAAATAAAAGAAATAAATTTCGAACCCCACAAGTATTTTCAATAAATACGAAAGCAACCCTAGGCACATAATCTCAACATGCTTCTTCGATATTAAATCCAATTAATGTTTAACAAAACGAATTCATGCATTTCTATGGGTTCAATTCCTAAGTTAGTCTATTCCCCCTCCCAGGCGGCGCATAAATAGCAAATTAATAACAATTGTAGATCTCCCGATACGTTACAACCATTATTAACTCCTGAAAGATCTATGAACTGACTGACTTCCCACAAACAGTTGTAAGTCTCCCAACTCGTTACACCTGTTAATGTCTGAATTCGATTCGTCTATGTCAGAACTCATCTCCCGAATTTCGCACTAACAATTACGACATGCAAATTATTGATCAGATAATAAGCAATTAAGAATAAACACTCAACTTCATAAAATAGAACACATGAATCAATTAAGAAAACAATCAATCAAGATTTAACATGAATCCACAGTTTTGATTATACCCTAGGATCCGAAAATTAGCCAAACATTGATAACAAATTCAAAGACAAACTTGAAATCAACATTGTGACATTACTTAAGTACAGACAGGAGATATAAACTAAGAAAGAAAACACCTTCTTGTCAGGATGGATCCTCCATCCAAGCCTTCGAAACTCTTGTGCTTTCGTAGATGTTAAAGGTGTTGTGGTGTTCTTCGTAACCTAGCCCTTCTCTTTCAGAAGACCTTTGATCTGTGTAATCCTATGTATTTTGGTGTGTTGTATGAATGATGTTCAATGATGAAAATTCGTCCAGGCTTTTGGTCCTCCTTATAAAGATACTTTGAGAGATCACTCGTGGAGTTCTAATGGGGAAAGGACTCAAAATCTGCTGCAGACACATCACACGGTCTGTGTAAGTTCACACGGGCACCCCACATGGTCTTTTGGTCTCACACGGACAGACCGTGTAATTCGTCTCTGAAACGCAAGTCGCACGGACGTGTAAAATCACACGGAACCATTCACACGGTCAAGTCGTGTGACTTCACATGGCCCGTGTGAGTTGCAAACTTACGAATTCACTCCTGGGGTCTTCATGAAAGTTCTAGCCCTTTCTCTTAGCTTTCTATGGCTACAATACTAAACCCTGTTAGTGCTAAAGATTGTTAGCAAGTAATCCCTTTTTGTTCGACCTTCTATGTTTCTTTCCTTCACATCTTTGCTCGTACCTTATCTCTTGACTTATAATTTGGAACATGATATCGTTTTTTATCCAATTTAGCTCTATTTCCTGTAAGAAGTTACAAGAATACGCAGTATCATGCCCAACAAAGGAAACCAACCAAAACACATTTAATATAAATGCAAATGTATCAAATATATACAAAAATAAGCCCCTAAATGCATGTATATTTTACACGTATCAAAATCCCCAGACTTAAACCATTGCTCGTCCTCGAGCAAATTAAGAAAAATAATATCAATGGGTACAAAGAACACACAAGAACACTATAAACATTCAATCTCATTTGACTACATATTCAAGTAAACCATGCAATTCATCATCAAGAAGTCATCAATCACAAGTTTGGTATAATTAATACTCTCTCAGGTACTTGACATCGCAACTCACAAGTAGTAGTGTATCACTCAACTGTAAAAGTGTACGGTTAGTGTTTGCGCTCAAAATCAATTCAATGAATGTAGAACTACCATAGCCTTGGAAATCGTCTAACATCTCTACCACTTTAGTGTGCACAATTTAAGAATCAAAAAGGACTTTTCACTTGGTTGTAATGTAGGCTCTTTGGTAAGGGTAGGAAAATTTTGGATTTAGTGACTTGACTTGAGCAAATAGAGTTTACGTACACAGACTTGCAACTCAGCAACTCAATTTCATCTAAAAATCATCCTTACTTTGCTGGTTTGGTACCTGACATTTCCGAGTTACTAATTTAGTACCCAACTCCACATTATTTTTAAAATTGGTACCTATTTACTTTTAATGATGAAAATACCCCCAAGAAACATAAGTTATACTCAAAATAAATTTTTGAGTATACTTATTTAAATTATAAAATCAATTAAAATTTTAATTAATTTAATTAATAACAAATAAAAAGAAGTTTCTAAAATATTAAAGAATTTTAGAAAAAATAAAATTAATTACATTAAATTAGTAAATTAATAAAAATACATTAAAATTTAATTAATCAAAAATAAAAATTAATTTAGTTAACTAATTTTAATAATTAAAAGAAATTTAAATAATTTAAAAATTAAAATTCAGATAGTAAAGAAGAAGATTATATCAATTTTTTTATTAATATATTAATTTTTAATTAGTATTTAATCGAATTTTAAAAAAAATGATTAATTTATTTTAATTTATTTTAGTTTTTACAATTAGGAATTTAATAATTTTATTAAAATAATAATAAATTATTTTTCAATTAAATTTATTTTTTAAATTTAATAATCCTAATTAAAACATAACTTTTTAACAAAAATTAAAAAAAATCTTAGGGGCATTTTCGTCTTTAAAAATTAATAGGTACCAATTTATAAAAAAATGTGAAGTATGGGTACTAAATTGGTAACTCGGAAATGTCAGGTACCAAACCAGCAAAGTGCGTATAGATCAGGTACTAAAAAATTAATAACCCTATTCTTTTTAAACTCACCTCCACCCTTTTTTCTTCTTTTTCATTCTTAGGCCCTTTTGCCTTTTTTTTCTTATCTTTTTTCTTTAGTTTCAAGCTCTCAATAGCTCAAAATTTCCAGAATTGTTTTTTATTTTCATTCTTTTGCTTGATTTTTCTCTTTCTTTTTCGGAGATTCTTTTTTTCTTTTTCAAGCTTCATTATTCTTTCATTTACCTATTCAATGCTCATCCCTCTTTCTTTTGCCAATTTTTTCTCTTTTTCATAATTTCAACCCATCTCCCCCAAACTATTCATCTTCTATAAGCTTAAGTAGTTTTAGGGTTAAAAATCATCTTTCAATTTTAAAGATAAAAATGTGGCTAACAATAAAAAAAATATTGGCTCAAAGTGGCTAATTAGGGAATCATGAGATTATAGGTAGGCTTTTTAGGCTAAATAAAGATGGCCTTAAATCATTTTTCAAAAATTGCACACACACATGGATTCAATGAAGATACCAAAGCAAGTTCCAGAATTCTAGAAATTATGAATGACACACTCAAGAAAAAACACTACAAGAAAATTGAAAAATAGCGACGAAATTTTCGTCGCTAAACCCATAAAATTCGTCGCTAAAATGTTTAGCGACGGATTTTTTCCGTCTTTATTTAACTCGTCGTTAATTCCTCAATGACGGATTAGATTCCGTCGCTAAATAGCGAGGGACAAATCTGTCGCTAAAATGATAAAAATCCATCGCCAATCATGAATTGGAGCGACAAAATGGATGACGAATTAGCGACGACGTTAACGACGGACAAATTCGTTGCTAAATACAGCGATGGAATAGTCCGTCGCTAAAGATAGCGATGGATTAGTCTGTCTTACATTTAGAAAATAGCGACAGATTGTCCGCGCTATTTGTATAATATTTTTTTATTTTTCATTTTATTTTTTATAATTAAAAACCTATAAAAATAATTCACGTTCAAGTTACAAAAATTCATTTACATATACTATATAAACTATCAATAATAGTCAATATAATATATGTTTTACAAAAATTATATGTCAAAACATTTATAATTATAGAAATACGCAACACATCCATATATAATCTAAAATATAAAATATAAATGTCTATAGAATTTGTCCAATTTGTGAATGGCTGTCAAGCAGGAGGCATCTGTCCCTGGCGGCGTGACTCCATCATCATACGTACCAACTCTGATACCTGTGACTGCAACTGAATGCGCTCATGACGCTCCTTCTCCAATTGCTCTCGCACAGCCGCCACCTGCTTAGCCTGATGCGCAACCTGCTCGGTCATCTGCTGCCTGACCTGCTCGGTCACCAACAACATATATCAACAGAATCCCCTCCTCCATCCATTTCATATATATACCAATACACAGATATGTAGTATATATAAATATGTATCTTTATACATACATTAAGTTTTAGATGTTACCTTAAAACGAGGAAGGCAACAACTAAAATTCTCGACAAAGGGAGCTCTAATCGCTCAATCAACAATCTGCGAATAGAGAAATGCATAGTAGAGAAATGCAATACTTAAATAAGGGATAATAACAATAGAGCCCATGAGGACTAAGATGCTAAGTATAAATGAATAATGTTATTCTCCAGCTCACTGTTGGCATTAATGGCAAAAGGACAAGAAGTGAAAATTATAATCAATGAGCATGTATGGGGAAGATGATGCATGCATGTTATCTAATTTCCCCAATATTTGGCTTCAGATCAAAGCAATGCAGAATGCGTATACTTATTTTAAGACATCTTAGAAAGCTTAGATCAAAAACAACTAACTAATCAAATAATTGTCCCACAAGCCACTCATTATTATAAATAACTAGTGTTTCACCCGTGCGATGCACGGGATGTGTAACAGTAGTGTGGTGTTGCTCATTAAAATGAATCCATATAAAAAAATAATCATAAAAAATATACAATATAGAGCGTGAAACAATCAAACGACAATAACGTTCCTTGAATTACATATTTTGAAATACTTCTTTGTACACAACGTTAACTGTCTGTTTGTTTTTAGATGCATCATCACCGCAAACTAATATTTACAATCCCTTTCGATTGGTAACTCACGCAACTGCAACATAAAATTGGCCATGACTAAAAACTGGATTCGTTAGGTACAACCTGACGTTAGAAAGAGACTGTCCTTGGCTCTTATTTATCATCATAGCATATGAAACGATCAAAGGAAACTGTCTCCGCTGAAACTTGAAAGGTATCCTGAGGTCAGAAGGGGTCAGTGACATTCGCGGAATCAACACTTTTTGGCCTGCATTGGCACTTGTGAGAATTTTAGATTCGAGCACGTGTGCACCAAGTCTCGTGATCACCAACCTCGTACTGTTACACAATCCAATTGAATTATTTGTGTTCCTCAGAATCATAACAGGAGTCCTAACTTTCAAATGTAATTCGTGATTAGGAACACCAGAACATCTTATGCTGTTTAGGAAATCTGGCGTGTGCAGATCATGTAAGAAGTCAACATTGGCGTCCGATTTGCAGGTGTTATCAGAACTCAAATAAGTGTGACCCTCGGATGAGTTCAATGAAGTCATATATTGATTTATGGACTCAACAACATCGAGGTTTGGCGCTAAGATAGCTCTATCCTTCAAGTATGTCGGATCATCGGTGGCATCTTTGAACATTGGATAGGTGTTTTCGATAATAGTCGAGATTGGATCACCCGATGCTTCGAGCAAAATATCTTAGGAATATCAATGGTTGCACAACCATCATTAGCTCCTCCAACCGTTCCATCTCCAATGCTTGCTATCCATTTCGAAAATCCAACCAAATCATCAATATCATCAGTTTCACCTGGTCTCTGAAGACGCATGTTTTTAGTAAGTCTGAGAACAATACAATCTTTCCATAAATAGGAAGAATTTATCGTGGCATTCACGATGTCCTATCGGCTTCTGTAGGTCCCAAGGGATGTGAGTGTAAGGTTTAGAAGGGGGGGTTGAATAAACCTTACCAACTTTTCGATTTAGTCTTTTTAAAACGTTCAGAGTTAATACTTCACAGCTGAGTCCTTGATGGACAGCTAAGTTAGTTAATTAGCAGAGTTAGCCACTCAACAGACTCGACTGAGCTGTTGATAGAATAACTCAGCTGTTTTGACTAAAACTTAACTTGACTGTGATATGTTTTCAGCGGAAAACCTAACACCCTTGAATTTGGTTTAAGTTTGTTTTAATACTTGGTTTTAGCACTTTGTTGATTATTAATTGGATAGCAAATTCATCAGCAGATATTGAAATAATATGCAGAAATTAAAGTGCTGCAATGTAAATGAGACAATAAATTTTATAAAGGTTGGGAGATGGGGTAATTCTTCTACTCCTCTCTTCTCCAACTCCTGGAGGAATCCACTAAGTATTGATCAATGTACAAAGTGGTTATCAGTCCAGATGCAAGTCTTGATCACACATCTGACTTGATCCTTTGGGACTCGATGTCGAGATGCCTTGGTCACACAGCTGGCTTCTCGTACGACTCAGCTTCTTCATAGGGCAGCTGCCTTGCTACTACAGCCCACTTCCTCAAGCTTCTTGTATTTGATCACGAAGCCCTCCAAAAACTTGAGACTGGTTCAACCTTGAATCTTTCTACAATCCTTTGTGGAATGTAGACCCCTTGATTCTTCAAATGTTTCCTCTTCAACTTATTGAAGTTCTCTTTCCTTCACAGGTGAGTGTTGGATTAATTTTCTTCGTAATGTAGACTTGAGGATTGAACTTGAATGACTTGAGAAGGTTATAGTTTGAATAATAGCTTGAAAAGTTCCAGGTAACAAGGTTAGCCTTTTCTCAAATAGATTCCTCAGCCTTTTATAGTGTTCTTTTGAAAATTTGCCCGTTGAAGAGATATGTTAATTTTCAAAAGACACTTGTGTTCGTTGGCTTGTCTTGTTGCAGTTCTTGGAATTGACATTTCCTCGTATGAATGAGTCTTGACTTTTGAGTTCGACACGGTGCGAGCTTCCCATTGGTTTATTCCTTTTGCACGCTTCTCGGGGATGAGCACTTTAAGAAAGACATATGGAAGTATTACTTGTTTAAGTAATTTTGTTGACTTACGTAAACGGATCTCTTTCAGTTAGCTCGACTTGACTGCATTTCCTTGACTTTCCCAGGTGACTTCGAGTCAGCTTTCAATCATTGGATGACTCATCAGTCACTTCAACTTGAGACTTGGCTATCTTGAGTTGACTTGACTGACACTTCACTCACCGCATCTCGCCTGCACCTTGATCGAGTTCTGTCTTCTCTTCTTTGCCACACTCAAATGCCTCACAATGAGTCTTCCTTTTAGTCTCCAGTTGACTTCTTGCATATTCAGGCATAGCTGACTTAACTCAACTCGACCAGCCCTATCTATTACAATGCAATTTACAACAAAAATGGGTGCCAACTTTCTATTCTAAGTTTTACATGGCATTCATCAAAATCTAAAAATTAATTTCCCAACAATTTCCCCCTTTTTGATGATGCCAAAACTTAAAACATTCATACAATAATTAAACAACAAAGATACGTACAGACAATGTAGAATCACAGAATGTATGCGTAGAATCAATCTTTTATTGATCATAACATTCTTGTTCTTTACACAGCTGTTTACAGAGTGTATTAGAGCTTAAACAGAGCTTAAAGTAACCATGCTATTCTATATCTACGCAAGTATAGAAATTATACAATTTTATTCGATGTACAGAGGACTTACATAAAGATGTATTTACATAGTAAAATACATGAAGGGGTGGACATCAACACTTCATCTCCTTCGCTGCCTCCTTCTTTCCTCTTCTTCAGCTTTGTCATCTTCTGACCTTTTTCTTTTTTTTTTCTTCTTCTTGCCTTCTTTTTCTCATAAGCCTTTTCTCAGCGGCTTCATCTTTTCTTTTCCTTTCTTGTCTCTCTTCCCACAACTGAGTTTGTCTTCTATTTTCTTCTTCAATTATTTTTACATACTCAACATTGTTCTTGGCCACTTGCAGGTTGGCTACTTCGTCGAATCCAGCCCAATAGATCCCTCATTTCTTGCCTGGATCTATATATTCAATGTTTTTGGCAGGGTCTAGGTCTCGAAACCTCTTCCTCCTTCATCGCTTCTTCCTTCCGCCTGGGCGTGTATTGTATCTTGGGGCCTTCTTTTTCCCAAACAGTGACCAAGGCAGAGCGACCGCGATGAGTGCTCACGCTGTCGCCTTCTTCACATAGCTTGAGGCCTTTTTCCCAATACAAATCCAGGCTTGAGCCATGGACATATTTACAAAGTAACCCTCGGATGCGGCGTCTTGAATTCATCAACAGATCTTGGCTCGGTTGCCCGACGCGTGCGAAATGGCATAGGTGTCTCTGTTTGTTGGAATGCCTCCATGTTGTTTCAAGATATCCATAACTCGGGCATCCATCTTTCCTTCCACCTCTTTCATCCCTCGCTTCTACTATTTTTCGCTTTTCGGCCATGGGTGCTGCGAGTGTTGGAGTGGCGAGTCCACCGGGAGTTTGCTTGATGATATCAATGACAAGACCTTGTTGGGGGGTTTTAGCAATCATCAAGGTCATATCTTTCGAACCTTCTCCCTCAACAGATTTTCCCTTCTTCTCTCTTCTTAGTTCTTCAACTGTCTTCTCCTTCACAGCTGCGTCCTTCTTCTCAGCTTCAGAACCTTTCAACACCTTTAGGTATTCCTCTTCCCCCTTTTTGGCATCATCAAAGGAGAGAGGAACCCCTGAAACATGCCAAAGAATCATGAAGTCCAAGCGATCGGCTGAGTTATGCTTGAATCAATCTGCTGCGGAGTATCTTTGCACGGAATTCAGAGCGAGTGGCTTTCGATTCTGCTGCCACCTGCTTTAGTTCAGCCGAGAGGAGGCTGAATTTCTTCTCCATTTTCTACTCTACGCGCAGAAGCTCTTTGCGATGAAATTCACGCAGCAACTCCATTTCTGTGTTATGTGAGGTATGCATTCTGTCAATATTTTCCTGCATCATCCTTTTCATGTCAGCATTATCAGCGCTCCAGACTAGCATTTTATTGAACAATGTTCTGAAGTACCGAACTTGTTCCACGCGCGTTGTCTGCTGTTGTTGCCACCATTCCAGGATCCTGACAATTATTCCACGCAGATCGGCAGTAAGATTTGCGTCTCGGTTATCAAGTCTCATGTCCAGTGAGGCCTGGTGCCTCTCCATCTTCTCTATCTCTGCAAATATGGCCTTGAAAACATCTCGAACCTCAGCTGGCACTTTTGTCTCAGCTGGCAGCCAAGCAGCGTCAAAGTCAAAGTCTACTGGGACGATGGTGTCTATTGGAATAACGGGATCAGGTCTATGGAAACGTTGTTGATCTGTGGCTGATTCTTCAAGAAGATCAGGCAACTCCAGAGAGAAAGGGAACGATTCTTCGAACGGATCATCACGGGCAACGGGAATATGTTCAATGGTAACTCGTGTCCGTGATGTGCCCGGTTGCGTCGATTCTGCTGCAGCTTGGGTAGCCTGCGCAGTTGACTGTGTTTCAGCTGTGGTCTGTTGGGGTATTGACCCAGCTGGCTGAGCCTCAGCTGTCTCAACAGCTTCATCGGTCTCAGCTGGTTTTTCCATGTGAGTTGACTGGTCCTCGACCATATCAGTAGCATCATCGGACGATGATGAGATTTGCATGTGTGGATCATCATCAAAATTAAAGGTTTAGCGAATAGCCTTGAGGTTGGTCTTACTCGTGCTTGGGAGAACATCCTCAGCTGAGTCTTTTGGATCGGCAATAGGGGATGACTCAGCTTCGTCTTCACCTTCAGATCCCAGAAAGGTTACATCAGGATTGTCTTGGGAATCGTGAAGAGCACTTATCTCCTTTTCAGATGGATCAATGATAGTAGGAGGGATGTTCTGTGCTTCCGTCTCTTTACCCCGGGAAGTCTCAACCTCCCGTTGGCCTTCATTACCTCCTGCAGTCTCAACTGCAGTGAGGCCTTGGACAGTCCCTTTGACAGTGTCAGCTGTCTTGGGGTATTCTGAGGTGGCATCCACT
Organism: Rehmannia glutinosa; assembly: GCA_016081115.2. Lineage (NCBI taxonomy): Eukaryota > Viridiplantae > Streptophyta > Magnoliopsida > Lamiales > Orobanchaceae > Rehmannia > Rehmannia glutinosa. The sequence continues at coordinate 299,085 of JABTTQ020002392.1, read as the reverse complement.
GGAGTCTCAACTCCATGGATTGGACTTTCATTGCCCAGAGTGTTAACTCCCAGGGTAGTTCCTTCCTATGCCTCGACTACATCAGCAGCGTCATTGGCCTGCAGAGTAGTTGGCACTTCAGCTGAGACAGTCTTAACTATCTGAGCCTCGTCAGTGACAACTTGCTGTGTATCCATTTGTTGATCCTTCTCCACTTCGCCTCCTAGATTCGTTGTGGAGTCATCTGCAGCAACTTCCGACCTAGCTGCAGTGGAGGGAGTTTTTGCCTCAGCTGTCACACCAACTGAGTGACTTGGATTGGGGTCACTCGTCTCCAGACTCCCGGCTGTTCCCTTTGAGTATTCAGCCGTTAGGGCAGGTGGTAAGACACCTTCATTAGGGGTTGGCTCGACTGGGGTCCCCACAATCCCGGTTCATCGCCAGTTCCTTAACACCTTCTTTTCCTCGAGTTAGTTAGTGGGAAGTGGTGGCAGCAACAACTATGGCAATATGCTGCACCACTCCCATCGGATCAATCTCCAGCTGTGATGTGGAAGACTCCCATGGTCCTTCCAATAACCGTTGCTCATGTAGGACCCTAGATTCCCGCATGGCTTGCTACATCTCCAATTCTTCAGAGCGGAAGAGGGTCGAGATCCTCATCACTCCCGAGAGAATGTCAAGATGAGGATGTGTATGATCGATGGTTCGATAAAGGGACAAATATTGGTCTTTTCACGAGCTTGACTTCCTCCATTACCATCGCTTCTCCTTGTCTTTGAAGATCTGCAAGATATCTGTGCAGTTTTCTTCATCCAGTGCTTGAACCAAAGTGGTCAATCCGAGAAAGTTCAACAGTTCGTCTTCTTCTTCAATAAATTCCGGTCTTTGGAATTGTTCCCTGGATCGACTCAGCTTCCACTTCCTCCATTCTCGCAGACGATTTTGGATGTCTGGATATGGTGGGGACAGGATCATCACATCATCATCATCTTTATCATCTTCTCCCTGCTGTCCCTCGTTCTCAGGGATTGAAGGTAGCAAACTTTGGTGCTTCACACCCTCGGCGTCGTCATTGCGGGAGGGGATACAACCCTGTCACAATCAGGAGAGTTTGCTTTCTCAGCTACTTCTTGTGTCTGAGCTGTTCTGACTACAGCTGTGTCTTCAATTTGCCTCTGCTGATTGGCTTCAGCAGACTTGGTTGTTTCATCAATAATTTTAGGAGACTCTACTTCTCCAGTTGTCTCCGCAATCTGTTCCAGCTGAGTGGCAGACTCAACTGTTTTCTCAAGCTCCGATCGCTTGAAAAGTCTTCTCCTTTTGGTCCTTACCAATTCCTGGTTCGGAAGCAGTTTCCTCCGAGTCTTAGGCGGCGGGGGCGTCTTTATTGTCTTTTTCGAGGAGCGGCTTTCTAGGCTTGTCGATCCTCCTTTTCTTGACAACCTGAGAAAGGTATTTGAGGTTCCTTCTCCGGCTGCAGTGCTGCAGGGGCGGGTGACTCGACTGCGGGGGAAGGTGCATCTTTTGTTTTCTTTTTCTTTCTTTGCAGGGGCATCGATCTTTTTGTAGGCTGCAGGGCAACCTTCTTCTCGGGGAGAGGAGGAGATTGTTTCTTCAGGGCCAACCGATTCTCCTCACTCGTATCGACCCTCTTAGCGTATGCTCGCTTCGTGCTCGGAAGGTTAGACTGAACATTTTCTTGTTGACATGGAACGCCTTTCCATGTTGAAGAGGGACTCCTTTAACTTCCATCATCCGGCCAATCACCAGTCCGTATCCCAGGGATCCTCCAAACGTACCATCCTCCTTGAAGGATTTATTCCCAATATTCTGGCAGAGTCTGCTATATACAAACTCAGCCCAGTTCACCTTCTTTTCTTCAATAATCGCAGCCATTACGATCAGCTTAGTTTTGGACAGCTGGTTAAAGCTTCCAAATTTGATGTCTATGCATTTGGCAACAATGTCCAGCAGTTTGTGGTAGTCCTCCTTCAACAGATTCTTGTCAGCTGTGTAAACAACCTTCGCAGCGACAAATCGAGGCTTGGCTACTTCCTTCCAAGCGGCCCAGTTAACATCGCCTTCATCGCTTCATAAATCTCCGGCGATCCTTCCGCGGCAAGAACGCAAACGATGTTCTCGCGGATCCTTGGCGGTGATGGTGAAATCTTTCCCATGAACAGAGGACTTGATGCCCTCATCGTGAACTTCAGCGTTCACATAGAACTGTGCGACCTCCTCCACGTAGGTCATTTGAAACTCCATCGACAAAAAGGGTTTCAGTCCTGATTTTTCCAACTTCTCTGCTATTTTCTTCACAAGGGTTTTGTCTGACCCTTGTTTGATCATGCCCTCGAAGTCCACAGTAGATCCCGTGTGGATTTGCTTTCCCAACTTGATGAAGTCGTAAGTAGATGCCATTTCTCGAAGATTCACCGAATGAAACTTTGAAGATAAGCTTTGGAGATTTGTCGGGTTTTGAGAGTAAAATGCTTTCTTTGCTTGAGAGAGATGAACAGTTTTGGTAAAGTGAGAGAAAATTGGATGAAATGGTATATGTATGGGTTATGAAAGGATGTGCGGGTGGTTTTTGCACGCCGATTAACATTTAATTTCTCGCATTTAATGCGGCAACATTTATATCCAATCATAAGCTTGGTATGCAGCTTTTGACTGTACACGTCATAATTATGCTGACGTCATTCTTAAACACATTCCCGCTTAGTAAAAACGACTGCATTTTTGTCACTTTGCTCTCTAAATGACTCAGCTTATTCCTTAGCTGATTTAACTCTTCTCTCTTTCCACATAAGCACTCACCATTAACTCGATGCACTAATTCTCCGATCTGGTGATTCACTTAGGCCGATTCAAGAGTTCACTCTTTTTCATCTTTTCGTGTTTCATCTCTTTTCTTTGACTCTTACCGAGTGTCAACTCACCAATTAACCCTAATTCATGCTTGAGTTCTTCAAATCTTGATTCACATAATGGTTTTGTGAATATATCATTAACTTCGCTTATCGGTTGAGATATATTCCAAGGTGATGTCCTTCTTTTCAACATGATCTCTTATGAAGTGATATCGACATCAATGTGCTTTGTTCTTGAGTGCAACACGAGGATTTTGGGTGATTGCAATTGCACTTGTGTTATCACACATAATTGGAATTTCCTTTTCTTCAACTTCATAGTCTCTCACTTTGTCTCATCCATAAGACTTGGGCACAACAAGCGCCCAGACTATGTATTCTCGGTACCGGTGGAGGTTGCTATTGAATTTTGCTTCTTGCTAAACCAGGAAATTAATCTATTTCCAAGCATTTGACATGTACCTGAGGTACTTTTCCTGTCAACTCTGCATCCAACATAGTCAGAGTCTGAGTAACCAATTGGTTTGAATCCTCCTTCCTTTGGATACCATAATCCAACTTCTTGACTTCCTTTCAAATATCTCAAGATTCTCTTGGCTGCAGTCATGTGGCTTTCTTTTGGGGCAGATTGAAATCTGGCACATACACCTACAACAAAGGTGATGTCTGGCCTGCTTGCTGTGAGATAGAGCAATGATCACAGAAGACTTCTCTTCCATGCCAAATTTCTTCATTAAATCTCTTGTGTATTTTGTCTGACTTATGAAGGTTCCATCCTTCAGCTGTTTCACTTGGAGTTCAAGGAAGAATGTCAGCTCTCCCATCATGCTCATTTCAAATTTGATTTGCATAAGATTTGAGAATTTATCACACAGCTCTTTGTTTGTGGATCCAAAGATGATGTCATCCACATATATTTGAACAAGCAGTATACTCTTCCCATCTTGAATTCTGAAGAGTGTTCTATCCACTTTGCCTTTTGTAAATCCGTTCTCAGTCAGGAATTGTGATAATGTATCATACCATGCTCTTGGTGCCTGTTTCAATCCATATAAATCTTTCTTGAGTTTGTATACTTTATCTCCAAGAGTCTTCTGCTCAAATCCTGGAGGTTGTTCAACATACACTTCTTCCTCCAATAACCCATTAAGGAATGAACTATTTACATCCATTTGATATACAGTGAAGTTCTTGTGAGCAGCATAGGCAAGAAACATCCTTATGGCTTCCAATCTTGCCACAGGAGCAAAAGTTTCATCAAAATCTATTCCTTCTTCTTGGCAATACCCTTTGGCTACCAATCTTGCTTTGTTTCTTACCCACGTAACCTTCCTCATTCATCTTGTTTCTGAACACCCATTTAGTGCCAATAACATTTTGATGGGTAGGTCTTTGAACCAATACCCACACTTTGTTCCTTTCAAACTGATTCAGCTCTTCTTGCAATGCTTGAATCCAATGTGTGTCATCCAAAGCTTGTGACACATCTTTTGGCTCTATTTGTGAGATGAAACAAGTGAACATAGCTTCTTGTTGGGTTACGGATCTAGTTTTCACACCTTCTCTTACATCTCCAATGATTAGTTACGGTGGATGGCCTCTCGGCCACCTTACATCGAGTTGGAGTAAGTTAGGCTGGATTCACATCTTGCACTGTGTTATTTTGATCACTCTCTCATCATCACTTAGCCGCATATTTCCCGATTGTCTTTGAGACTCGGCTATCTCATCTTCATCTCGGTTTATAATTCCAAATTGACTTCAACATAGGACTCTTCGCATGGTTGGGTGATTCACTTATCGGTGACTCTTCAATGTCTTCTCCATTTACGTTGGGTTCATCAAACACCACATGAATGGATTCTTCTCGTAACCATTGTCCTCTTGTTGAGCACTCTGAGGCTTTGCTTTCACCGAGTATCCTAAGAAGATACCTTCATCGACTTTAGCATCAAAAGCCTTTAAATTATCTTTGCCATTGTTGTGGATGAAGCATTTGCATCCAAATTCTAAAATATGCAACATTTGGCTTTCTCCTGTCCAAATCTCATAGGAGTCTTTGTCACCGTCTGTTTATCATGCATCTATTTTGAGTATAGCATGTTGTGTTTATTGCTTTAGCCCAAAATCTTTTAGGCAACCTGCTTGACTAACATGGTCCTTGCTTCTTTGAGAGTTCTTCGCTTCTTTCTTTCAACTCCATTACGGTGTGGAGTCCTTGTTGCGATAGTTCATGAGCAATACCATTTTCAATACAATGATCGAGTTATTACTCCATTGACAAACTCGGTTCCTCTGTCGAGATCTAATTTTGATAATGGTTTGACTCTTCTCATTTTGGATTCTCTTCATCACCGTGGGTAGTTTCTGGGTTTCTTTCTTCTTACACATGAAAATTGTCCATGTGTATCTTGAGTAATCATCTACTACCACCAAGGTGTATTTCTTTCCGCTTATGTTGGCTGATTCAACTGGACCAAATAGATCCATATGTAGCAGGTGCAATATTCTTGTTGAAGATGGACATGTCTTTTCTTTGAATGATGATTCGATCTGCTTTCCCATCTGGCATGCATCACATACACTTTCCTTCTTGTATACTGAGTCTGGAAGTCCTTCCACAAGATTGCTACTTGCAAGATTGTTAATTATTTTGAAGTTCAGGTGACTCAGCTTCTTGTGCCACAACCAACTTGATTCTGATGTGCTCTTTGCTAGCAGACAAGTGCTTGGTGTTGCAGTTGACCAATCTACCACATACATGTTCTTTTGTCTGCATCCTTGCAACACTACTTCATTAGATTAAGTGTTCTTGATTTGGCACACTCCCATATTGAATCCAACATTATAGCCCTTGTCACAGAGTTGACTTATGCTTAGTAAGTTGAAATTGAGGTCTTAAACATATGCAACATCTGTAATTTCTAATCCATTTTTCTTGATGGATCCAATGCCTCTTATTTCTCCTGGAGCTTCATTCCTCCAAATATGACTTTTGCACCTCTAACTTCCTTAAATTTTGACAGATTTTTCTTGTTTCCTATCATTTGTCCGGGCAATGTACCACTATCCATGTACCAGGTTCTTTGGCACTCACTCCTCCTTGAACCTCCGCAATCAAGGAAATTAGGTTTTAGGTACCCATGTTTGTGCGGTCCGAGGGGTTAGTATTGTAAGATGATCCAACCAACCTATAGCCAAATGATTTGACTCTAAGAGGTTGCCATCTATCAATGCCATAATCATAATTAACTTTGGCAAATTGCTTGGGTTTTAGGTTCATACAAAATTGTCTCTTTTGTCTCTGTATGCCTGTGTGTGTGTTTTTAGCAATTGCTTTGTTTGGGTAGTTGTGATATCTTTGAGGATAGTGCTTGGGTGCATATGTGTACTGATGATAGCTCTTTTGCCTTTGGAATTGCCCTTGCTGAGTTCTAGGCCTTTGCCATATAGGCTTATATTCCATAGGTTTTTGCTGATAGTTCGCATTATTCCAATCAGCTTGGCTTGGGTAATTTCTACCATTCCCATTATATGTGTTCTTTTCATAGAACTTCTGGGGCTTTTGGTAGCTCTGTTTCTTCTTTACAGAGTACTTCCTATTTGGAGTTTGCTGAGGAACTCGGCTGGATTTCTTCTCAGCTGTCCTTTCAGCATACTCAGCTGGCTATTTTCCTTTTCCTTTATAACCAAGGCAGTTTGCTTGTGGTTGTGCTTTGTAATGAATGTGTGTGCACCATTTGGAGTTTTGGATTTTTGAGATGCTTCATTACTTGAAGATCCTTTTTCCAAAATCACTCTTGGAACTTGACTTGGCATAGAAGAATTAAATCCTAAGCCTGTCTTATCTCCACATTCTCTTTGGCTCTTAATAAGATCATCCAAAGATTTCGATGCCTTAGTGAATGAGGCAATCACATTTTTGAGGTCATTTTCCTCTTTTTCTGTGACTATCTCTGCGCTATCGACTTAGCATTTTCAGCCTTTAAACTTTTATTCTCATCAGCTATGTGACTTAGAGAACTCAGCTCCTTAGTCAGCTGTGAGTTTTGGCTTTTGAGTAGGCTGTTTTCCTCATTTAGTAGTGTGTGTGAGGATTTAATATGTTCAAAGTCTTTCATCATTTTGCCTAATGAATCATAAAGATCAGTGGGTGATAAAGTATGTGTGTCACAATCATTGTCACTAGAATCTGAGTGTGATGAGTTAGAGTGTACCTCATCTCCTTGGTCAAGTTGGTCTTGTTCTTTGGCCATTAGATAGATCAAAGCTTCTTCTTCAGAGTCACTTGAGTAGTCAGCTTCACTACTCTCCGAGTCTGCTGTGTCTTTTGACTTGACTGTCTCATCAGTCTCTGCAGCTAACATTGCCTTTTTCTTCTCTTGTCTTCTTTCTCTGAAGACTTTTCTTTCCTCTTCATTCATGTATTTGTTGACTACAGGATATGGGCAATCAATAGCATAGTGACCAGGTTACTGCAGCGGTTCAAAGATAAATTTTCAACCTTTTGATCAGTTCTTTCCATCCTTGGATTATCAGCTCTTTGATACTCAATCCTTTGATGCTCTGTTCTTTTGGGTGGCCTATCTTCCCTTGACTTGGAGGGAGCTGAGTGTCTTCTGGATGATTCACCTTTGCCTGTTTTGTAATTCTTGTTGAAGAATTTGTTAAACCTTTTAACCATCAGGGCAATCTCCTCTTAGTCAATGACTTCCTTGACCTCAGCTCTTTTACCATCCTTAACTATTAGAGCAGCTGTTTTGGGCACAGCTATCTCCTCTAGGTCATTTCTTCTCAGCTCAAATTCGTAGGCTTTGAGATCTGAGAATAACTCATGGTTGGATGTTTTTGATAAGTTCATGGAGTGTCTCAGGGCCATGACTTTCATTACCCACTCAGCTGGAAGACTTCTTAGAATCTTCATACATATTTTCTTATGTGTATATTCTTTTCCAAGTGCAAATAGCTCATTGGTAATTTCTGTGAACCGAGCATCCAGTTGATCCAAGGTTTCTCCTGCAAGCATCTTAAAATTTTCAAATTTCTGTACAGCAACAGATAGTTTATTTTCCTTGATTTGCTCAACTGCCTTCACAAATCAGGGTTAGCTTATCCCAGATTTCTTTTGCAGTCTTGCACGATTTGACAAAGTTGAACATGGCTTTGTCCAGAGTTTTGTAAAGAATGTCCTTGGCCACGTTGTCCAAGTTATATCTTTTTCTGTCATCATTTGTCCATTCAGCTCTTGGTTTTTCAACCATAGCTGGTCTGGGAGCAACATCCTCTTCTCCTTCAGCTGCAGCAGCCCTCCTTGCAGCTGTGTTCACTTTCAAGATTTGCAGTGGCCCGTCTTCTATTACAATCCACATTTCATCGTGTAATGCTGATAGATGAGCCTACATACGAATTTTCCAATCATCAAATTCCTCAATTGTGAACATAGGGATGCGTGTCAAATTTGCTTCCATGATAATAGCTTTGTTGAATAAAAGAGTTTTGAAAGATCAAGTGCTAAAGCAAGCTTTGAGAGATTGGAGATCTAGTTCAGTAACCAGTGCGGAAGGCTCAATGAACCAACCGCTCTGATACCACTTGTAGGTCCCAAGGGGTGTGAGTGTAAGGTTTAGAAGGGGGGGTTGAATAAACCTTACCAACTTTTTCGATTTAGTCCTTTTAAAACGTTCAGAGTTAATACTTCACAGCTGAGTCCTTGATGGACAGCTAAGTTAGTTAATCAGCAGAGTTAGCCACTCAACAGACTCGACTGAGCTGTTGATAGAATAACTCAGCTGTTTTGACTAAAACTTAACTCGACTGTGATATGTTTTTTCAGCGGAAGACTTAACACCCTTGAATTTGGTTTAAGTTTGTTTTAATACTTGGTTTTAGCACTTTGTTGATTATCAATTGGATAGCAAATTCATCAGCAGATATTGAAATAATATGCAGAAATCAAAGTGTTGCAATGTAAATGACACAATAAATTTTATAGAGGTTCGAAGATAGGGTAATTCTTCTACTCCTCTCTTCTCCAACTCCTGGAGGAATCCACTAAGTATTGATCAATGTACAAAGTGGTTATCACCCGTATGCAAGTCTTGATCACACACAAATGACTTGATCCTTTGGGACTCGATCACGAGATGCCTTGGTCACACAGCTGGCTTCTCATACGACTCAGCTTCTTCACAAGGCAGCTGCCTTGCTACTACAGCCCACTTGCTCAAGCTTCTTGGATTTGATCATGAAGCCCTCCAAAAACTTGAGACTGGTTCAACCTTGAACCTTTCTACAATCCTTTGTGGAATGTAGACCCCTTGATTCTTCAAATGTTTCCTCTTCAACTGATTGAAGTTGTCTTTCCTTCACATGTGAGTGTTGGATTGATTTTCTTCGTAATGTAGGCTTGAGGATTGAACTTGAATGACTTGAGTAGGTTATAGTTTGAATAATAGCTTGAAAAGTTCCAGGTAACAAGGTTAACCTTTTCTCAAATAGATTCCTCAGCCTTTTATAGTGTTCTTTTGAAAATTTGTCCGTTGAAGAGATATGTTAATTTTCAAAAGACACTTGTGGTCGTTGGCTTGTCTTGTTGCAGTTCTTGGAATTGACATTTCCTCGTATGAATGAGTCTTCAGCTTTTCAGAGTTCTGACATAGGTGCAGAGCTTCCCATTGGTTTATTCCTTTTGCACGCTCGGGGATCGAGCATTTTAAGAAAGACAGTATGGAAGTATTACTTGTTTAAGTAATTTTCTTGACTTCTGTGCAACGGATCTCTTTCAGTTATCTCGACTTGACTGCATTTCCTTGACTTCCCCAGGTGACTTCGAGTCAGCTTTCAATCATTGGATGACTCATCTGTCACTTCAACTTGAGACTTGGCTATCTTGAGTTGACTTGACGACACTTCACTCACCGCATCTCACCGCACCTTCAGTCGAGTTCCTGTCTTCTCTTCTTTGCCACACTCAGCTGCCTCATAGCGAAGTCTTCCTTTTAGTCTCCAGTTGACTTCTTGCATGTTCAGGCATAGCTCACTTAACTCAGCTCGACCAGCCCTATCTATTACAATGCAATTTACAACAAAAATGGGGTGGCAACTTTCTATTCTAAGTTTTACATGGCATTCATCAAAATTTAAAAATTAATTTCCTAAAAGCTTCCCTTAGGCACAACAGGCAGTATCTATCTGAAATCTCCACCGAACACAACTGTTTTACCTCCAAACGGGATCTCACCATTACGTGCATCATCGACTTTCATAATGTCTTTCAAAGTTTGGTCCACCGCCTCAAAGCAATGTTCGTGCATCATTGGAGCTTTATCCCATATTATGAGTTCGCAACGAAAAATCAATTCAGCAAGCGGACTCCCTAGTTTTACTTCGCAAGTCGAACCCTCTTTTGGGTTTAATGGAATGACAAATCGAGAATATGCAGTCCTTCCGCCGAGCAAGAGAAGAGATGTTATCCCGCTCGATGCAACATTCAAGACTATTCATCCTTTTGACCTTAATCCCGAAGATAAAGCTCTCCACAAATATGTCTTACCTGTCCCTCCATAGCCATATACAAAGAACCTACGATCTTGATTTGAGTCAACTACACGCATAATTTCAGTATACACGTGACGTTGTTCATCAGTCAGGTTCGAAATAAGATTTCTATGCTCCACGGCCAAAGCCTTACAATTGTATGTTAACTCATCGTGTACCAATCTATTCCGACATATGTCAGTACTATCAACATATGGAAAAGGCATAGTATCAAACTCACGTAGGCTCTTACCACGGCTACACAGTAATTTTTCAATCTCCGATGGGCAAGATTCTTGATCTGGTCCTCACTGAATACCAATTCTATAAGAAAATAACAAAACATTTTAAAAAACATGTTAACAAATAAAACAACTATAAATAAAAATTAAGAATAACGAATCTATATCTATATATTTAATAATTAATGAAGAATTGTATATATAGTGGTAGTTTTTATACCTTGATGTTGCATAATGAGTCGTCTTTTATATAAAATATCATCCGAAAGATATTCCCAACATTTCTCCCATACCACTTCAGGCCTACTCAAAGAATTCGATGACAATAATGATGCAAATAAACTCCTAAGATGCTCTGCAGATGCCCAATGACTCGCTTCAGTGATTCCATCAATATACTCTCTATCATCTTCTAACAAACCCAAAGAGAAGCAAGCTTCACGATATGATGAGTGTTGGACACCTTGCGTCTTCTTGTAATCATCATAATAGGTAGCACCACGGACTACATTGATAAGACAACCCAGATAGTACATGTCACCAGAACCATGAGGGACGTAGTAAACATGTCCTATGGTATTTCCACACTTTCTTGGATATACCTTATTGGTTTCCATCCAAGCAAGTCATGCGTGAGCGCATGGCCCGTGCATCTGTGCGGGAATCTCATAAACTGACAGCACATTGACCTAGGTTTTACCCAAACACTATAAATACAACTTGGGGGCACCCACAAAAAAAGGCTGGGAATATTCTGACATTTTTGGACTATAGAACACAAGATAAATCTCTACTCTTTCACGGAAGAATCCAGAGGAGAATCGGGTCGCATACGAACTTGTTGAAGATAAATCGAGAGACTATCGACTTTCCTAAGTTTTTTCTTACTTCTTTGTATCTTAATCTTTCATTTGAGCTTGATATGACATTGAACAATTTGTCTATGAGATGTTTAAACATCATGTTAACTAATCTTCTTGTGATTTCCGGGTTTTGGAAGTAGATTAATTGACTCTTGTGGGATGTTTTAATCTTAGTTGAAGTTATTATTTTGAAGCCATTTTGAGTACTTTGTTCTTATTCTTGTTTAATCATTTGACCAATGATTTAGCATGTTTGATGTATTGATTCATAATTCGAGAGATGAGCTTCAATACTAGATTTTGAGTACTTGACATGAATATTTGCATAATCGAGAGATTTGTGGATATTTGTGAGGATATTTGATCTTTGGTGCATTTGGGAGTTGTATATCTATTGTTGAGTAGAGATGCTAGCATAGATATTTCAATCTACACTTTATATACATCTCGAGAGGGAAGATAAAATACCATTGTGATCGTCTTATAGGAATATTGATAATTACTTCCTCTTTGATTAAATCTAACAACACAAGAGATATTAATCGAAACCTTAACCCGAGAATCCATTTTATTCTCTTGATAATTCTATTATTATTTCTTGCCTTTGTTTTTGTAGTCTAACTTGTGTTTGATTCCACAACAACCATCAAATTGCAATAATCTAAATAAAAATAAGACTATTTTGGTCCATTACTTAGCGCACTAATATATAAGTCTCCGTGGATAAGACCTTGCTTCCTTATTCTATAATCTACATCGTACACTTGCGGTGAAGCTAAAAATAAGACGAACAAGTTTTTGGCTCCATTGTCGGGGAATAATTAAATTTTTGGTACTAATATTGTGATAGATAGAATTATTTTTAATTTTGACATTTTTCTTTCTTTTTATTTTATATAATTTTACCCCTACATTGTTTGATATGTTTCATTGAGTTGGTTCAGGTAGTGCACGAGCACCCCTCGAATGGTGAAAGTCAATTATTTCAATATCTGGAATTTCTACAGTTACTGGAATAATCCTACTCCTACGTACTCTTATCCGGATTGGAGGAATCACGAAAATGTTTCATATGCTAACACGAAGAATGTGATTCAACCACCATCAAGCTTCAATGTAACGAATGGATTTATTAATGCAGAGGTAAATCCATCCATGGAGGACGTTCTTGCTACGTTATGAGTCAAACGAGTTCATTTATAAGTGAGACAAGGAATCGGTTCAATACACATGAGGCTAAGCTTGACAAAATTGAAGCACATGTCGCACAATTGGCTAACACCTTGGGTACACTTGAAACCCAGATTGGCCTATTAGCTATGATCATTGGTGGACAACATCAAAAAGGCAGTTTCCGAGTACTACTGAAGTCAACTCAAAGGAACAATGTAGTGCCATTCATCTGAGGAGGGGTAGCGAGTACGAGGGGCCGAAGATTCTAGAAAAGCAAGAAAGTTCAGAACCATGCACAGACTGTGTGTCTATGCACGGTCAGACAGTACATGGTGCCGAAGAGGAGCAAAAATAGGACAAGGAACGCATGACCTGTGCGTGTACGCATGGTCAGCTCGTGCGTGATATAATAAGAAAGTTGTTCTAGAACGAGATGAGCATTGGTCGTACATACGCGCACGGACAACCCCTGCGTGACCCAGATCAGTATATTCCAACACCAGGACTCAAATCATTACTTGGAAACCCCAAGTATGCATTACTGGGTGCAAACATTGCAAACACGATTCTTGACCAAGACCCAAAGAAGTTAATATATGCATTTAAAGGGGTACGAGATGCGAGTTGATATATCGGGGAGAAGTGCAGGAGGATGCTACAGAGATCACTCAGGCGACCACAACGTCGGGTAGACGTTGGTGTCAGTACCCACCACTGCCTTCTCATTAAGTCAGGTTATCTCCACACTTTTTTTGCATTGAAATTCTATCTTTCTATACGTGCGATATAATTTCATTCAAGTTTGGGGGGAGAGATAGATATTTTGATATGAAGGGTGTGGAGAGAAAAAAATATATATATATATATATATATTTTTTGCATTCATTCAGTTGCATGTAGAGCATTTAGGTTGCATTGCATTAGTAGCACGTTTACTGCTGTAGTTTATTTTTGTTGTGTGTGATGCGACTTGATTTGTGTATTTTTTTAAAATTCTTGTATTGTTTCGATTGGGTGTTGAGCATAAATTGATAGAGCTATGAATAGATTATATAGAGCATGTGGATATTGAAAACATGGTTTTATGCTTTGAACTACGAATTTGCAAGCCTGTAAGCTTTTGAGCCTTTACTGCTTTCATATTATGCAGTCTTGTTGTTGATTTGACTGTATCATTCATGTTGTTTAGAATTCTAGAACTTGATTTGGTATCTCTGTCAAGGCCACGTGTTGTATGCGATTTGTGAATATGATTAAAGGTCATTTTTGTTAAGCCTTTCAAGCCTTTTGTCTACATAATGATGATATTGAAAACTCCTAGTTAGCCAATTTGAGCTATTGCCTAATCTTTTTGATAGCCACATTTCAAGCCTTAACTTGATATATATGTTACCCTAGACTTGAACGTATAGCATTGAGTTAGGGGATTGAATGAGGTTGAATGGGATGAAATCGAAAAGTTAGATAATTATGCGATGGTTGGTTGATGGGAATAAAAGAAGAAGAAAATGAGGAAAAGAATTGATGAATACTCATAAAAGAGTTGGAAAACAAAATTATAGGCTGGGGATTGTGATGCGAGGTGAAAATACATGTTGAGTTTTACAAAGGAAAAGGGAAAGGAGATATGAAAATTGATGAAAATGAGGAGTGATTTGAGTAGCAAATTGAAGATGATTGATTTGAATGAAAAATGTGCTTACCAATCTATACGCTCGAGTTTAAATCACTTTATCTATATTTCCCTACCCTAACCAAAGAACCTTCATTACAACCAAATAAGAAAGTCCTTTTTGATTCATGAATTGCATACATCCTAGTGGCGGAGATATGAGACGATTTGCAAGCCTATGGTAATTCTGCAATATTGATATGATTCGAGCGTAAACACGTCCCTTATTCATTTTAGATGAGAGTTTACACTTAATCAGTGAGTGTTGTGATTCAAAGCATTTACCATAATTTCATTGATGTGTGTTCTATATTAGATGTTTGAGACTTGGTTGATTCATTGCTTGATATTTATGATGAGCAGCATGAATTTGTGGAGTTGTTCTTGCTTATTGCTTTTCAATCCTCCCAGTTATATTTTGTCTTGTTTATAAAGCGTTGACCGGGATGGTCAACAGTTTAAGTTTGGGGGTTTGATTAGTGTGAGTTTTGCATGTATTTTGGGCATGATTTTGGCTATAATGAGTTGATAAACATGCATTACCTTAGTAAGATGGGACATGTTCTCAATATGTGGAGAAGATATTACGCTTTGCTCGATTTGTAGGAAAATCACTATTTTTGTAGCACTTTTGTGGCAATTGGGAGCATTGCTGCTCTAATTAGAACCCTTCTGAATCGTGAAAATATATGTGGAACATTGAATACACGAAATAAGGAGTTGACACGAGAAACATCGGCCGAATTGGAGCAAAAAATGATGACACACGGGCAGCCTCTGCATTTAAGCATGGGCTATGTGTGGGTCGCGTGTGGTCTAAAAATTTGATATTTGGTTCGACATGACACATGGGCAGCCCGTGCGTGAGCGCACGACCAATGCGTGGGCCCTGAAAATTTGATATTTCATACGACTTGACGCACGGGCAGGTCGTGCATTAGCGCACGACCCATGCGTCATGCATCTTGGGGAATGTCGGCCGACAAAGACATTGACCTAGGTTTTGCCCAAACACTATAAATAGAACTTGGGGACGCACACAAAAAAAAAGGTTGGGGATATTCTGATATTTTTGGACTATAGAACACAGACAAAACTCTACTCTTTCAAGGAAGAATCAAGAGGAGAATAGGGTCGCATACGAGCTTGAGGATTGAAGATAAATCGAGAGATTATCGACTTTCCTAAGTTTTTCTTACTTCTTTGTATCTTAATCTTTCATTTGAGCTTGATACGACATTGAACAATTTGTCTATGAGTTGTTTACACATCATGTGTGGCAAATCTTCTTGTGATTTCTGGGTTTAGGAAGTAGATTAATTGACTCTTGTTGGATGTTTTAATCTTAGTTGAAGTTATTATTTTGAAGTCTATTTGAGTACTTTGTTCTTATTCTTGTTTTATCGTTTGGCCAATGATTTAGCATGTTTGATGTATTGATTCATAATTCAAGAGATGAGTTTCAATACTAGATTTTGAGTACTTGACATGAATATTTGCATAATCGAGAGGTTTGTGGATATTTGTGAGGATATTTGATCTTTGGTGCATTTGGGAGTTGTATATCTATTGTTGAGTAGAGATGCTAGCATAGATATTTCAATCTACACTTTATATACATCTCGAGAGGGAGGATAAAATACTGTTGTGATCGTCTTATAGGAATATTGATAATAACTTTGGCTTTGATTAAGTGGAACAACAAGAGAGATATTAATCGAAACCATAACCCGGGAATCCATTTTATTATCTTGATAATTTCATATTATTTCTTGCCTTATGTTTTTGTAGTCTAACTTCTCTTTGATTCCACAACAACCATCATATTGCGATCGTCTAAATAAAAATAAGACTATTTTGGTCCAATATTTAGCGCACTAATTTATTAGTCTCCGTGGATACGACTTTGCTATCCTATTCTATAATCTACACCGTATACTTGCGGTGAAGCTAAAAATAAGGCCAACAAAAAGCAATTAAATGTGCGAAAGCGATAAACATGCTAAAATAAAATAACAAATTAAAAAAATCAAAATTTTTAATGCAACTTTTTATTCTCTCTATGCAATCCTAAATGCAATGCAAAATGCAGTAGTACTAATTTACACATTCTTGACAATCCCCGCAAACTTAAAATATGCTTTGTCCCGAACATATGAAGAAATTATCAAAATAAAGAGAAATGCGTAAAGAGTACTTACCTGGGTAGTTCCGGTGAAGCCGGGAGCTCATCCGTCAAATTTGAAACTGGAGGAGCAAATTGCACGCTCGGGTCATGTGCGTCTGCCATGTTCCTTTTTTTTTGGTTAATCGGAGTTTGTCGCAACGCCTGTTAGGTTGACTCCCATAAAGCGCTAAGTTTTACATCTTCGACCAGATGTCGGATTTCTAACATCACAATCGATGAACTATGTTTGTTGAAATCCTTGAGCCATCATATTTTGTACCATCAATCAGACGAATGGCATTGCACTTTTCTCGAATTAAGTTTAATATCACTTGAGAATTCTCTTTTGATGTTGGCCCTCCACTGCAAGAGCAATTTAGGCTACTTGTATCTCCAAAGATTTCAGTCTCGCATTCAACAAAGCAATGTTAGAAACAAAGCAATAAAAAAAATACAAAAGAAGAAAAAATCAAAAATAAAACAAAAACAATTATTTACAAAAAAAAATATTTACAATTCACAAAAGAAAAAAATTACAAAAATCAAAAAAAATAAAAATAATAATTACGAAAAAAAATGGAAAATAATAAAAAAAATATTTACAAAAACTTCAATTAAGACTGGACTACTTATTACTATATCTTAGTGTTGTAAAAATCGGCCTAGGCGGCCGCCTAGGCGCTAAGCGCCCGTAGGCCGATCTAATTTTCCCAAAATTGGCAAAAAAAATCGGTACGGGCAAAAATCGGCCTAGGCGGGCTAGGCGGCCAAAACATTGGGAAAAATCGGGAAAACATCGGCCAAAATACAAAAAAATGAAAAAAAAAAAGAGAAAAACTTGGTGTTTCTAGGCACTCGCCTAGTCTCCCGGCTGCCGCCCGACTAGCGCCTAGCGATTTCTACAACCTTGCTATATCTAAGTAGAATCTTTCAATCCCGGCAATGGCGCCAAAAACTTGTTCGCCAAAAAGTATTTGTTTAGATCTCTATATTGCAAGTGTATAGTGTAGTTTATTGGATAATGACAAGCAAGGTTGTATTTCTCAGGGATTGACTACGAAACACTTAGGCTATAATAACATGGAATTCCAATTTTATTGAAACAACCGAATATCAAAAATTTTAAGAAATAATCAAAAATTAAAAACAAAAGAATTTAAAATTTTGAACCCCACAAGTATCTGTGCCAGAAATATACGCATCATTCTAGACATCTTTCAGGAGCATAATTTTCGGGCTTATGAAAAATATCTTCAAATTGATTTGATTGGAGCATTATTTATGGAAATAAATTTCTCTTAAATTTGTCTTTAATAAAAGCTATTTTATATAAGTTTTATTTTTGGTCTTGATACACCTTTTGATATTATGGAACCTCTCTCCCAAATATTTAAATTTCAAATTATAGCAGTTGGGATGTTTTTCTCGGAAACTACCATAGTGGCCGCCATTTGTCTCTCTCCAGTTATGGCGGTTCATTCTCTGATCAATTTTGGTGAGGACTACAAACAAATTTCTGAAGGAGATTGTTTTGATCCAAAACATCCAAAGTTTGGTTGACTTCATTTATCTATTTTTGGTCAAAAAAGGGGGGAGAGAAGAGACTCGAGCAAGGTGAGACCCAAGTAAGGGGGAGCAGGCCACATCAAGTCACTAGTAAGGAGGAGCAGACTGAGTCAAATGAGGTGAGACCCATTTGAGGAGGACTCTGAAAAATC
Organism: Rehmannia glutinosa; assembly: GCA_016081115.2. Classification (NCBI taxonomy): domain Eukaryota; kingdom Viridiplantae; phylum Streptophyta; class Magnoliopsida; order Lamiales; family Orobanchaceae; genus Rehmannia; species Rehmannia glutinosa. The sequence continues at coordinate 280,859 of JABTTQ020002392.1, read as the reverse complement.
TGATGAAGAGGAAAAAGAGGATGCATCTTCTGAGAGAGAGTATGATGAATATGAGTAAGATGCAGATTTTGAGGGGCAGTCAGATGAAGATAGGGACTCTAGTTAAAACTAGATTGCATGTTGGTGTTTGTTAATTGAACTGGTTCAATAGACATAGTTGTTGGATGTTCTTTAGTTTTGTGATGGATGAACTATTTTGCTCTGTGTTAACTTGCAGGATTTTGTGCTTTGAAATTTGGCATATTTTCTATTTTCTGCATATTACTAAAAATCCTAGATTACCTAATCATTTTTGATTCAGCTACATTAAACTATCATTTAATCTTTAACCCACAAAGAAAGTATTATGTTTTGATAACTTTCCTTTTTGTAGCAAAAAACGGCTTCTAGAAATCAGGGAGTGTTTCATTGTGATGGTCTATAAAAGGCAAAGTCAGTTGCTAAAGAAAATACACATAAAAAATATTGCGCTTATCATTCTTCTTCAAGAAGACCATATGTTTTACTTTTGTTATTATTCGGAAGAAGAAAGTGAAGATCTACGGTGTGGATCGACTCAACCATTCAGAGGCGTTTGAAGTTGGAGGGATTCCAATAGCGTTGAGTTCTTTTGGAAGAAACATTGGGGATTAGTTAAATACAAGTGTTGGTAGAAATTTAAAGATAGTCTTGGAATTTCGTAAAATCAGTTGTATTTGTCATAGGTGTTTGTTTTCTAATTAGTGTATTGTTTCTTCTCTGGGCGTGACCTCGTGCATTAAGATTGAAGAATCTAAGCACGTTAAAAATCCTAATGTTATTTCTATTTTCCGCTGTGTATTCTGGTTTTATTGTGTGTGTGTGTGTGTGTTAAGTGTTATAACACCATTGTCTGACACCAAAGATTTTTCATTAAAAACTCACGAAAACCAGACAACAAATTTTATTAGAATCTCTGCAATGACAGGGCCGAATTTTTAAAAAATAATATTTTTTGGGTAAAGGTACTACAATTGAGCCGATTGAGGCCCTAAGGCCAAAAACCAAGTGAAAATTTTATTTGGCTATAAATATCGATGACCTTCATTGATGAAATGTACGGAATTCATTCTATAATTACTAGCTCTCAAATTTTCTAGATTTTCTCTAGTCGTCAGATTGACTTGAGGACAAAAAAGACCATTATAAAATCCTACCCATTTGCCTATGAACGTGGTAGAATACAAATTGCCGATAATTAGTATGTTCATAATGGTTATGTAATTGCTGACCATCAGTATAAATCATGGAGGAGGACATGATAGGAATTAAAAATTTCTATGGGATTATAATACACTACAAGAAAACAATCAAATTCCAACAAAAAAATTCCAACGATGTAGAAAATAGTTGGAATTTTTACAATTCCAATGGAAATTCCAATGCTACATTATATAGTTGGAAAATTCCAATGAAAATTCCAACGCCAAAGAAAACCGTTGGTATAAGTTGTTGGAATGAGATTCCAACATCACAACAAACCGTTGGAAAATTCCAACAATAATTCCAACGGTAATAAAATCTTTGGAATAAACTACTGCAAATATTGTTGGAATTTTAAAAATTCCAGCAGAAATTCCATCGCTAAAACATATCATTGGAAAATTCCAACAAAAATTCCAACGGTAAACAAAATGTTGGAATTAATCGTTGGAATTTCTGTTGAAGTTTTTAAAATTCCAACGAAAATTCCAATGGTACAATAATTTGTTGAAAAATTCCGTTGGAAACTCCAATACCGTTGGAAAATTTTAATAGGGGTTAAAAGATTTAATAGTATTGTCCATATCAATAAAATGTATATTCTCTTCTGGAGTCAATCATGTTAAAACTACATAGTTAAACGTGCTTGACTTGGGACAAATTGATGATGAGTGACCTACTGGGAAGTTAAATATATTAGATAATAAGATAAATTGATTGAATATTCCAATGGATATATACTATTGGAATTACCATTGGATTAAATTCCAATGGCATAACTTTGTTGGAATAACCGTTGGAGTTTTTTCCAACAATTATATATATATTCCAATGGATATACCATTGGACTAATTCCAATGGTTTAACTATGTTGGAATTAGTGTTGGAAAATATGTTGGAGTTTCTCCAACAGTTATATATTCCAATGGATAAATACCGTTGGAAGTACCGTTGGAATATTTTTCCATTGGAATTTCCATTGGAATTTTGCCATTCCAACGGCCATTTTACCAACGATGCATTTATTGTTGGAATTTCCGAAGGAATCGATAATTCCAACAGTGATTGGCCAAATTCCAACATATTTTTCATTGGAATTTCCTTGTTTTCTTGTAGTGATAGTGCAAATGGTTCAAATTAGCCATTTCTAAAGTGTAAAGATTAAAAATAATCAACTTTTTTAAATACATCTTTTTTAACCATTTTGGGGTGTAAAATGACATTCATACCCTTCTAGCATGTTTAATTGATACTTGTATTATTTCTCTCTCTCTCTCTTTCATTTATCTCTATGTATCCTCTAACTCTTTCTTTCAATTTTTTTAAAAAATCGAATCTGTATTTTTTATTTTTAAATATGCAATATGGGTGTTGAATTATAGATATCGAAAAGAGGATTAATTTGATATATTATATATGGAAAACGAATTTAAAACGAACAAGTTATTTGAATTCAAAGTTTTTTTAAGAAAAACAAAATAATTGGGTTATAATAAATGACAGAACTTGGATGTCGAATTACAGTAACTCGACATCGAGTTACAATAACTCGATGCTATAGTGACATGTTACAGTGTCGAGTCATTGTAACTCGGCGCTACAGTGTCCTGCTACAGTGTAGAGTTACATGTAACTCGCGCTGCAGTGTCGTGCTACAGTGTCGAGTTACATGTACAGTGTCGTGTTATAGTGTCGAGTTACATGTACAGTGTCGAGTCACATATAACTCGAGCTACAGTGTCGCGCTATAGTCTTTTTGCGCAAGTAAATTCACTTAAGGGCAAATTAGATTTTTTACACACAAAAATGGTTTAAAAAATATGTTTATAAAAAAAGGCTAAAAAATATTTTGATTTGATGGAATGACTAAAAAAAAACACTCATTATAATATATAGTTTAATTAGATTGTCCACAAACAATATTAATCTCAAAATCAAAAGACTCTAGCCCTCAATAATTCGTCACGTTTCAGTATTATATTTTTCTGTTTGAACCCCATTAATTATTGGAGAGGAAATTCGCTGCAGTTGAGGAATATTAATATTAAAAGCAATTAATTAACGTCCATATTATTTATGAAAATATTTTGATGCATGAACAGCAGTACAAGAGACAACAAGAGTATCAAAATAAGTATTATTTTCTCTTGAGTTCAATTGCATCTTGGAGCTTCACCCTTTCGCCCATCACTTTCTGCAACCGAAATGGAAAGAAATTATTCATCCATTAAATCATGAAAACGTGCAACTTCAATTCCAGAAAACAACATCAGAGAAATTAAGATCATGAAACCTAATTAATTTGTTACCAACTTAAGAGCGCCATCCATGAGGAGGTGGACTCTGGTGGCCAATACCCGGGCTATGTCCAGGTGTTGTGGGCCGAAAAGCCTTCACCTCCGTGTTCTTATAGCGATTGAAAACATAATTCATTGGAAGCCTGCCCACAATTCTTAAGTCCATATGTATATGATTAGCCATAAGATTAAAGAAGGATTAAACTATATAGGAATGTTGTTCTCATTAATATACATATATACTATATAATATGTATATACATATTTATGTGTGTGTATATGATAATTACAAAAACTATCCATGAGCAAGGGCGTAGTTGGGGCCTTCCTATTCCCTGACACAATCCAAAATTTTTGTTCCTATTTTTCTTAAGTTGAAAAAATTAAAAAAAAAAAAGTATGTTTTGACTAAAGCAAAACAAAATGGTCGAGGAGTAATGTGGCGTGCTAACTACACCCCTGCCCATGAGACTTTATCACAAAACAATACAGAAAAGTTTCAAAATTACAAAATCACGTTGAGTCTCGATTATATCTCCCTTTTACCCTAATTGTTAGTTGAACTGATGGGATTAGCTGACTTAATTCAAATATTTTCCAATCACTCCTCAATTTACCTAAATATTACAAATAGTCATCACGAAAAGTTAGGGTTAATTGTAATATGTAGAAAAGTTGAGGATGTACGTAATTGTAAAATACTTACGACAATAAATCTCGCTAGGTCAATCAACGATTTGGGTAAAGTACTACAAGAAGCAATCAAACCTCAATATGGTTTTTGTAATTTTGAAATTTCTCGGTTTTTTTGGTAATTTTTGTAGAGAGATGGAGATATTTACGCATCACAATTGACGTTGGGTTGAACAGGAACAGGAACGTCAACATTGCAAAGCTTGGGAAGCTGATTAGCTTTGTCTTGATTAACATTAACAGACAATGCAACTTGCTTGAGGCACTCGCACACAGATTTTCTATCTGCTGAGGTAACAGTGGCATTAGCCAATGCATGAGCGCCCTGGCAACAAGTGGGGGTAATTTCGCCAATTCCCATCAGAAAGGGCTGACATGGCATCAGATATTCCAGGGCTGCTGGACATGACGTGGCTTTTGCCGGGGCCGGTGGGCTGAAGAATAACAGGGCCAAAAATAGCAATCCTGTCATGCAAGTACTTGAACGATTATATGCCATTTTATTTTTCTCTGAAGAAAAAAAAGTTGGTTGATTAATATTTGCTTCTTGTGGTGAAGTTGGAGGAATAGTGTGCTTTATTTATGAGCAAATGGTGGGATTTACTCACTTGGGATAGGGGAGAGACTTTTTTGACATTTAGGATAAAAAATATAGTTTTCTATCCACTTATAGGGTTCTTTTACCACAATACCCTTGAGGCTTTAAATCCAAGCATTTAAAGTAGGTTCTTGTTAAATACATACATACATACGATTTTTTCTCATTTGCTCCTCATTTTTCTCTCTCTTCTTCTTATTCACAAAATATCAAGAAGTTCTTTTTGTGTTCTTTCGTAACCAAAATCGCACCAAAAAATTGAATAACAAGGTAGTGTTGCTTCTTCTCTTAGTTACTTAACCTTGTTTAAACCGAATAACACGCAGTATACTGACAGTATGGAGTGTTGGCACGATATAGGCTCGATTTCGTATAACCCTAAATAACCCTGCGGCACGATATCGTGCCTAAATAACCCTGCGGCACGATATCGTGCCAAAATAACCTTGCGGCACGATATCGTGCCCAATTAAACCTGCGGCACGATATCGTGCCTCTTCGTCTTCCTCATCTAATCGTGCCATAGCCGAAAAAATATACCCAATTTTCGAACACTAACCCAAAATACTTCATCTATTTCAATCATTCTAACAACTAAACTCAAATATTTCACATTATCAAGTATTTTATACATATATTTGAATATTCACAAATAGATTTCGAAAATTATCAACTAAACTTCATAGATTTCCAACACCATATCTATTTCGAACATGATGGAGGATATGTAAATGTTTGTATACGGTTTCTATACGGTTTTTAATGGGTATAATATTGACTTTAGTTTCAAATTTCAAAAAACCCAACTTAAAAGCAGGGGCAATTTTGTCAGTTTGGCTAGAAAATAGTTTTGTTATGTTGGTGGGTAAAAAAAAATACCCACTATCCATAGTGGATACTTTAAAAATTTCCCCTTTATTTATAGTGGTGTAATGCAACGGAATCGCGTGCTTTTCTCGTGAATACAGAGTAATCATACCAGTGGTTAATGGTTTGCTAGTATTTGGTAAGTGCAATGATTGTACATTCCCGAGAATTAGCAATTAAGAGGGGCTTTTTGGGAAGGAAAAGGAGGTTTGTTTGCTTTTCCGAAATACTTCCTAAAGAGTCTTGGCTGGATCACAATGGCGCAGTTCGATTTTCTGAGGGAGGTTTTGGTAAGAGACTATTGGTGGTTTTTGCGGTGTTTGGTTTTCTCGAAAAATGGAGAAAATAACGGGACATATTATTTAAGTCGAGCCGATAATTGAATTTTCTAATTGTAAGATGAAATTGCCCCGTACAAAAATGCTAATGTTTCCAGCCATGGGCGTAGCCAGAATTTTCTAATATGTCATGTGATTAGTTTAAATGTTTCCAAAATACACCAATGACATTGTGGATGTATCTGGTTCCCTTGATGGGTTGAAAAAGAAGACACTTGATGATATGCATAAGTTGTATCGTGATTGATGGCTCGAAAGCTAGTCTAAAAACCTTTGGCATGTGCACCTATCGTTTTGTAGTATAGATTGCCGAGTACCGGGTGTCATTCCCACGAGGATCATGAATACTAGTAATTGCCGTCTTTTTATTATCTAATCTAACAATTTTCAGAGGTTTGTTTGTGAAAATAACAAAAATAAATGGATCTTAATAAATTAATAAATTACAAGAGATAAAATAACGGAAGATGTAAAATAAGAGATCAATAGATAAAAATGTGTTCGAATGTAAATCACTCTAGAATGTTTTTGTGATTTTAACAATATAATACAACCTAAAACCCTTAAGCAATTATCATCCTCTTTTAACATAATATCATGTATAATAATGTATAATATCATCCTCTTTTAACATAATATCATGTATAATATCATCCAATTTAAGTTAAGCCCTCTTTCAAGGTGAAAAATTCCTAACTTCAAGTTGAGTAGTCGAAATCACTTTCTAGTTAAAACCCCCAAGATGCATTATAATGATTTATGAATTCACATATTAGGTTTGAACCTAATCCGGAAAATTTATGTCGTTCTATATCTAGGATTGCATGCAACTCCTTTCACTTATATTGATTTTTTCTCACCATAAATTTCTCGATTACCCGATGAGGAATAAAACTCAAATCAATTTCCCAGAAATATTAACTCAAATGAACAAAGCATAATATAAGTGAATCGCATAAAACATAAAGATCATATTAAAAACATATAAGCCTTAATCACAAATACATCCTAGAGTTCATTACATTCAAACACTAGGAGTTTAGCTACACATGGTGTTGACAAAAGAATAAACTACACAAGAAGAATTAAATATTGTAGACATGGTGTATTTATCTTTTATGAAAATCTCAAATGGATTCTTTCTTGATTGACTCCAATGATGTTGTTCCAAACCTTCTTCTCCAATGTTGCTCCAAGCCTTCTCCTCCAAGCTCCTTAATCCCTAATTCTACTTAATATATAGATGAATAATGGATGAATAACGGTGGATAAATGAATCTTTAATATTGGGTAAAATGAATAATGAATATCCTCAACCCATCCTTGACTTTTATTGACATTATGTTGCTGAAATTATTCATCAATAATGTCATCTTTTGGTAGTTTAATGCTCCACTTGCGAGTTTGGTTGTTGAATATTTGTTTTTATGCAATTATGTTGGGATGGTGAGGTGTTTGTGCAACAAAATAGGGTATTAAAGGTATACAAAAGTTATCAAAAGCTTGTTTGGTGAGTTTTTCACAAATTTCGCTAGATATTGATGTTGGAAAGTGATCTGGACACCCCCATATCACGTAACACGGTCTAGCCGTTCTGTAATGTGTTTTTCTTGTTCAGCGGAACATGGTCGTGTTGACAACACTGGCCGTGTCAGGGTCTGTCCATGACCATAAATTTATGATATTCGTCCTGTTTGAACATGGCCGTGTTGCCCGACACACTTGGGCCGTGTTCGGCCTAAAAGGCCCCGAAATAACGTGTTTAGCTTGGGTTTTTGAGCATTTTTGCATCCTTAAATCTCGGGGGTATTTTGACATGAATTCATGGTTCGGAATTCACCAAAATAGCTCCGAATGATCAATTTACACCAAAAAAATCACCTCACAATAATATGAATCATGTGAAATCAAAAACCTTTGAAACTAACAACAAAACAACCTAAATTACACATAAATAAACAAGTAAAACATGCATAAAAAGACACCTATCAGTGATCATAGTCGTGCACTTGGGTTTAGTGTTCGTATTGCAACAACTAGATCTCAGACTAATGGAGGTGTGATAGAAAAATATTGTGTATGCTCTTGTGAAGGTTTTAAGATATCGGAAAATTTAAGCATGAATTCGATAAATGAAAAAAGGAAAAAATTTCGTATTATCATCGTCATAGAAGGGTAGACATCCTCAAAGAATACAATATTCCTTAATTCGATTATGGTGCCTTCAGTTATTTCCAAAGGGTTGTGCCGAGCCCGACGAGTGTGCGCGCGCACGTGTGACCAACTTGTGATCATCCATTTGTATTATAATATATCCAACAAGTAACACCTTATAGTTTATAAACTAGGATAAACAATGATTTTTATTCCATGTGGGATAAGGCAAAAGCTTTTCATCTCCCTCTACATAATGCCCATTTATGTGGCCAACTTTGTGTATTAATTTTTCACTCACCGGAATTTATTTTTGAGAAATAAAAAAATATTGTGAAAATCAACTCGGAACGTAGATTAACACTATATAATTTAATTCATCCATAATTAAATATTTATCCATCGAAAATTTGGTCAAAATTGGGTCGACACCCACTTGTCTACTCTATAATTATCCATGTGGCATTCCTATCTACAAATTAGAGGTTAATTGATAATATGTTTGAATTTTTTAATTTAAATATTTGTAGATAATAACAACTTTAAGAGATAAGAAGTAATCTAAATATCAAGGATATATCTCCACTATATGTCATTTAAAACTATTGTCTTTCAAAAATATAATTGGTTTATATGCAACTTTTAATTTTCGATTTATGCTAACTCCGACGTATATTTCAAATTACTCTTATTAGATTCAGGTTTGACTCAGAATTCACAATTAAATAAATAATTCAAACTAAATTATAATAGTAGAAATAAATGAGCCTATCCCAATAATTAAAATTAAAATTAAAATAAACCAATTTATTCACTTATCTATCCGAGGCCGAATACTGATTATACTATAGGATCCTATCAAATCATCATTAATTTTTCCAACAAATTCGAGAAACACATCAATTAAGGAATCTAACAGCCAATAGAAATTGAGGTTTTACATGCATTTAAAAATAATTTCTTTCAAAAATATATTTGGTTTATATGCACCTTTTAGTTTTTGATTTTTGTTACTACATTATTCAAATCTCAACTCTAACAATAAAATATAAATACCAAAATAAAAGAATTTCTCACAATCTCAACTCTAAAAGATAAATTATAATACCAAATATAAAGAATTTTCTCACAAACTCACGGTCAACTTTATGTGGTTAAGAGCAAAAGGGATTTGAAAATTCTTTGTTGTGACAAAGACGAGACACTTGGAAATAGAACAATCATGTTGTTTGCAAAGAAGTTTTTCATAATAATCTGAAATGAACTATTTGTATGATACTCCACTACTACAAAAATCCTGATAGACACCGGTTTTAAACCGGTGTCTATTAGTAAAACAACCGGTGTTAAAGCCACTGTTGTTAAAAGTCTGAACTTTTTGACACCGGTTTACAACCGGTGTCGTTTCCTTGAAAGACACCGGTTTTAAACCGGTGTCTATTAGTAAAATAACCGGTGTTAAAACCACTGGTGTTAAAAGTCTGAACTTTTTGACACCGGTTTAAAACCGATGTCGTTTCCTTGAAAGACACCGGTTTTAAACCAGTGTCTATTAGTAAAATAACCGATGTTAAAACCACTGGTGTTAAAAGTCTGAACTTTTTGACACCGGTTTAAAACCGGTGTCGTTTCATCTAAATACACCGGTCCAAATCTGCAAACAATCCATATAAATAAACAAAATTCATTATAAACTCCAATTCTAGCAACCATCATAAGTTCACTACCAATTAAACATGAAATCCATTAATACTAAAGTCACTAGCCAAAATCCAACAAAATGTACTAGTAGCGAAGTTTCCTTTCGATAAATTAAAACAACTATAAATTCATAATCCATTTCCATCAACCAACAAAAAGACTATATAATTCAACTAAAGGTAACAAAATCCATATGATCAACAAAGCTCATGTCATTCATGCTTTCAAAAATGCTCAAGCTCCTACTCAAATTTTTTTTAACCTTTGTTTCTCGTCACGAAGCTCATTCTTCTCAGCCTACAAACATACAAACATAATTGAATGATTTAGCCATTAATGAATCAACCCTTCTCAGCAATCAAAGTAAATTATGCACAAAACATACATACATTTTGTCTAAATTTCTTTATCATATTAAAGATCACTTAAACAGAGCACTAGTGTCTTTTAGAATTTCAATTTTCTTTATCATGGATTGTTTTTTATTGTTGGAGCACAATATGCTAGCCTTATTTAATACCAGACAGCCAAATCAATTAGGAGACATCACTAAGGATTATCATATATATAGTTCATCGCTTCGTATGGAGAAAATAAATAACATACTCAAAGAGATCTAAAGCATGCATCAACAGACCATGATATCTTTTATTAGCCAAAACTGGGGGAAGGAGAAGGGGGATCAGTGACAAACGCCCCCCCATAGAGGATCGTAAGCTTCTGTAACCAATAATGTTGTCTGTCATGTGCAAAACGATGTCTTATCTAATTGAAATAAGAACATCTAATCTAATAACACTTAGAATACTACTAAAAGGTGAAAATAATTTGGAAAACACTCAATTATTATCCTAATAGTGCAGTGAGAATAGCCTTAGTCATATTTCAGTATACCACGTGTTGTGATGGGCTGCTATTGTCAATGTAAATCTACAGCTTAGTCATGTTTCAGTACAACACAGGTTGTGAAGGGCTGCTATTTTCAATGTAAATGTACAGTGAGAAGTTAGGAGTTTCATATATTGGAATGGATTAGATCAAACATAAGCCATTCTTTTTAAGCCAATCTCGAGCCCATATTAATACATAAAAAGACACCTAGATAGCCCAATAGATTTTATTCAACTAAAGCAGGGGTAGGAAAGCCAGTTGCCACCTTCCATTACATTTTCTCACATTCAATATCCAGTTAGCCAACCCGGGCTGTTTAATTGCAATTCTGAAACTTCAAGTGGTAAATTTAAGAATTAAGAATTTAGGCATACCTTAGGGAGTTGTATGTAATTGACACCTGAATAAATATAAAGAAGCACAAAAGAAGCTGAATTGCCTGGCTCTCAATTTCATACTCAAATGAGCAATTATATTACATGAGACTACCCAGGATAATTCATTAAATCACATATTGAGCAAGAAATAAATACATGAGTATATAGTAAAAAAGATAACACATATAGCAGTTTCTTGAGTATACCTGCTCAGCACTATGAATAAGAACAGTTCCTTTTTTTCTGTAGCAGTTGTATCAACACCCCCAACAAAAAAAGCAACCTGACACAAAGGATGAAAATGCGACATTTGTGATGCTTGTATGTCATGCAATGCAATCCGAAAACTCGGTAAAGATCAATTTTGTCCATTAGTCATGAATGTAAACACAAAATGGAGCAATTAAGTGACTTCTTATTAGTGCTCTCTTACATTCACCTACCCCGCCACCACCTCCCAAATTGCTGACTTCTTAATGTTGTTTTGCCTCATGATTTACGCATGAATAAGATGAACTTTATATATTCTACAATCAAGCACCATAGTTTACCATTCTGGTAACTTGATATTTTAAATATTGAGATGTTTACATGTTTAAGAGCAATACCATATTTAGGGATAATTACAAAAAACTCCCTGAGGTTCGGGCTAATTATAAAAAAAACCCTGAGATGTTTCAAAATTACAAAAAACCCTTTCAAGTTTCATTGTCTTAAATATAAGGGGGTAATTGTAATACTTCCGTAAATGTTAGGGTGTTTTTTGAAATATTTTTCGAAAATCACCGGGAAAAATATAAGACGGAATCAAACCTGAAGGAGGTTTTTGTAATTTTTAAAGAACTCTGGGTTTTTTCGTAATTAGCCCAAACTTTAGGGGTGTTTTTGAAATTATCCCAAAGATTTATAATAGTGACACTAACACAACATTTGACCAATTGCATAAACCCATGGCTTTCCAAAATGTATCACGATAAATTTTGAAACTAGTATTTCAAACAAAGCAAACCTTAAGCTTTGTTGGATGCAAAGAGGGAAAAAAAAGCAAAAATAGCTAAGCAGCAACCAGTATAGTGACTTTAATAAAAATTGCCCATCAAACAAAAATTGCTGCAAGGAACATCAACCTCATGGTATACAACCTTGCAAAAGATAACAGAACTATGCAAAAACCATATATGTACAAAACTGTAAACTCTGGAAACACTTATATGTTCTCCAGTCTTCATTTACTACACAGTTGCAACATCTTCAAGCAGACAACATAGCAAAATAACAAAACTTGTCTACATTTTGCAAAAGCAAACCCTTGTAAAAATGCTTTCTAGTCTATTTTTGCCAATTTTTTTTACTGTAAATTCACAAGTTTCAATAGTATACCTGCCAACCAGCTTCAATGCTGTTAAGATCTTCACCAAAGGAACCACCTGCAGAAAATCAACAATATTCTTGAGACCCGAAAAACATATCTAAATTTTTGTGTCAATAAAACATTAAAACTTGAAAGAACTTACGTTTCCACTCCGATGAATATAAACAGAGACAATCTTCCAGTGATGATCACCTGCATCGTTTAAGCTATGCATCAAAACATATATATTTCCGCGTTAATTGCAAAAGGTACCCCTAAAATTTAGCCTAATTACAAAATATCCAGTTATCTTTCAAAATTTAGCCTAACGTAAGGAAATATTTGAAATTGTGAAAGACAACTGAAGGTTTTGGTAATCGGACTAAAATATCAGATGTAATTTTTGTAATTATGCCTATATTCATGGTGAAACCCTTGCCAATCGAATTACTGAGAAATGGGGAATACTTGTACGAGTTCTTTTGAGAAGTTTACTACCTCGAGCAAGCATTTCTTGATTACAAGCAGCCAAAAAATTCTCCTCAGGAACTAAATCTTCGACATAGCTGCCAGAACTATTGTTGCTGCTGTTATTTCCAGTCCCTAAACTTAGCCCTTTCTCGATCCGAATCGCCACTGCAACATTCCACACTTCTTAGCGCTCTCGCTTTCAACGTCGCCACGCCTCGCAAAGCTTAATTATAAAAAAACACGAATCAAAATTTTAAATTTCAGTTTCTATAATCGGATCGATCGAATTCATTTTTTTTGCTAGATCTGAGATCTATTTCACCTGTGGCGGCGGCAGCGGTGAGAGTCGATATATCACCATGAGATTTGACGCTGAGAAATAGACACGGGCGGAAGAGAGCAACGTTTTGGTGGACAACGCGTGGTTGGCGACCGACGGGAGGGGAGAGAAGTGACGGGCGGAGGCGACGGGTGCGGCACAGAGGAGAGGTGAGAGAGGCGGATGGGAGAGTTGTTTTTCTTTTCTGTAATGATAATTAACCTAATTACTTAGGGCCCTAACGACGCCGGTTGTAGGACCGGTGTCCATAAATCTAGTGTTAAAAAATAAAGACACCGGTTTTATAACCGGTGTCGAAAGATCTGGTGTCTAATCTAAAATAATTTATATAAATAGACACCGGTTTCGAAATCCGATGCCAAAACCGGTGTCTATTTGGGACGTATTTTTACAATAGACACCGGTTCTATAAAACCGGTGTTGTTTATCAAACGACAACACTAATTAGACACCGGTTTCTGACAAAACCGGTGTTAAAAAGAAAAAGACACCAGTAAAGTCATAAAACCGGTGTCTTTTTGGTGGTGTCTATCAGCAGTTTTCTTGTAGTGCTCTTTTAATTTCTGAATTCCTTTTTTAATATTTCTAATTAGTATTTTGGATCTCCTATAATTATTACAAAATATATTTGTGATACTAAAATTTTATGTTTGGATATATCTCGTGTAACACACGGGTGTTGTTCTAGTTTGCCTATAAACGATAATACAAATTGCTAATAATTAGTATGTTCATAATGGTTATGTAATTTCTGACCATCAATATATATCTTGGAGGAGGCCATGATATTAAATAAGAGTTTCTATGGGATTATAATATAATCACAAAAACTTCTGTCAGACCGTCTAACGGGTCTGAACCGTTAGACGGATCTGACCCGGATCCGCGCCCATAACAATGGCAATTTTGTCATTTCGCTGCTAGGGGCATTTTTGTAATTCTGTTAAGTGTTATTTGAACCTGCCTTTTCAATTTCAGCGGGCAAAAACATTGAACCGTCCCTCCATTGAACGTGGCTTGTCAGTTACACCTCTTCATTTCTGAACTCCTCCCCTTCTCAACATCGCAAAAAACCTACAGAGGCAAAAAACTTACAGAGTTCGGGAGAAAGAGTGCGTTCGCTGGTGGTGCTGGTCGTGAATTTTTCGTCCATTTTCGTCCGAGTTTGAGTTCGAGCTTGACAGAAGAGCACATCTCCTTCGCGTTCTCCGAAGTTCCTGTTCGTCAAATAAGGTAATGCTTGATTCATGCACCGGTTTAACTTTGAAAACGGTAGTTTCGTCCGTAGTGTTTAAAGTTTTGTGGTGATTTGTTTGATTTTTCGAATTCCAAACCCTATTTTCTGGTTTTCCGTAGGTTTTTGTTATTTTCTGTTTGTTTATGTGTTTTTGTTACTAAACATTTAAGTTATACAAACATTTTCCTAAATGTATTAGTAGTTAGTTCATAATGTATTAGTTTTTATCATGTAAAGTATTAGGAATGATGTATATGTTTTCTTCTGTTCTCAAGTTTTACGCCTTTTTTTTTTTATGTTGGAGGTTTTTTTTATTTTGTATTACTTGTTATTCTCAATTGTATTAGTTGTTACAAAGAAAAGTATTAGTGCAAAACTACATTTTCTTTTATCTTTCTTTGTACATTTTTTCATAAATTGTATTCGTATTTTGTTTGAATAGTATATACTGTTTATGCTAAGTGTTAGTAATGATTTCTCTCTTTTTTATGGCATGTAGTGAAGTGTATATTATTGGTGGTTTTTTGTATTAGCTGTTACTCTAAATTGTATTAGTTGTTAGGCTGAAATGTATTAGTCCAAAACCATAGTGTCCTGCTTATGTGCTGTTGTTCTGGTTTCTTTTAAATGTAGTACTTTACTCTGAATAGTATTAGGCATTACACTTTGAATGTAATGATTACTCCGAATAGTCCTAATAGTGCTAGTTTTCTATTTCTCGTGGTGTTTTATGTTGTTGGTGCTTGCGGTAACAAGCAACTGTGTATATGTTTTCTTCTCGTTGGATGTTTTTTATTTTGTATTACTTGGTATTCTCAATTGTATTAGTTGTTACACTTTGAAAAGTATTAGTGCAAAATCACATTCCCCTGCTTTTTTTTCTTTGTTGTTTTGTTTTTCTTTTAAATGTATTATTAGGTTGTTTGAATAGTAATACGGTTATATAAAGTGTATATTATTGGGGATGTTTTGTATTAGTTGTTACTCTCAATTGTATTAGTTGTTACACTGAAATGTATTAGCCCATAACCAGAGTGTCCTGCTTATGTGCTTCTGTTCAGGTTTCTTTTAAATGCTGAATAAGTCTAGTTTTTGATTTCTTTGGTGT
Source organism: Rehmannia glutinosa (assembly GCA_016081115.2). Classification (NCBI taxonomy): domain Eukaryota; kingdom Viridiplantae; phylum Streptophyta; class Magnoliopsida; order Lamiales; family Orobanchaceae; genus Rehmannia; species Rehmannia glutinosa. Next base: position 265,215 of record JABTTQ020002392.1, on the reverse strand, counting down.
TTTTATGTGTTTGCAGTAATAAAAATGGTGCGTATGAAGAGACCGGTGAAGAGGAGGTCAAAAAATGCTGATATCCCTCCATTAGCTCTTGTTCCATACGACGACCCATCCTCCTCAAGTGAGGAATATATTCCACCCAAGAAGAATCTGCAAGAGAAAAATCTTGCTTTGAAAAGAAAAAGAGCTAATACGTCTATACTTTCTCAACAGATTTTAGTGTCCGCAATTTAAAGTACAAGCACTAACCTTTTTTTTTCCCACATTTTTTGCGGTGATTTTGTCACACAATGTAGACCGCGCGATGCCCAGTGTGAAGTCATATCCAAACTTACTGATGCTCAAAAGAGAGACGTTGAAGCCATTGGCTTTGGAGGTCTGCTGAAGATGTCTGGGGTGAATGCAATCCCAACAAAACTCCTGAGGTGGTTAATTAGCAATTTCAATGGTACAAGTCAGCTCCTTAGGATTGATCAAAATAGGAGTTTTGTTGTGACGGCGGAGGATATTCATGACTGCTTCCTTCTGCCAATGAACGAAGGGTGTGATGTTTTAAGAAATAATGAAAGTTTACCTCTAATGACTGATTGGAATGCTAGGTATAAGTTTAAGGCAGAAGTCAGTTTGAAGTATTTTAGGTCTATTTTGGAGAGTATGGTGGACGGTGGTGACGACTTTAAGCGTTTTTTTGTTTTATTTTCATTGTCTTCATTTTTAACACCAAGTGCCAATAGGAATGTGGATTTTGGTGTGTTACGTTCAGTTGTTGAGGTGGAAAACATAAAACAGTTGGATTGGTGCACACATGTGCTTAATAGGTTGTGTGTTGCTGTTAATAAGTATAAATCAGGTAGTGTCAAGAATGTGAGCGGCTGCATTTTAGTCCTTCAGATCTTGTATTTTCATCGTTTGAAATGGCAAGGTCGTGCGGAACCCTCAACCATACCATTGATACAACATTGGGACACAGACAGAATCAAGAAAAGGGTTGCGGAAGAAGTTGCAGCCGGTGAATTTGGACAGGGAGAGTTCCTGACAGACACATATCCCGTGTCTCAGGAAAAAGGGCAGTGGGAAGAAGCCTCTTGGCAAGGGAAATATTTGTGAGGAAGAAGATCGAGTAAAAGATGGGCAGGACGGGAAGAAAGGGCAGACAGATGAGAGAAAGAAGCATGAGATTGATGATGAGAGCGAGGACTGTGATTTGATTGAGTTGATTAAGTACAAGCTGCCCAAGGGTGAGATGGTGGATGAGGTGATCCACGAATTGGCGAAGGATGTAAGATAAATGTTGTTATATATATATATATATATATATTATTTACTTTAAAAGTATTAGTAGTTTTCGAATAATTTTTGTTGTTTTGTTTTTCAGGAAATGAGTGAGTTATTCATGTTGCTTAGGAGAGACATGAATGTCATATTTCACGCACATATGGAAAGGGTTAGGAAGCTGCAGGAACAATTCGCTGAAAAAGAGACTTCATTGTCCCCAGCTGTTGAGTTGTCTGAGACTCAACAGTTCTTTTCAAGTGCAAAGTTGCATGAATATGTTGACGAGGTTGTCAGCAAATTTGAAAAAATGAAGAGATTCATTGACCCTTCCATGCCGCAATTTGAGATTCTGACCCCGGAAGAGGGCGTTATACCTGGGATGAATAAAGATGTCCCTGCTGCTGCGCATGACGATGTAATACCCGAGGATAAGGAAGAGGCTGAGAATGTGAAGGAACAGGGGGAGGATGATGAGGATAAACAGGAAGAATTTCATGTGAATCAAGATGCCATTGATGATTGTGTTGCAGAACTTGAGAAGGATGATCAGGAGGAGAAAAATGAGAAGGATTTAGATGTGGCTGAATCAGGTATTAGTAGTTGTACTGTAATGTATTAGGGTTTACACTATAATGTATTAGTTCTAATTCTATTAGGTATTAGCTGTTGCACTCTACTGTATTAGTTTTTAGTCTGTTAGTTATCGCTTGTTATTCAATTAAGCATTAGTTGTTGACCTTTGAATCAGTATTAGTCTTTACTCTTAGGTATTAGTTGGTGCACTTTAATGTATTAGCTATTACACCATAATGTATTAGTTGTCATACTAATACATCACACTATAATGTATTAGGTAGTAGTTTAGTTTTTACTCTTTTAGGTAATAAATGGTGCATTGTAATGTATTAGCTGTCACACTATAATGTATTAGCTGTTGCATTGAATAGTTTTTAGTTTTTACTCTGTTAGGTATTAGGTGGTGCAATTGTAATGTATTAGATGTCACACTATAATGTATTAGTTGTCATACTAATCCTTTACCATTTGTTTTTGTGGAAACAGGATGAACAATGGCCCATCCGTGAGAAGAAAGCTTTCGGTGTACGTTTATGAAAAATCACAGTAAGAATTTTACTGGTGTTGTGCTGTCAAGAAAGCAAAAGGATGTGGCTGATTATTGTTTCTTCAATCATAAAGCAAAGAAAGAGTAAGTAATGTTTTCAACCACCCGTTCTGATTATGTTGGAATAATATTTTTTCCATTATTGATATAAGTTATTTTTTTCAGTCGAGATGAACCAATTTTTGCACATGGTGGGTTTTGTTACGTGTCGCTGGCTGATATGCGCACGTTGAATGATGAAAGTCTGATCCACATAAGCGTAATTGATACATGGGCATTGCTCCTCAATAGAAGAAGCTGTTGATGCAAAGAGGAAGAAATGCTTTTATTTCTATGCTCGGATTCGTAAGCAAACAATGTTGTTTTATTTGATGTATTGTCATGCTCTACATTAAGTAATACATTAAAGTCTAACATTGTGTTTTATTTTCAACATTATACATAGGAAACATGGTCAAGAAATCCCGGCGGGATTGGGGAGAAAGTTTGAGAGAATCTTTGGATGCACCGGATGAGAGTATTAGGTGTGATGGATTTGAGTGGTTTTGACTTGGTAAGAAATCATTTTTACTTCTAATGTATTACCATCTATATTGTAAAGTATTAGTTGTTAAACTTAAATGTATTAGCTAAATATTATTATTTTTGTTGAAAATGTAGATTTTCTTTCCAATTTGCTACAAATCCCATTTTGTGGTCATTTGTCATTAATTTTGTTGATGGGAAGGTCCAATATCCGGACAATTTGGTCCACCACGAGGTTTCTTTGTTGAAAAGTACAAGAAACTTGGGACTTTGTTGTGGTATGTATTAGTTGTTACACTTTGAAATGTATTAGTTTTCATCTTTGCAATGTATTAGCTTGTATATTTTAAAGTATTAGTTGTTACAGATTTAGTTAATCTTGTTATGGTTTTTTTTTCAGCAAAATAACTTTTTTGAACTGGCTAAAGAACTAAAACACCCACAAGCCCAGGAGGTTGAGCGTTTTCCCTGGGAAAATGTTCCCTTTAGCTGGCAAGCCGTTGCGAACAATGTGGACTGTGGTGTATTTTTAATGCACCACATGGAAAATTTTATCGGCCAAGTCTACTCAAAGCCAGATTTGAAACTGGTATGAATGTTCCCTTTCTGAAACATATATTGCTTATATTCATCCTTTCCTGTATGAATTTTTTTTTCATGTCATTTTTTGGGTTTTTTTGTAGCGCAATGTACGGCGCGCTTTAAGGGCATCTTTCTGTTCTAGAATTCTGTTGAACCCGTTGAATGAGAAACGAGTTCAACTGGAGAAAGATGTTCTTGATTTTGTGAGAGAGATGAAGTAAAGAAGTAAGATTTTATTTAACATAGAATCAATTTTATGAGTTTAACAGTGATATTTTTTAACATAATGTTTTTATGATGTAGGTTCTGAATAATGGTTGGTACAGGGGATTGTGTTCTGGCTGGATAGTTTGAATGTTACATAAAACAATTTGAATATTTTAGGCAAGTATTAGTAGTTATGTGTAAATGTATTAACATGTAATGGAAAAAGTATTAGTACTGCATCTAGTAGTTTTGTGTAAATGTATGGAAAGATGGTTGGTACAAGGGGTTATTAGAAGTACAACTAATGAATTTGTATTGAAACTTGAAAATATATGTATGGTTTTTTATGTGTGAAATGTATTAGTCGTTGAATAAAAAAGTATTAGATGTGAAAGATAAAAGTATTAACACAAACAAGTAATGTTTTTATGCGACTTCTTCTTTGAGGGTTTGTTTTACAAGCAGTTGCAAATATTATAGGTTCAGGTATGAGTTCTACAATGCATTAAGTCAAATTAATAAACAATTCCAGACAATAAACATGAGATAAAAAGTATCACACACAAATAACAAAAGTATCAGCAAATACGTTACAATGTATTAGGCCCCTGATCAATTGGTTACAGTGTTCAATAAACAAGAGCTAAGTTAAAACGTATCACACACAAATAAGAAATGTATCAACAGATACATTGAAACGTATTAGTCCCCGATCAATTATTACATTGTGCAATAACAAATAATCCTGAATAATAAACAAGAGATAACTTAAAAAGTATCACACACAAATAAGAAATGTATCGTGAGATACATTGAAACGCGTTAGTCCCCGATCAATTATTACATTGTTCAATAACAAATAATCCCTGAATAATAAACAAGAGATAACTTAAAAAGTATCACACACTAATAAGAAATGTATCAAATGAGATACATTGAAACGCATTTAGTCCCCGATCAAGCATTACATTGTTCAAAAACAAATAATCCCGAACCATTAAATCAACAAATATTCTAAAACACCCTCTCTTGATATATTCTAAAACAAATTTTAGGATTAGGAGTTTTGGTCCCGAACTCCTTGATGTGTTTGTGTTTGATGTGTCAAAGACTCTTCTTTTTCTTGTTTTTTTCAAAATGCCCTTTCGCTCTTTGTTTTCTGCCCTTTGTAACTGAACGAGTAGGATCTAGTATACTAGTAGAAGAACTAGAAATCTCAGTTTCAGCTGTAGAATTCATTGTAGCAGCCATCAATTCATCAATTGCCATAGAATCCCGGTGATAACCATCTTCAATGATTCTCCTTGCTTCCTCATTTTCTTGGCATTTCAATACAAGATTATAATACTTGCGCGCCATTTCATGACGCCAAGGGATGCAATCCTTAGGCCTGTTACTCAGTCCAATTCCCCTATCTAATCTATCCCATAAGTCCTTTTTGCAAACTTTGTCCACCTTCTTTTGATATAACAATTTTGTATTTCGATCACCGAATTCACATGAAGGACCCGTAATTTAATGACAACACAAGAAACCACATTCCTCAAATCTCTTGCAAGAGCAACTTATCAATCTAGTTGCGACAAAAATGTCACCGTATGTGAACCAACTCCATCATCATTCGATACAGTATAAAACATAATGTCGCTCTCAAAATGTAACATTGTACAAGAAGTGGAAATTGACTTTAAAAATTCATCTTCAAAATCTTTAAAAAGTGTCAATGTGTATACCTCAGAAGCATGCTTCAATAGCCCAGTCAATGGCAATACAGATGTAGGAGCCGCCCTTGAACACTGAAATTCATCCTTTGCTTCATTGCTCCTCCAACGTTTAATTGTTTCCTTGAAAATCCCATAAAAGTCAGTCAAACTGGTTGTTTTCTTCGCATTAAATCCAATGGCATAGTTTGTACTTTCACTTCGCTGTGACGACAAAATTCCAGCTGAGAAAAAGTCCTTGTTAAATGTTGTACACAACTTCTCTCTTAAATCGAATAACCTCTTAAACCATGGATGGCTTTCTAACCCATTTTTTGTAATCATTTTATCCCAACAGTCCTGGAATTCTGCTTCAGTTGTGCACCCCGATAAACACTTGGTAAATGCGTCATTGAAGCATTTGTCGCCTTTCAACCTCCCAAACCGGCTTACAGCATTTTGGTAGAGGTGCCATAAGCATAACCTATGCCGCGTTCCTGGGAAAACCTACACCAAAACAAAAAAAAAACAGATTAAAAGTATTACATATAATAAATGAATGTATTAGTATTAAGAAAGAAAAGTATTACATATAACAGAAAAGTGTATTTATAAACTGAAGTTATTTTTTGAATATAAATGAAGTCTCAAGTCCAAGTGCAGGGTTTAAGACAGAGCGGAGTTCATAATACACATTACATTGAAAAGTATTACACATGATATTGGAATGTATTACCATTAACAAAGAAAAGTATTACACATTAACTGAAGTACAAATGTACTTGTATTTTTTTACCTTTTCAATTGAATTTCCAATTGCTAGATCTTGATCTGTGAAGATTGATATAGGGCATTGACCTTCCATTGATTTTTTAAAAACTTCAAAAAGCCAATCGAATGATTCAGTTTTTTCATCTGCTATGAAGGCACAACCAAACATCACGTTCTTCCAATGATTATTAATCCCAACAAAAGGGGCACAAATCAAATTATACCGATTTGTTCGATATGTCGTATCAAATACAACAACATCACCGTATATCTTGTAATCCTCCTTCATCATTGAGTCCCTCCAAAATAAATTACACAATCTCCCCATATCATCTAATTTAACTCTGAAAAAGAAGTCTTGATCTTGAAAGACTTTGTTGATACAACATGTCAATCAACGTTTGTGCATCGCCTGCCTCAATTGCATTCATTTTGAATCGATTCACAAAATTCAAGTGGTCCTTCATTGTATGACCAATGCATTCTTCACCCCCTGCATCTTGCGCCATGTATCGGAAAGATTCAATGGCTCTCATTCCGAAGAAATCATCTCCCCAATAGCATTAGCTTTTTCAAAGGTAATCACTCTTTCGAGCGATCGATGCAAATGACTCCACTCTTTTCTAGTGAGTTCGTGTGTTGTGCAACATACAATGGTCAACAATTTCATAAACACCATCACTGTTCAATTTTGTCCTCAATGATCCCTTACACCCCTGTTCGTGTATTATAAAAATTTTTCTTTTTTTTTCTCATCGTTGTTTCGGATCTTTTAGATCCCTCACAGAACATACAAAATATTTTTCCGTCACAACACCAACATCATTGCATCTTGTAGTTGTTTTACGAATACTAAATCCAAGTTGTCGAGCATGATTGCGTACGTTGTATATATTTCTTCAACACTATTCCTCCTCATACCAATAAGACAACCAGCCAAGTCTTACAGTATAATTAATAGAAGAAAATGATCATTAGGTAAGGAATGTATTAGTTGTCACACCGCAATGTATTAGTTGTTACGATAAATGTATTAGTGTAATGAGACTTTTTACCTTCAAAGACCTCTGTTGGAATAATGTTGTCCCCCCTGCTTACGTGTCATTATCCCCTTCTTCATGATCATCACTAGAATCATTAGTGTTATTACTCCTAAAAGTAATATAAGTCGGAACAACTAAGAAATTAAAACAGATTTATTTCTTTTCCACAAATTTAAGCCGTTTATTAATAACACGAGAGACTTACGCGAACCTCAGAAAGTCCGATACATTTATTTGATAAATGTAATACATTAGAATGCAATGTGTAATACATATACACAAATTTAAGCCATTTAAGAATAAAACAGAGACTTACACGAATGTAAAGTCGATACATTTTTCCAAAGATGCAGTTAATACATTGATATGCAATGTCTAATACATGTAATACATTTTTTTTAAAATAGGAGGCTCTCAAACCAGCTGCAAAGTCTAATACATGTAATACATTTTTTCAATACAACTAATACATTCCAATGCGACGTCTAATACTTTTTAAAATAATCAAAATAAAAATACGACATTCACCTCTGTCATTCTCCAAGTTGTCTCCAGCCTCCATTGTCTCACCTTCTTAAGCTTTTTGCCCAATGTAGGTTTAACCACTAAGTAGCTGGAATGTAGAAATAAACTAATACGTATTAGGCTCGACACGAACAAATAGATTGATGGTTGTGCGACGTAGGTGATGGTCGACGGAGGTGGTGGTGTCAATTTGCAGAGATGGTCGACGGAGGGAAATATCACATATTGTAGTTGCGTACCGGTTGGTGCGCCGTAATGTGGTGTTTTTTACGCCCCTTCGTGTTGTTTTTCGCCGCCGTTGTGGTTGTTCTTACGGTGGATGTGGCTCGCGGCGATGTGGTTGTGTCGACGGAGGAAGGTGCTGCCGAGCTGGGATTAGGGCTCCAAATCGCGAGACAGAATGTCTGAACGCGGGCCTGTTTTTTTTTTTTTTTTTTTTTTTAATTCGTTGGGCGGACCCGGGTACCGAAATGGGTAGGATAGTTTGACCCGTCTAACGGATCTAGATCCGTTAGACGGTCTGACAGGAGACTAGCTCTAATATAATAAATTAATTAGATTGTCCACAACCAATATTAATCTCAAAATCAAAAGACTCTAGCCATCTTTTTTTTTTTTTTTGTGAATCGGACTCTAGCCCTCATTAATTCTTCACGCGCGTTTCAGTATTATCTTTTTCTGTTAGAACCCCATTAATTATTGGAGGGGGAACATATTAAAAGCAATTAATTAGATAACGTCCATATTATTTATCATCAAATTAATATATTCTGATGCATGAACAGCAGTACAAGAGACAAGAGTATAAAATAAGTATTATTTTCTCCAGTTCAATTGCGTCTTGGAGCTTCACCCTTTCGCCCATCACTTTCTGTCACTGAAATAGTAAAGCAAAGTCCGTCCATCAAAATCATGAAATATTGCAACTTAAATTCAAGAAAACAATAGTGAAAGGTCATCATGAAACAAAGATTTGTAAATTAAACCGAGTCAGAAAATAAATCACCTAATTAATTTGTTACCAACTTAATTAAGAGCCCGTTCCACGAGGAGGTGGAGTTTGGTGGCCAATACCCGGGCTATGCTTCAACTCCATGTTCTTATAGCGATTCAAAACATTATTCTTTGGAAGCCTGCCCACAATTCAACCATAAGATTAAAGAAAGATTAAACAATGATTTGAATATCCGTACTATTGATGTGCTCATGACTATAATATGTATTTATGTGTGTATGTGATAATTACGAAAACTACCCATGACCGATGAGGCCTTGGATAATCACAAACAAACCCATATAAAAGTTTCAAAATTACAAAACCATGTTTGATTACGTCTCACTTTTACTCTAACTATTAATTGACCTGACGGAATTTGCTCATGTAATCAAATATTTTACAGTCACTTCTCAACTTTTCTAAATATATAAACAACACAAGCAGTTTTCTTCTTACATTTCGCAATTCTATCTCTCAACTTTTTTAAATATTACAAATAACCAGACTAAAACTTAGGGCTTGCAATATGTCAAAAAATTGAGGATATAATTGTAAAATATTTGATTACATCAGCAAATTCGGTCATGTCAATTTTTGAAAAATTTTGAAACTCCTCTAGTTTTTTTTTTTTTTTTTTTTAGGAGGGGGTAATTTTTGTAACTATCCAATACATAGAGATGAAGATATTTACGCATCACAATTGACGTTGGGTTGAACGGGAACAGGAACGTCAACATTGCAAAGCTTGGGAAGCTGATTAGCTTTGTCTTGATTAACATTAACAGACAATGCAACTTGCTTGAGGCACTCGCACACAGATTTTCTATCTGCTGAGTTAACAGTTGCATTAGCCAATGCCTGAGCGCCCTGGCAACAAGTGGGGGTAATTTCGCCAATTCCCATCAGAAAGGGCTGACATGGCATCAGATATTCCAGGGCTGCCGTACATGACGTGGCTTTTGCCGGGGCCGGTGGGCCGAAGAATAACAGGGCTAAAGCAAACAATCCTGCTATGCAACTACTTGACCGACTATATGCCATTTTTTCTTTTCTGAAAAAAAAAAAAAGGTGGCCGATTGATATTTTGCTTCTTGTGGTGAAAATTGGAGGAATAGTGTGCTTTATTTATAGTGGTGTAATGCAACGGAATCACTGTGCTTTTCTCGTGAATACAGAGTAGTCATACCAGTGCTTTGCTAGTATATGGTGAGTGCAATGATTGTACATTCCTGAGAATTAGCATTTAAGAGGGGCTTTTTGGGAAGGAAAAGAGAGTTAGTTTGCTTTTCCGTAATACTTCCAAAAGAGTCTTTGCTGGATCATAAGGTGGCAGTTCGATTTTATGAGGGAGGTTTGGTAAGAGACTAATTGGTAGACATAAATATTTAGCAAATCATGAATTGAATATATATATATATATATATATATATATATATATGGCCAAAAACTCCTATCGAGATGGTTTTAACTATTGAAATCATTGACGGATCCTAACTCATATCCAATAATATGGGCAGTGGCATTTTAGTAATATTTTGGGACAGTTGGCATTTTTGTAATATTAGGCAATTTCGCAATATCACTATGCATGGCCGATAAAAGTATTAGGCCTTTCCTTAAAATGTATTACTTGTTACTCTAAAAAGTATTAGTAGTTTCCCTGAAAAGTATTTAGTGTTCCCTGAAAGGTATTAATTTTTTTCCCCAAAATAATATTAGTACGTAGTTCCCCTTAAATGTATTTGTAATTCTCCTGATAAGTATTAGTTTTTTTTATGAAATGTAGTAATTCCCCTGAAAAGTATTAGTTTTACTTCTAAATGTAGTGGTAATATCAATGAAAAGTATTAGCAATTCCCCTGAATAGTATTACTTTTTCCCTGCAAAAGTATTATTAATTTTCATAAAAAGTATTAGTAGTTCATTTGAATAGTATTAGTAGTACACATAGAAAGTATTAGTTTTCCCTTCAAAAGTATTATTAGTCCCCCTGAAAATTATTTAGTAGCTTCCCTAAAATGTATTATTTTTACATCTAAAAAGTATTAGTGGTCCTCTTGAAAAGTTTTAGTAATTAGGAATACATAAATATATGTCCAAGAATTTAGTATAGAGAGATGTACTCGTAAATGGAAATATATACATACAACTTTAAAGATATATACAAAATTGTTTCTTCACCATTTTTTTCCATAACTTGCAGCAACCAAAAAATTAAAAAACGAAATGGATGAGTTGGGTCAGTCTCTCACGGTCTTTTTCCTATTTCTTGTCTTCATCTTCTTGTATTCATAGATATCAACAGCTCAAAGAGTAAAGCCTTCAATTTCATAATCGACGAGGAAGTGCGCGACTACTTTGGAGTTGAATTTGAGAGAAGAAGTCAAAGCTGGTGGATTTATTGGGAAAGCCCTAATATTTCTGATTTTTTCCGTCTTTTATTTTTTCAGTTTGGTTGGATCCGGGTCAATTTGGGGATCCGTCTGACGGATTAGATCCGTTATACGGTCTGACAGGAGACCTACTATATATATAGTATATATATAGTACATATATATATATATAGGATTTGGATCTGGTGAGTCCATATAATTCAAATAAGTACGTAAGACCAAATCTGGAGCGTTGACCTCTTCTTTTTAACGATGCAGATTCTATTAATTTTTATTTTAGTTTATATTTAATTAATGGTTGTTAAGGATAAGTAGGTAATTTTGTTTGAATATCAGTAAAAACGAGAGTTATTTTGGTAGTGCGCGTTCACATTCTGAATTGTTTGGAATTTGTTTGAAACCGTATCACTGACCTTATCTGCTGTGAGAAATATGTTGCTTATTGAAGACAAATATGTTGCTTATTGAAGACAACTATGTTGCTTTTTTTGGATATGTTTGAAACTGTATCTCTGAAATTCTCTCTTTCCTTTCACAGTCAAACTTGCAATAAATATTGGTGCATTCCGCTGTGCGAAATATGTTGGTTATTGATGACAAATATGTTGCTTATTCAGGCAGACAATGTTGCAACCACAAACTATTCCTTTCGATTTGTCTTTTTATATATATGTAATTATATTGCTTGTTTATGTCAACTATGTTGCTTATCAAGGACAAATATGTTGCTTATTTAAGCAGACAATGTTGCTAAGTAAGTATGTTGTCTTTTTATGTGAACTGTGTTGCTTATTGAATACAATTATTTTGCTTATTTAAGTAGACAATGTTGCTAAGATGGGTGCAAATCTGTTGATTTAAATAGGTCATATGTCTTGTATATATAAACTAGTACGCGACCCGTGCGACGCACGGGATGTGATGAAATGTGTTGTTGAATGTAAAGTATTTGTATATACAAAGATTAAAATAAATAAGAACGTATAATTGAAAAATACAAACTCGAGAAAAATAAATCAAGTTAATAAATACATTCAATAATTACACATTCCTCTCAAAACAAAAATAATTACACATTTTGGAATACTTCCTTGTACACAACATTATTCATCTGTTTGTTTTTCGAATTATCGTCTCCACAAACTAATATTTTCAGCCCCTTAGGATTCGTAACTCGAGATACAGCAACGTATAATTGACCATGACTGAAAACCGGATTTTTCAAATAGAGACCCACATTGGAGAGAGATTGTCCTTGGCTCTTGTTAATGGTCATTGCGTACGAAACAATTAGAGAAAATTGTCTACGCTGAAACTTGAATGGTATCCTAAGGTCCGAAGGCGTTAGTGTCATTCGGGGAATCAACACCTTATGACCAGCATTGGCACCAGTTAAGATTTTAGACTCAAGTACATGCTTACCAAATCTCGTAATCACTAATCTTGTACCGTTGCACAATCCAATCGAATAGTCGATGTTCCTCAATAGCATAACAGGAGTCCCAACCTTCAAATGCAATTCATGATTCGGCACACCGGAGCATTTTATACCATTTAGAAATTCCGGCGTGTGCAGATCATGCAAGAAATCAACATTAGAATCTGACTTACACGTGCTATCAAAACTCAAAAACGTCTGACCTTCGGATGAGTTCAAAGACGTCATATATTGATTAATTGACTCGACAACATCAAGTGTAGGTGCCAAAATAGCTCTTTCATTCAAATAGGTCGGATCATCAATGGCATCTCTAAACATTGGATATGTATCTTCAACAATAGTTCCAATCGAATCATCAGTTGCCTCGAGCAAAATATCTTCAGGAATATCAATAGTGGAGTAACCATCACTTTCTTCTCCGATTGTTCCATCCCCAATGCTTGCTATCCATTCAGAAAACTTAACCAACTCAGAATAATCACCAGTTTGTCCAAGACTTTGAAGATGCATATATTTGGTTAGTCTGAGGACTGTAATATAATCCCACAAGTAGGAAGAATTTATTGTGGCATTAACAGTGTCCTGTCGTGTGCCCTTGGGTACAACAGGTAAGATTTGTCTGAAATCCCCACCGAAAACGACAGGTTTACCTCCAAAAGGGACATGGAGATTTTGTGGGTTCTCAAGCTGCATAATATCTTGTACAGATTGGTCCACCGACTCAAAGCAGTACTTATTCATCATTGGTGCTTCGTCCCAAATTATAAGTTTACAACGAACGATCAATTCCACGAGCGGGGTTCCTTGTTTGATATTGCACGTTGATTGTTCATTTGGATTTAACGGAATAACAAATCGAGAATGCGCGGTCCTTCCACCGGGTAAGAGAAGGGCTGCTATGCCGCTCGATGCTACGTTTAGAACAATTTGTCCCTCAGATCTCAACCTAGAAGATAAAGCCCTCCACAAAAATGTTTTTCCAGTACCTCCGTATCCATATACAAAGAACATACGACCTTCGTTGCATTCAACGGCACGTATAATTTTGGAATACACTTGATGTTGTTCGTCCGTCATCTTCGAAAGAAGGCTTTGGTGCTCCGCAAGCAACAAATTACGATCATACCTTAACTCATCATATATCAATCTATTCTGATTAATTTCAAAACCATCAAAATCTGGGAATGGCATTGTATCAAATTCACGTAGGCTCCTGCCGCGACTTCTCATTAGTTTCTCAATTTCCACCAATGCCAGATTCTTGATTTCATTCTCACTCAATATCAGCTCTATACAAAAGAATAAAATGGAAAAATTTTAATAAAACAAATATGGATCCAGATTTTTAGTATCAACAAATACGCATAAATAAAAGTTTAATTAAATATATTGGAAAATCATTATAATACCTTGATGTTGCATAAGAGCTCGTCGTCTATATAGAATATCATCCGAAAGATGTTCCCAACATTTATCCCACACCATGTGTGGCATGCTCAAAGAATCACCCGACAATAATGAGACAAACATAATCCGTAGAGATTCCGCAGACGCCCAGTGACTCGCTTCAGTGATGCCATCAACGTACTCTCTATCATCTTCCAACAAACCAAGAGCATAGCAAGCGTCGCGATATGAAGAGTGTTGAACCCCTTTAACCTTCTTATAATCATCATGACATGTGGCACCACGTACTACATTGATGAGGCACCTCAAATAGTACATATCACCAGCACCGGGAGGCACATAAAAGACTCGTCCTATAGATTTTCCATCTTTTCTTGGCACCCACTTCCTGATTGGCTGTTTCCATGTAAACTTTGTCGGAGCTTCGGCATAAGTCAGCTCTCTTGCTTCAGGATATATCTTATTGGCTTCCATCCATGCCAAGAACATGCTTTCCTTAAACTCTTATTTAGGACGTCGTCTATTCGTTCCGAATCATGAAAAATAATGCTCTGCTCGTTTTCAAGATGAAAACTAAGGCGTTCAACGGAAGGGTATTTATATTGGAGTTCAAATCCCAACAATCTCCACGCTGCCTCGCATGACGAAACATATCTGCAATCGTAGTACATGTTGACTTCATCGACAGGTTTCTCAGATTCGTCATCATTTGTACTCTGATAGAATGAAGTTGTCACACGATCGTGCCCCTTATTCACATATTTAAACAAATACTTAATTGATCTTGATTGATTGCACCACTCCACATTAATGTGAGCACCGTACTTGAGTAGCAATCGGCGATTATGAGGAACAACATATTTGTTGTCAAGAGGTACACCGTTCTTCTCAACTATTCTCCCATTATCCCAACACTTATAACGTGGATAACCTTCTTCATCAATAGTTGTAGCATCAACAAATATTTTCGGAAAATGCTTTGTACAACGACCTTCAGACATGCAGGGTGAGTTTTTTCTTACATCACCACATGGACCATGAATCATAAAGTCTCTCACTACCGCATAATAGCATGGATCATATGCCTCATCTGGTATTTCGGCTGATATAATTCTATCTATTTCAGCTGCGGTTGGAAACTTGTCTTCCTTAGCCAGAAATAGTAATATATGAGCATGAGGCAATCTACGTTTCTGAAATTCTATCGTGTATACAACTGCAATGAATAAAATCAGGAAATCAAAAAATTATATAATGATTAAAAACATTTAACTGTAATGATCATAATAATAATAATAATAATAATAATAATAATAATAATAATAATATAATATATATAATAATATAAAAATAATAACTCATAACCTGCTACTACTTTCCCAAATATTTCATTTTGCCGAAGATCTTTAATTAAAGCATCTAGCTTAACTTTGAAGATTCTACAAACAATATCGGGTCGATCCTCGGGATTCAGATTCTTATTCTCAAGGAAACGAACAATCTCTGGCCACTTTGGGTTGGAAGTAAATGTTATAAATAAATCCGGATATCCAGCCCAACGACAAATAGCCATTGCATCCTGATAGCTTTGTATCATGAATCGTGCATCACCGGTGAAACTGGAGGGTAATATAATACGTTTTCCTTGAGTACTTGGATTGATGTCTCCATTCAACACAGCATCCGATAGGCCTTTATATATATCGCAGCGCAACCTTTTTTGATGCAAGCGAATATATTTCAATCGTGACGATTCTACCATTGTATAAGCGTCAACTACAAATTGTTGAAACAATCTACGCGATGATAGAATTGTCGAAGATTCTATTAATCTGTCGTGCAATCTATATGCAAAGAATTCACGAACGCTTATTGTTTTTCTCCTCCCTGGACTTGATTTCTTCAATTCAGAGAACGGGATGTCTTCTCTGTACCCATCTTCACCGTAAGGTAATAGCAAAGGATATTGCAAAGCCAGATAAGAGGCATTCAACTCATTTATGCGTTTCAGATATCCTGCTTTTGTTTCAACCACAATATCCCTTTCACCTAGAGCATGATCAAAATCACCAACGATCAAAGCAGCAACTTCGAAACTTGAAGGCAAATTTTACCTCCTTGCATCAGTATTTCGAGCACCTATTAGACGCAATCGAACATCAGAATTTGAAGATTGTTGTATTTTGTCTTTGGCCATTCGAAAAGTCTTCACCAAAACATTATTTTCATCCAGCATTTTTTTTAGATCAACCACAATATCTTCATGCAAATTATTAGTTTCACTTCCTTGTCTACAAAAAATATTAAAATATTTTTAGTGAATAGAGTAAAAAATAACAAAATATTATCCAATTTAAAATTAAAAATAAATCTAACCTCACACAATTTAGCCTATTTGAGATTTCATTATCTGTATCATATATGTACATCTGTGCAAATTTTGGAGTGGAACCATCTGATGGCAATAAACTACCAATAAGATGATAATTTTGTCCATGCAAGCAAAAAAATTGGAGGACCTAGTCCCTTATTTATATCAGTATCGATTTTGCCTCCCATTGATGTGAAACAAAACATATTATTATACGATCTTATATTTTCTTGGAAATGCCTTCTCTTATCACTAACTCCAAATAATAATTCATGAAGCACATGAGGTGGTTGTTTGATAGAAGGAAGCTGAATAATTCCATGAACACAACACAGGGAATATTGAGGATTTTTGGATTTTACGTGGGATCGTAGCCTTTCTTCGTACCAAAATAACGCACCACAAAATTGGCAAGTGTATGTTGCATCACCGACATCCCAGTAATCTGTAAATTAAGTAATGATTTATTAATTATCTTAATAATATTTAAATTAAATAATTATATTAAAAAATATAAAATAGTTATAATTACCAATTGTAGTCAAGGACACATGCTCAAACAAATTTGTTTGATTTACATCAGTCGTTACATTTTCAGTGATTAGAGTATTTGCATCAATGGTATCAGTTTGAACATTATCATCGAGCGTAAGATCAATGACCACGGTTGTATTGTAGGTGCTCTTGATAGATGATACAACTCTATCACCAAATGAATTGCTAACAGTCTTGAGATTTTTTCGAGGCTGAGTTTTTAAGCTGGGAACAACGACTGCAACAAATTCAATTACACGTATTAAAAAAAGAATATATAATATGAATTATTTATTATTTTAAAGACTAAATGAATAAATAAAATATTGAATATACCATTTGTGATGTCACTAAGCGGTGAACCTGACAATTGATAAATAGTACTATTTAACGAAGCTCGAAATTCAATTCCATTTGCCAGATTAGAAGGTCTGCCTGCTAAACCTGTACAAACCAATATTGAATTTATAAAAACATTTAAAAATATAATACAAAACATTAAGATAAAAATCATTATTCATAAATCATTAGTTTAACTTATATAATTATTAAATTTTTAAAATAAACCAAAAAAAAAATGCATAATATATAAAAATGAATTTCATTTAATATTTGATTTGTTTAATAATTTAGGAAATTAAGGAAATTAATTAAAATTACTGATTTTAATTATAATAAAATAAAATATTAAATATAAAAAACAGATTAAATGAAATTAAATATTAAAAACATTTAATATTTTAATTATAAATTAATTTCAATTTTAGAAAAATTTAAAAAATTTAAAATACAATTTTATAAACAATCATAAATTTTTTTAAATAAACACATCATAATTTTCTAAATTCAAATTAAAATAGGTGCAAATTAATAGCCCAAAACACAAATAATTGGATTAAAAATTTAAAAAATCCCAGCCCATTTTTTACACATAATATATCTTATTGGACCCTAATTTTGTATGGGCTTCAAATTAATTTATCACATTAACCCATTTATACAACATAAAAAGCCCATCACCCAAAATTACATTCTTGTATTTAGAAATATATAAAAAACAAACATCAGGTTTTTCATTATCCCCAGATCGTGACACGTGTCCAAAATTTTAGTAATGGACGGTAAGGATTGAGCGGATTCTTCACTCTGTGAAGAAACACAATTTAAACCTTATCCCAAAACCACCCAACCCCACCCCCAAGAATCCGCCCACTGAAACCCCCATTTCCCCAAAACCCTTTCACTCTCTCTCTGTCTCACCGATTCAACTCTCTCTCTCTCTCTCTGCCTCATTTCTGTTACCTTCACAAAGTTTCGATTTCGATTATTGGGTTTTATTTTGTGGATTCACCATTTTTTTCTGAGAGAGAATAGGCACAGAGATTATTCTCTGATTCTTGCCCAATATTCTCTGATTCTTGCCCAACATTTTTTTATGTGATGTTTTACTCTGTTTCTCGATTTTGTTCGAAATAATGGTGTTTTTGAGTTCAAACATCTGGTATTTCGAAGAGGAAATGTTGTCGATCGAAAATTTACGGATGAGGCTATATAAATTTTCGATTAAGTTCGAAAAAATGAGGTTTTTGAGTATATATCTTCATTTTTTTGATTTTTTTTATTTTTTGATCGAACATTTGTTAAAAACATTTTTCTGTAATTTTCTAGTAAACTTTATTTGTTTGAAGCTGAAGTTTTGTTTTTTGTTTAAGAACTGGTATTTAAGGCCGATTGTTTTTTCAAAAATTATACTGATATTCTTATTTTATCGGTCTTTTTTCAAGGTTTCGAAAATATACAACTTATATTTCAATAGATCTGTGTTGCTTTGTTAGTTGCATGCGTTGTTACTGCTAGATCTGCTTAAAAATATTCAGATCTACATTTTATGTTGTCCTCCCGGACCAGAAAAAAGGTACGGTAAGTGTTTCACGGCGCCGATCATACCCACGGTAAGTGTGTTTTTTTATTTTTAATTATTAAACATATTTTTGATATTTTTCTTTTTCTTTTTTTTTTTTTTGCAGATGAAAGGAAATTTCATCGTACATTTTTATGATTAAGTTCGGAAAAATTAGGGTTTTTGAGTATATATCTTCATATTTTTGATTTTTTTATTTTTTGATCAAACATTTGTTAAAAATTTTTTCCGTAATTTTCTAATAAACTCTATTTGTTTGAAGTGAAGTTTTGTTTTTTGTTTAAGAACTGGTATTTAAGGCCGATTTTTTTTTTCAAAAATTATACAGATATTCTTATTTTATCGGTCTTTTTTCAAGGTTTCGAAAATATACAACATATATTTCAATAGATCTGTGTTGCTTTGTTAGTTGCATGCGTTGTTACTGTTATATCTGGTTAAAAATATTCAGATCTACATTTTATGTTGTCCTCCCAGACCTGAAAAAAGGTAGGTTAAGTGTTTCACGGCGCCGATCATACCCACGGTAAGTGTGTTTTTTATTTTTAATTATTAAATATATTTCTTATATTTTTCCTTTTAATTTTGCAGATGAAAGGAAATTTCATCGTACATACCGTCGAGTCCGCGAGCAAAACACCAAAAAAAACAACGTCTATGTAAGTTTTAAAATAATAAGTATTTTTTATTTTTTATGATTTTTTTAAAATATTTTTGTTAATAAATCTAATTATTTTTTCGATATGTGGCTTATAAGTCTTAGTTAATGTTTTTTTGCACCATTGATCACTGTTTCTATTTTTGTTTTTTTTCTTAATCAATTTTTAGTGTATATTTTAAATGAATAATTATATTCAATTATTGTTTATCAAATATTTTTATAAGATATTAAACTGAATTATCTATTTACATATATATAGTTAATATTATAACAATTTTATAAATCTAGGTATTTTGAAAATATATTAAAACAAAATAGGTTAGAAAATATTAAACTGGAAAGAAAACTGACCACTAAATAAATAAGATGTTCCTCAATAGAAAATATTTTGCCAAGTTCTATGTGATAATTTTAGTTTAGTCTACTCAAAAAATAAATTAAAAATTTTTTGACTACATAACAAGATAGAAAAATGTGGTCTATTGAAACACTAAAATATTTTGCCAACGTCTATGCCTCAATTTTAACTATTTGTTTGTTAAACTGCAACTTATAACTTTGTTGTTTTTGTATTGTTTTCAGGTTATGTAATATAAGTGAAGGTCATCTATCAATTAAATAAATTAGCACACAAAAAGATAAGATATACAACCTCTCTCTATTATCCTATTATTTTAACAATGATAGAGCATGAAATCTTCTTTTATTATTTTCTAACTGATAATTTTTTTTTCGTCTTTCAGGATGAAGATAAATATGAAATCAAAAGAACAAATTCAAACAACAAATCAAAAGAACAGATAAGTCAATCACTATTCATTACACAAAAAAATATTTTATAAATATTTTTTTTAATACAAAATTACATTGCCGTCGTCATTGTTGATGTCTATTCTGCGTTTGCTGCCTATAACAACTGACCCTTGAAGCTTTCTCATGATCCTTTAATATGTGTGCCCCTTTGCTATGCTTCTCTCTGATTGTTGTGATTGCTACTCACCAGATTAACAATATGTATTTAATTGTTGTGTATGCGTCTTACCAGTATTTTAGACGGTAAGTGTTTCACGGCGCCGATCATACCCACGGTAAGTGTGTTTTTTTATTTTTAATTATTAAACATATTTTTGATATTTTTCTTTTTCTTTTTTTTTTTTTGCAGATGAAAGGAAATTTCATCGTACATTTTTATGATTAAGTTCGGAAAAATTAGGGTTTTTGAGTATATATCTTCATATTTTTGATTTTTTTATTTTTTGATCAAACATTTGTTAAAAAATTTTTCTGTAATTTTCTAATAAACTCTATTTGTTTGAAGCTGAAGTTTTGTTTTTTGTTTAAGAACTGGTATTTAAGGCCGATTTTGTTTTTCAAAAATTATACAGATATTCTTATTTTATCGGTCTTTTTTCAAGGTTTCGAAAATATACAACATATATTTCAATAGATCTGTGTTGCTTTGTTAGTTGCATGCGTTGTTACTGTTATATCTGGTTAAAAATATTCAGATCTACATTTTATGTTGTCCTCCCAGACCTGAAAAAAGGTAGGTTAAGTGTTTCACGGCGCCGATCATACCCACGGTAAGTGTGTTTTTTATTTTTAATTATTAAATATATTTCTTATATTTTTCCTTTTAATTTTGCAGATGAAAGGAAATTTCATCGTACATACCGTCGAGTCCGCGAGCAAAACACCAAAAAAAACGCGTCTATGTAAGTTTTAAAACAATAAGTATTTTTTATTTTTTATGATTTTTTTAAAATATTTTTGTTAATAAATCTAATTATTTTTTCGATATGTGGCTTATAAGTCTTAGTTAATGTTTTTTTGTACCATTGATCACTGTTTCTATTTTTGTTTTTTTTCTTAATCAATTTTTAGTGTATATTTTAAATGAATAATTATATTCAATTATTGTTTATCAAATATTTTTATAAGATATTAAACTGAATTATCTATTTACATATATATAGTTAATATTATAACAATTTTATAAATCTAGGTATTTTGAAAATATATTAAAACAAAATAGGTTAGAAAATATTAAACTGGAAAGAAAACTGACCACTAAATAAATAGGATGTTCCTCAATAGAAAATATTTTGCCAAGTTCTATGTGATAATTTTAGTTTAGTCTACTCAAAAAATAAATTAAAGATTTTTTGACTACATAACAAGATAGAAAAATGTGGTCTATTGAAACACTAAAATATTTTGCCAACGTCTATGCCTCAATTTTAACTATTTGTTTGTTAAACTGCAACTTATAACTTTGTTGTTTTTGTATTGTTTTCAGGTTATGTAATATAAGTGAAGGTCATCTATCAATTAAATAAATTAGCACACAAAAAGATAAGATATACAACCTCTCTGTATTATCCTATTATTTTAACAATGATAGAGCATGAAATCTTCTTTTATTATTTTCTAACTGATAATTTTTTTTTCGTCTTTCAGGATGAAGATAAATATGAAATCAAAAGAACAAATTCAAACAACAAATCAAAAGAACAGATAAGTCAATCACTATTCATTACACAAAAAAATATTTTATAAATATTTTTTAATACAAAATTACATTGTCGTCGTCATTGTTGATGTCTCTTCTGCGTTTGCTGCCTATAACAACTGACCCTTGAAGCTTTCTCATGATCCTTTAATATGTGTGCCCCTTTGCTATGCTTCTCTCTGATTGTTGTGATTGCTACTCACCAGATTAACAATATGTATTTAATTGTTGTGTATGCGTCTTACCAGTATTTTAGAACTGAAATGTTATGAAAAAAGTCGAAATGATTATGAACTGTCCGAATATTTATAGTGCAATAATTTCATAAGGAAATATTTATAAAAGTCAATAAATAAACTTTTGATATCTTTTCATATATAGATATTTACTTTCAAATTAAATCACCTTAGATATGTTTATTCTGAGTATATACAATATTTTATTTAGATTAGCTAAAAATGATTTAGATATTTATGTCTTCTTTCAAAGAATAGAATAGCATCAATCTTTCAACTGAAATATAATTTTTAAATAGATGCAAATATATTTTTAACAAAAAATTTCGGAAGTTATATATGGAAGTCAATAAATATGATATGGACAATGATTTGTGACAATTTATTATTTATTTTTAGGTGGCATTCTTAATTATTTTAAAAATAAGTCAAAAAACCTATCTACTTAAATAGTTTAATGTAAATCTCAATGTAGTTTAACATCATTTTATGAACCTTGTATGAATAAGAAGTCATTTGGTATGCTTCAAGGATTATTTATTTAACCACGTGTTTCGTATGCAGTTCGAATTAGGATTTTAAATGTTGTTGGTAGTTATATTGTGACATGTTTCTTAAGAAGTTCGATGGAATGTTTAAAAGTTTGTTGGTGGTAATATTGTGACATGTTCCTTATGCAGTTCTCCTTGTTGTTTTAAAGCTTTGATATTATATATTGCTGTTGTACAATCTTTCTATTTTTTTAATTTTAAAAAGATCCTGAGATCAAAAGCCACTTGACCCTACACCTTTGAGTGTAGTGGAATCATGTGGGTTTCTCAGGTTCTAATATACATTTCATAAACATGTTGATCTGATTTTTATGCTATAATTATTTCAATTTAATTTCATAGAATAAATAATCCTTGAATTTTTACATACACTTAATAAGGAACACAACACTAAAAAATTTATAAAAAACTACAATAATAAATTATATAAGAATATTTTATATTCAATTATCTATATATATAAATTTCTTTAGTTTGAACACAATTTTTAAAATAAAAATCTATAAATATATAATAGTCTCACTAAAGACACTTTCAAAGATGAAAATTCCTAGCCCAAAAAAAATAATAAATGGGGTAAAAAATTAAAAAAAATCAGCCAATTTTTATACAAAATATATCTTATTGGGCCCTAAATTTTTATACAATATATCTCATTGAAGAAATTAAAACATTATAAAACAGTTATGTAAAAATATTCCAAGAAATCGGATTGTACAACAATTAAGGAGAAGATAAACAAGTAGACTGATAAATATATAAAGATATTTTATATAAAAGAGTTCTAACAAAGACGGAAATCGAATTCAAACATAAACGGTTGTATCGAGTCGGGAGACCTACAACTATTTATGGGGAGTCATTCAATTCATAGATCTTTTGGGAGTTAATAATAATTGTATCGAGTCGGGAGACCTACAATTGTTATTAATCTATTGTTTATGCACCGCCCAGGAGGGAGAATAGACTAACTCAGGAATTGAACCCATAAAATTGCATGAATTGGTTTTTAAAACTTTAAATGCATTTAATATTGAAGAAACATGTTGAGATTATGTGCCTAAGGGTGCTCCTGTAGTTATTGAAAATACTTGTGAGGTTTGCAAATTTATTTCTTTTATTTCTTTATTATTGATTTTTACTTAAATTGGATATTCGGTCGCTTCAATAAAATTGGCATATGATGTTACTATAGCCTAAGTGTTTCACAAATCAATTCCTGAGGAATACGGCCTTGCTTGCCATTATTCTATAAACTATATTGTACACTTGCAGTTGTTTGATCCAAAATATTTTTGGCGAACAATGTTTTGGCGCCGTTGTCGGGGATTGATAGATTCAACTTATAGTAATAAGTAGTTCAATCTTAATTGAAGCATTTTTTTTTGCAAATATTTTTTTCTTTTTTTTATTTTATTTATTTTCTTTTTTCTTTTTTATTTGTTTCTAACATCGTTTTTGTTGAATGCGAGACTAGAACCTTTGGAGATACAAGTAGCCCAAATCGCTACTGCAGTTGGAGGCTAACATCAAAAGGGCAAATTGACAAGCGATACTGAACTTAATCCGAGAAAATAGTGCAATGTCATTCGTCTGATAGATGGTACATAATATGAGGGCTCAAGGATTTCAAACGACATGGTTCAATGAAAGTGATGTTGAAAATCTGAGTCTGGATGAAGACGAAAAACTTAGCACTTTGTGGGAGGCAACCCAAGAAACGCCGCGACAAACCCCGAGTGTTAAAATTAAAACAAAAAAAACAGACGCACACGACTCAACCGTGCGATCTGCTCCTCTAGTTTCCAATTTGGCGGACGAGCTTCCAGCTTCACGGGATCTATCCACGTAAGTATTCTTAATTTACGCATTCCTCTTTTTTTTTGATAATTTCCTCATATGTTCGAGACAAAGCATATTTTAAGTTTGGGGGGTTGTCAAGAATGCGTAATTTAGTAGTTTTTGCATCTTGTTGTTCGCCTTATTTTTTAGCTTCACCACAAGTGTACGGTGCAGTTTATAGAATAGGGTTAGCAAGGTCGAATCCACAGGGACTAATAAATTATTGTACTAATTACTGGATTATAATAGCCTTATTTTTATCTAGACTATCGAATTTGAGATGGATTGGTTTAATTAAAACTAAAGTAGAAATTATCCTAGAATAACAAAGTAAAGAGTGGATTAAAAGACCAACTAGGAAAGAATGGATTCTTGGGTTGTGGTTTCAGTTAATATCCCTTTTATTATCACATTAATCAAACCAAAGTTAAACGTATTCTTCTCTATAGACCAATCACAAAAGTAATTTACCCTCTCTCTCGAGATGCATGTAAAAGCGTTGATTGGAATATCTATGCTAGCATCTCTACTCAACATGAGATATCCAACTCCCAAAAGATCAAAAGATTAAAAGGCCTCACGGATATTCACAGACTTCTCAATCATGTAAGCTATTCATGCCAAGTACTCATAGATCTAATATTGGAATTCATCTGTTCGAATTATGAATCAATATATCAAAACAAGTTAAACCAATAGCTTTTTGATAAAACAAGAATTAAAGCAAAGTACTTGAATAGAGTTGGAAAACATTAACTTTGATTCCAATGAATCATCAAACAAAAATATCCATTAACCTACTCCCAAACCCGGGAATCACAAAGTGTTTAGCCAGACTTAGAAAAGAAATAATCCATAGGCAAATTATTAAAGTTCATATCTAAACTATTTGAAAATAATGATACT
Source organism: Rehmannia glutinosa (assembly GCA_016081115.2). Classification (NCBI taxonomy): domain Eukaryota; kingdom Viridiplantae; phylum Streptophyta; class Magnoliopsida; order Lamiales; family Orobanchaceae; genus Rehmannia; species Rehmannia glutinosa. Next base: position 239,695 of record JABTTQ020002392.1, on the reverse strand, counting down.
ATGGAATGAGTGAACTCGGGGATGATGACGATCTCTCGATCTATCTTCAATCCTCGAAGGTGTGGTTGCGGTATTGATCGATCTCTCCGAATCTCCGGTGGGGAATTGCTCTTTTCTCTGGTTTCTAGGGCAAAAATCAGAGTGTCCATGTTTGTGGCCGCCCCGTCTCTATTTGTACTTCGTTTGGGTCGAAACCTAGTTCACAACGAGTCAAACTCTGTTTTTTCCCACAGAGGCGCACGGGCCGTGAGCTAGGGCACGCCCAGCCCCTGATGGGTGCCGCAAGAATTGTTCAAACCTTTGAAGGAGGCACGGGCCATGCCCTATGGCATGGGCTGCCCGTGCTGGCAGTCAAACCTTGAGCCTTCGATTTTAGGTTGAGCACGGGTTGTGCTAGGGAGCACGCCCTGCCCATGCGCACCTGTAGCAACTCGTACTCGACCGTTTTCTTCCGTTTTTCGCCCGGTTCGTCTGACTTCTTCTTGATTCGACTCCAAACTTCGTCTATCATGTCAAGTTTTGGCGGTTCTCGATTGCAATGCTCCAAATTGTTGCCAAAATGCTACAATTATCCCTAAATTCCTACAAAACGAGCAAAGTGTAATCCTTTTCCACAAAACAGGAATAAAACCCTATTTACTCATATAATGCATGCATATCCACACATTCTAGCCAAGATTAAGCCCAAAATACATGCAAAATACATGTCAATCACTTGCATTGCATTTAGGATTGCATGTAGAGCATAAAAATTTGAATAAAAAAATAATTTCGAATTTTTAGTTTATTTTTTATTTTTATGTTGTTTAGCACGTTTACTGCTTTAGCACGTTTAATTACTTTTGTGTGTGATTTTAATCAATGTTTTTGAAAATGTCCAGCTTCCGTATGATTTTACTATAAGCATTTTATGGAATGAGATAACATACTTTTGGAGATAATGTGATGAATTGTTGGGAAGATGTTATTTATTTGTTTGGCATTAGTTAAGAAAATTGGGTGTTTGAACATGTTGCGAAAAATAAGCCTTTAAGCTTTTGTGCCTTAAACTGCTTTATATTATGCGGACTTATTTTTTCTTGAGTGTGTCATTCATGATTGATAGAACTCTAGAACTTGCTCTGATATCTTCATTGAAGTCATGTGTGTGTGCAATTTTTGAAAATGATCTAAGGTCATCTTTGTTTTAGCCTACTTAGCCTAAAAAGCCTACCTATGTACTCATGATTCCCTAGTTAGCCAATTTTGAGCCAAAACATTTATTCTGAGCCACAATGATCTTTAAAATTTAAACATGATTTTGTCCATGAAATTTCTTGAGCTTATAGAAAATAAATAAGTTTGGGAGATGTGGTGAAAATTTATAAAAAAAAAAAAGAGAGAGAGAGGCTGGCAAAAGAAAGAGGGGTGAGCAGTATTTGGGTAAATGAAAAAAATACATGAAGCTCGAAAAAGAAAAAAATCTCTGAAAAAAAATCGAGAAAATCGAGCAAAAGAAAAAAACAATCTGAACATTGTGAAAAATAATGAGAACTTGAGGCTAGAAAAATAAAAGAAAATTGGCAAAAAGGCCTAAGAATGAAAAAAGAGAAACAAGAGTGCAGTTGAGTTGAAAAAGAAACATATCTTGAAAAAAATGAGTATTATGCTGAAATTGGGTTGGTGAATTGCAAGTATGTGCGCTTAAATTCTATTTTCTCAAGTCAAGTCACTCAATCCAAATTTTTCCTACCCTTACCAAAGAGCCTACATTACAACCAAATGAAAAGCCCTTTTTGATCCGTAAATTGTGCACACAAAAGTGGTCGAGATGTTAGACGATTTGCAAGTCTATGGTAGTTCTACTTTCATTGAATTGAATTTTACCGTAAACACTATCCATACACTTCTGAGAGTCAAGTGATACACTATCTACTTGTGAGTCGCGATGTTGAGTACCCAAACAATTATTGACTATGTTGGGTTTATGAATGATAACTTTTTTTATAATGAATTACATGGTTTCCTTGAGTATGGAGTCAAATGCTATTTAATGTTTATAGTGTTCTTGGGTGTTCGTTTTTACCCCTTGATATTATTTTTCTTAATATGCTTGAGGATGAGCAATGCTTTAAGTTTGGGGGATTTTGATGACTGTAACATATACTTGCATTTGAGGGTTTAAAATGATATATATTTGATGCATTTGCACGCATATTCAATGTGTTTTGGTTGGTTTCCTTTGTTGGGCGTGATACTGCGTATTCTTGTAACTTCTTACAGGAAATGGAGCTAAATTGGATAAAAGAGATATCACGTTCTAAAGTATAGGTCAAGAGCTAATGTACGAGCAAAAATATGAAGGAGAGAACCATGGATGGTCGAACAAAAGGGAATTTCCTTCAAAAACGTCCAAATGCGCTAACAGTTTCCAGCACTGGAAGGGTTTAGTATTTTGTCCATAACATTCTCTACAAAATTGATATTAAGGTGATTCAAATGGCTATGGAAAGGTAAGAGACAGGGCTACAACCTCCATGAAGACCTTAGGAGCATATTCGGACAAATCATGGACAAAAACACATCACACCGCCGGACCATGTGGTGTCACACAGCCGTGTGAAAATGCCGGTGTGGGATGACACAACCATGTGATGTGGGGAAAACAGGGGATGGAACCAGGCCCGCACGGCCAGACTGTGTGAACCCACACAACCATGTGAGAAAGGGAAAAAATTCACATGGCCGTGTGGTACCACACGGCCAGGCCTTGTGGGACTCTGCCAGACGCATTTTGTTGGAGTTCTTTTCCCGTTCCAACTCTACAAGTGACCTCTCCAAGCACCTATATAAAGGGGACCAAGTCCTAAACAAATTGGATCATCATACATCATCCAACATCACTCCATCAGAGAAAACATATCAAATTATACAGGAACGCAAGAATCGAAGATCTTCTAAGAGAAGAAGGCTTTCGCATCTACGGGAGCACAAGAGCTTCGAAGGCTTGGAAGGAAAATCCATCCTCACAAGAAGGAGTTTTCTTTCTATGTCTAAGATCTCTTGTATGTGTTTAAACAATGTCATAATGCTGATTTCGAATTTGTCTATGAATTTGTAATCAATGTTTGGGTAATCTTTCGGATCTTAGGGGCATGATCGAAACTGCGGATTCATGTTAAATATGATTATTTGTTTTCTTAATTAATTCATGCTTTCTATTTTATGAATTCGAGTGCTTATTTATAATTGTTTTTATTTGCCGGAAGTAATTAGCATGTCATATTTGTTAGTGAGAAATTCGGAAGAGGAGTTCTAACAAAGACGGAAATGAATTTCAGACATAAATGAGTGTATCGAGTCGGGAGACCTACAACTATTTGTGGGGATTCATTCAATTCATAGATCTTTTGGTAGTTAATAATAATTGTATCGAGTCGGGAGAACTACAATTGTTATTAATCTACTGTTTATGCGCCGCCCGGGAGGGGGAATAGACTAACTTAGGAATTGAACCCATAGAATTGCATGAATTGATTTTTAAAATTTTAATTGCATTTAATATTGAAGAAACATGTTGAGATTATGTGCCTAAGGTTGCTCCTGTAGTTGTTGAAAACACTTGCAGGTTTCGCAAATTTATTTCTTTTATTTCTTTATTTTTTATTTTTACTTAAGTTGGATATTTGGTCGCTTCAATAAAATTGGAACACGATGTTACTATAGCCTAAGTGTTTCACAAATTAATCCCTGAGGAATACGACTTTGCTTGCCATTATTCTATAAACTACACTGTAGACTTGCAGTTGTATGATCCAATATATTTTTGGCGAACATGAATACCAAAAATTCTCAAGTGATGCTTAGAATTTCCATTTATTGCAAATTAAGTGCATGCATGTACAATTTGATGTTCTATGTAATAAATTCTTGTATGATGTGTATATGCATGTTCATGCACCTAGAAATTCATGTATTATTTGCCTTATAGTCTGAAAATTTTGAGCATAATTGGTTAAATTATAATTTTTGGACTTAAAATGCAAAAATAGCAAATTGGTGGACTTAATTGCAAGAAAATAAAACATAAGGGACCCCTCTGTAATTTTTCGATTTTGGGACTGTACTCATGTTTAAAAATGACATTTTGACATAATTTTAAAGTTTTAAAGGTTTTGAGATAACAAAAATCAACTCTTGAAAGCCCAAGGTCTAGTTTGTAAAATTTTGAAAGTTTAAGGGCTAAAGTATAAAATTCGAAACTGTACCATCCCTACCTTTAAAATTTTGAAATTTTAACTTTTAGGGACTGGAAAACACCTGTTATAAAAGTATTCAAAAAATCAAAATATTTTGTGAGCTAAGAAATGCAATTTTGCAAAATTGAGGGACCAAATTGTAAAATAATAAACTTAAGGACCAAAACGAAATTTATAGGACTTATACAGTCCGTGTACCTGTAAAATCACCTTTAACTATAATTTTATGATATTTTAAACCCATGGTTCAAATTTCATAACAATTGGACCCCTAATGAGCCTTAAAGGCAAAAACTTAAAAAGGGACTAAAATGGAATTTTTAAACGTTAAGGGACCTAAACTTACCCATTTTAAAAATTAATTTTATCCCAATAGCCTACTGACCTTATTGATATTTTACAATTGGAATCACATTAAAATCCCTTCCGGTTTGTGAGATCCAATTATTTTAAACTCGGGGCCCAAAATAACAATGTTGACAAATTTAGGGCCAAAATGAGAATTTTCCAAAAACCTCGACCCAAAAATTTTAAAACCCTGAATCTCTGGACAATTTGGAGAATTTAGGAACTGACCTTATAATTTTCCGAGGTCGAGACAAAAACTTATTCAATTTTAAACCCAAAAAAGGACTAGTTTTTACAAAACAGGGCTAAATGTAAAATTCTCTTTCAACAAGGACCTCAACTTAATTATTTTCTTTTCTTACAGCCCTAGTACTACTAACTTGTATTTATAAAATTTAGTTTTCTTAAAATTCCCTTGACTTAACGAATCACCTTGACCGATTAACACGTGTTCGCGGGGCGACTTCCTCGCCTTGCCGACCTTGAATCTACAATGGGACTTACATCCCACTTAAATTACCAAATCATCGAAGATTAGTTATCCTCCCGATAATTAACTTCATCCAAAAATTACTCCACCAATATCGATAAACGCCACATGCAAAATCTTTGCATAACTTACTTGAACTGCTTCCCTAAATTGATTTACTCGACTGCCTTGTTGACATACTGTACCTATGATTATATTCTTGCTTGAGTCAACTTTGTGTGTTGAGCTCACGGTCGGAATGGACTTGTCGGGATGGAACCAGACAGCTCGACTGCTATTCCACTATCTGGCCCCATCGTCCTAATCCCACAACTGCGGACGGAGTGTCCAAGGAAATTAGGTCATAGTACTTGAGGTATAATCGCGATTATGACAATTCGGGCCTTGCAAGCCTTCCAAATACTTGTTGGATTCGTCATGCCTATGGAGCGATAAGGCGACAGGTCTTAGACCATCTCGCTTAGGGAGGTACAAGGAAGAACGGAGGAATCGTTGTATGATCTACACGATTCTGGAGTTACTCGGACCCGAATACTTGCTTGGGTTGGCGCTACATTCAGTACGCAACCACTACCTGTCTTGCTTAAAATCACATAGTACTTGTATATACATGAACTCTTTCATCAAAATCTTATAAGTATAATATTTTTGTATATCATGTTGCTTGCGAACTGTGTGTGATACATCATAACTCACGCATTTTTCATACAACAGTTTTCTTGCATTTATATATATCACCACACTCGCACACGATCACCCATCCACTGAGAATTTTTGTCTCACCCTCTCCTGTTTTGAAACAACCAGATGAAGAATTTGTGGACGATGATGATCAAGCCACGAAGTGATCCTTCCATGTTTTCGACTTGGGATTGTTTTTACTGTTGCTTGGACTTTCTCTTTCTGTTTAAGTTGTAATTTGAGGGCGTAGGACCCTTTGACTATTAAGTTTATGTACTAAGTTATGTACTTTGGGATGTATTTTGGATGTTGATGTTGGGATGTAAGTTGTAACATATATTTCTGCTACTATTTCACTCTGTCTTATTTGGGTTTATGTTTGATGTTTGACTAGACTGTTTGGTTTATTTTCGTTTAAGTTGTTGGTCGTCGTCACGTTCCCATTTGGGGCGTGACAAGGATTGGGTCATATGGACTCACCCCAAATGGGAGGATCCATTTTGTTGGGAAAATTTAATTATTAGATTTAGATTTTGATGAATGCCATGTAAAACTTAGACTAGAAAGTTGGCACCCCATTTTCCTTCTAATTTGTATTGTAATAGATAGGGTTGTACTAGCTGAGTCAAGTCAGTTATGCCTGGACATACAAGAAGTCAATCAAGATCGATAAAGACTCATTGTGAAGCGGTTTGAGTATGGCAAGGAAGAGAAGTCAAGAACTCGACTGAAGGAGTATCAGTTGGGATACAGCTATGTGAAATGTCAGTCAAGTCAACTCAAGAAGCCAAGTCAAGTTGAAGTGACAGATGATTCATTCAATCATTGGAGCAGACTCAAGTCACCTGGGAAAAGGAAGCTACAAAGAGCAGTTAACTGAAAAGAATCCGTTGCACAGAAGTCAAGAATATTACCTAAACAAGTAATACTTCCATGCTGCCATGTCTTAAAGTGCTCAGTCCCAGAAGCGTGCAAAAGGAATAAACTAATGGGAAACATCGCACCTTGTGTCGACTGGAAAAATTCAATGTTCATTTAATACGATTAAATGTCAATATCAAGGACTGCAACAAGACAAGCCAACGAACACAAAGTGATTTTTAAAAATCAGCCTATATCTTCAACGGGCAGATTTTTTGAAAGTTCACTATAAAAGGCTGAGGAATCACTTTGAGAAAAGGTTACCTTGTGAACCTTGACAACCTGAACCATTCAAGCTATCATTCGAACTGTAACCTGCAAAATATTCTCAAGTTATTCAAGCAAATCCTCAAGCCTAAAATTCGAAGGAAATCAATCCAACACCAAGCTGTGAAGGAAAGACAACTTCTGACTGTTGAAGAGGAAACTTTTGAAGAATCAAAATGGGTCTACATTCCAAGGAGGATTGTAGAAAGGTTCAAGGTCGAACCAGTCTCAAGTTATTGGAGGGCTTCTTGATTAAATCCAAAAGCTTGAGCAAGTGAGTCAAGTAGCAAAGCGCAAACTGCCTGTGAAGAAGAAGCCGAGTCGCATTTGAAGCTTGACCTATGTGACCAAGGCATCTCCGGACCGAGTCCCAAAGGATCAAGTCACCGTGTGATCAAGACTTATATCTGGACTGATAACCACTTTGTACTCTGATCAATACTTAGTGGATTCCTCCAGGAGTTGGAGAAGAGAGGATTAGAAGAATTACCCCATCTTCGAACCTCTATAAAAATTATTGTGTCATTTACATTTCAGCATTTAATTTCTGCATATCATTTTATATCTGCTGATAATTTGCTATCCAACTGATAATTAACAAAGTGCTAAAACCAAGTGTTAAAACAAACTTTAACCAAAATTCAAGGGTGTTAAGTCTTCCGCTGAAAATTTCATCTCAACCAAGTTAAGTATTAGACTAAACAACTGAGTTATTCTATCAACAACTTTGTTGAGTCTGTTGAGTAGCTAACTCTGCTGGTTAACTAACTTAGTTGTCCATCAAGGACATAGATGTGGTATTAACTCTGAACTAATTTAAAAGGACTAAATTCGAAAAGTTAGTAAGGTTTATTCAACCCCCCTTTCTAAACCATACTCACACCCCTTGGTACCTACAAGTGGTATCAGAGGGGTTGGTTCATTGAGCCTTCCGCACTGGTTACTGAACTAGATCTCCAACCTTTCAAAGAAGTTTTTTTTTTACACTTGTTCTTTCAAAAACCATTTTTATTATCAGCAAAGTTATTATCATGGAAGCAAATTTGACACGCATCCCTATGTTCACCATTGAAGAATTTGATGACTGGAAAATACGTATGCAGGCTCATCTATCAGCTTTACATGATGAGATGTGGATAGTGATAGAGGATGGGCCAAGATCGCAAATAATGAAGGTGAACACAACAGCAAGGAGAGTCGCTTCTGTGCAGAAGGAGAAGAGGTCTCCTCCTGACCAAATGGTTGAAAAACCAAGAGCCGAATGGACAAATGATGACAGAAAAAGATACAACTTGGACAATGTGGCCAATGATATACTTTACAAGACTTTGGACAAAGCCATGTTCAACAAAGTCAAATCTTGCAAGACAGCCAAAGAAATCTGGGATAAATTAACCTTAATTTGTGAAGGATCTGAGCAAATCAAGGAAAACAAATTATCTGTTGTTGTTCAAAAATTTGAAAACTTTAAAATGCTTGCAGGTGAAACGATGGACCAGCTGGATGCTAGATTCACTGAAATTATAAATGAGCTCTCAGCACTTGGGAAAGATACACATAGAAGGAGATGTGTATGAAGATATTAAGGAACCTCCCAGCTGAGTGGGAAATGAAGACCATGGCTCTAAGGCACTCGATGTACCTATCAAAAACATCCAATCATGAATTATTCTCAGGCCTCAAAGCTTATGAGTTTGAGCTGAGAAGAAAGGATCAAGAGGAGATAGTTGTACCCAAAACAGCTGCACTCATAGTCAAGGAAGGGAAGAGAGCTGAGACCAAAGAAATCATTGACCAGGAGGAAATTGCCTTGATGGTTAAAAGATTCAACAAGTTCTTCAACAAGAACTACAAAAGAAACAAAGGTGAATCCTCCAAAAGGCATTCAGCTCCCTCCAAGTCAAGGGAAGATAGGCCACCAAAGAGAGCTGAGTATCAAAAGGTCGAATATCAAAGACCTGACAACCCAAGAAATGAGAGAGCTGATCAAAAAGTTGAAAACCTGTGTTGGAATTGCAGACAACCAGGACACTTTGCCATTGACTGTCCATATCCTGTGGTCAATAAATACATGAATGAAGAAGAAAGAAAAGTCTTCAGAGAAAGAAGGCAAGAAAAGAAGAGAGCAATGTTGGCTGCTGAGACTGCTGAAACACCTAAGTCAAAAGATACAGCAGACTCAGAAAGCAGTGAAGTTGACTACTCAAGTGACTCTGAAGAAGAAGCCTTAATCTGCCTAATGGCCAAAGAACAAGATCAACCTGATCAAGAAGATGAGGTACACTCTAACTCATCTCACTCAGATTCTAGTGATAGTGATTGTGACACACACACTTCATCACCCACTGGTCTTTATGATTCATTAGGAAAAATGATGAAAGACTTCGAGCACATTAAATCCTCACACACACTGTTAAATGAGGAAAACAGCCAGCTCAAAAGTCAAAAGTCACAGCTGACTAAGGAGTTGAGTACTCTAAGTCATATAGCTGATGAGAACAAAGAGCTGAAGGCTGAGAATGCTAAACTAGTAGCAGAAATAACTGCTATAGAAAAGAGAGAAAATGATCTCAAAAATGTGATTGCTTCATTCACAAAGGCATGTAAATCATTGGATGACCTTATCATGAGCCAAAAAGAATGTGGAGGCAAGACAAGCATAGGATTCAATTCCTTTGTGCACAGTCAAACTCCAAGAGTGATCTAGGAAAAAGGATCTCCAAGTAATGAAGCATCTCAAAAATCCAAGACACCAAATGTTGCACACACATACACTCCAAAGCACAATCACAAACAAACTGGCATTGGATACAAAGGAAAAGGAAAACAACCAGTTGAATATGCTGAAAGGACAGCTGAGAAGAAATCCAGCAGATTTCCTCAGCAAACTTCAAACAGGAAGTACTCTGCGAAGAAGAAGCAAAGCTACCAAAATCCCCAGAAGCTCTATCAAAGGAACACAAATGATGGGAATGGTAGAAACTACCCAAGTCAAGCTGATTGGAATAATGTGAAATATCACCAAAGACCTATGGAATACAAGCCTAAATGGCAAAGGCTTACAACCCAACAAAGATCATTCCAAAGGCAAAAGAGCCATTATCAGCACACATATGCACCCAAGCACTACACTCAGAGATATCACAACTACCCAAAGAAGGCAATTGCTAAAACACACACACAGGCATACAGACAAAAGAGACAGTTGTATGAACCTAAAGCCCCCAAGCAATTTGCCAAAGTAAATTATGATTATGGCACAGATAGATGGCAACCCCTTAGAGTCAAATCATTTGGCTATAGGTTGGTTGGTTCATCTTACAGTACTAACCCCTCAGGACCCAGGCAAGTATGGGTACCTAAAAACTAATTTCATTGATTGCAGGTTCAAGGAACAGCTGAGTGCCAAGGAACCTGGTACATGGATAGTGGCTATTCCAGACATATGATAGGAAACAAGAAAAATATGTCAAAATCCAAGGAGATTAGAGACGCAAAAGTCATATTTAGAGGAAATGAAGCTCCAGGGGAATTAAGAGGCACTGGATCCATCAAGAAAAATGGATTAGAAATCACAGATGTTGCATACGTTGAAGGCCTCAACTTCAACCTGTTAAGCATCAGCCAACTCTGTGACAAGGGCTATAATGTTGGATTCAATATGGGAGTATGCCAAATCAAAGACACTGAATCAAATGAAGTAGTGTTGCAAGGATCCGGACAAAAGAACATGTATGTGGTAGATTGGTCGCCACACCAAGCACTTGTCTAGCAAAAGCAAAGAGTACAAAATAGAATCAAGTTGGTTGTGGCACAAGAAGCTGAGTCATCTGAATTTCAAGACAATCAACAAGCTTGCAAGGAGTAATCTTGTAGAAGGACTACCAGACTCTGTGTACAAGAAGGAAAATGTTTGTGATGCATGCCAGATGGGAAAGCAAATCAATTCATCATTCAAAGAAAAGTCAAGTCCATCTTCAACAAGAATATTGCATATGTTGCATATGGATCTATTTGGTCCAGTTGAGTCAGCTAGCATAAGTGGAAAGAAGTACACTCTAGTAGTGGTGGATGATTATTCAAGATATACATGGACAATATTCATGTGCAAAAAGAAAGAAACCTTGCAGAAGTTACCACAGCTGATGAAAAGAGTTCAGAATGAGAAGAGTCAAACCATTATAAAGATAAGATCTGATAGAGGAACTGAGTTTGTAAATGGAATAATAACTCAGTATTGTGTTGAAAATGGTATTGCTCATGAATTATCTGCAGCAAGAACTCCATAGCAGAATGGAGTAGCAGAAAGAAGAAACAGAACTCTCAAGGAAGCTGCAAGAACCATGTTAGCTTAAGCTGGATTGCCAAAAAGATTTTGGGCTGAAGTGTTAAATTGGTATTTTACCAACTTATTTGATATTTTAGAGTAGAATTTGGTTTTATCTTGGGTGTTTTTAGAGTCGTTAGAGTCCTATTTATTTCAATTAGAGTCGATGTAGAGTCAATACAGATTTGGTAGCCGAGAAATGAAGAAAACGGTGAAAAACGGCTTGAAGAAAGAAGAAATCACGTAGAAAGAAGGAAAAAATCGTATTTTGACAAGGAAGAGGCGGGCGCCACGCGCCCAGGCAGCGAAGAAGGCGATTTGGAGGCGGCATGTGGCGCCGCGGCTAACGCCAGCGCCCGCTATTCGCGCCGGCGGCAATTGTGCGAAAAAAAAAAAAATGATGGCGCCAAGCATTGCGCCATGCCTTAGCCGCAGCGCCGTCGCGATAAGTTGCGGCGATACCGCAGCGCGCGCGCTCACCGTGCGATAAAATGGGACGATATTTGCTGGGCGCCGCAGCGCCCGGGGGCGGAAAATCCTATATTCACCTACCCCCTTCTTGGACTTTTGTGTACTATAAATACCATCCTTGGGGCTTGAAATGAGGGCATCTTGGAACCCTTGGGAAGGCAATAAAAACAGCTACAAGACAAGGAAGAAGAATTTGAGCATTTTGAGAAGAATTTGGAGAAGAAGATTGGAGGCTTCTATCATCTAGAAATAGAGAAGATCCCTCAACTCTTGTTCTTATTTTGTTGCTTTCTTCATATCTTGTAAGATGTATTGTTGTATTTTCATGGATTCATTTTCTTTAATCATGAGCTAAACACTATAATTCTAGAGGATTGATGTAATCTATGCTTTAAACTTATGTTTTGAGATTGTGGTTTGTCAATCTAGATCTATCAATTTATTTGTGCTATTTGGATCTATTGCTTCTAAATTACTTGATCAATAATTTAGATTGTTTGGTGTATTTGATTTGACACTTGAGAGAGGTAATTGAATACATGACCTTGGAATAGCATAACCTAGGATTTCATAGAATTGAGAGATTTATGAATCCTTTGAAGTCATTTATCAAGATTCATAGCTTTTATTGAGATTTTAATTGGTGATTTTTATAGAGATATTGATTTCCCAATTGAATCTAAAATCATTTAGCACTTGAGAGAGGGAATGATTATTGTAGAAATCTTGACTTATAAATTGATAATTGATGATTGATAAACCATATTGACAACATAAGGGATAACTAGATTCATCATACCTCTAGAATTCATTTAATCATTTGGATAAACTCATTGATATTTTCATATTCTTGATTTATTTTTAGTATTTTTAGTATAATCAACTCCATCATATATTGAATTTCTAAATAAAGTTAGACTACTATATTATAGTACTTAGCAATAATTAATTCGATAATTATTCCCTGTGGATTCGACAACCTTACTTCTCTATATTAAAACTTGACACCGTAGACTTGCGGTTAGAAAATTCTCTAACAAGTTTTTGGCGCCGTTCTTAGGGGAATAATTCATCTTATTTGCGCTAATATTATTACTTAGTAGTTTTACTTTAATTTAGATTGGTTTCTTTTTTGTTACAATAGGGTCATTGTCATTTTTGTGTTTTCTTGTTGATGCGAAAAATAAAAGTGCTAATTTAATCTTATTTGATCCAGAAATTGAAAGAACGCTTGAAAGATTAGAGCCGCACGAAGAATCGAATTCACAAAAATGGCGAATCGGTGATGATGAAGACCGCATACCTATTGTTGCACCACCGGAAAGGGCCATTCGGGACTATTTTCGACCAACCACAAATCAAAACTATTCGGGCATTGTTCGCCAACCTATCAATGCGAATAATTTTGAATTGAAGTCGGCCCTAATAAATATGGTGCAACAAAATCAGTTTGGGGGAAGTGCCGTAGATGACCCGAACGCTCATTTGGCTATTTTTCTTGAGATATGTGACACTATCAAAATGAATGGGGTTCCCGATGAAGCTATTCGGTTGAGGTTATTTCCGTTTTCACTTCGGGATAAAGCTAGACAAATGCTTCAAACCTTTCCACCGGAAGTATCACTAGTTGGAATGATCTCACCGAAAAATTCATGGCAAAATTCTTTCCACCTAGTAAGACACTTCAATTGAAAAGTGAGATTGCTCAATTTCATCAACTCGACTTTGAGCCACTCTACGAAGCTTGGGAGCGATTCAAAGAATTATTGAGGAGGTGTCCACAACACGGGTACGCAGATTGGCAAAAGGTTCAATATTTCTACAATGGTATGAATGGGCATTCAAGAACTATTATAGATCTTTGCCGCAATGAGGTACATTGATGGCTAAAACTCCAAGTGAAGCCATGCTTTTACTCGAAGAAATGGCTGCCAATGGTTATCAATGGTCGTCTGAAAGATCTACACCAAGAAACGTTGCCGGTGTTCTTGAACTTGATACTATGTCCGCATTGGCCTCTCAAATTTCTGCCTTGTCAAAACAAATTGCTACACTAAGTCCAGGTGGGAAACAACAATCGGAGGCAGTCATGGAGATAAGTCAAGAAATTGTGAATCTCGATACGGAACAAGCGAATTATGTGAATAATCGGGGTTTCAACAATAGAGGGAATCAATTGCCAACACATTATCATCCGGGACTTCGCAATCATGAAAACTTCTCGTATAGCAATACGAGAAATGTGTTGCAACCACCTCCGGGATATCAGAATCAAGCAAGTACGAGTACACACGTGGGAGAACAAAAGCCATCTTTGGAGGAATTACTTAGTTCATTCCTTGTAGAATCAAGAGCAAGGATGAACAAGGCCGATTCTAACATAGAAAATCTGGGTTCAAGGGTTACAACAATTGAAAGTCATCTCAAATCTTTGGGGACACATGTGGGTCAATTGGCCACGGCTATTAATTCACAACAGAAAGTTGATACGTTTCCAAGTAACACCGAGGTGAACCCACGAGAACATTGCAAGGCCATTAAGTTGAGAAGTGGGACGGAGTATGATGAACCAAAGATGCCTCATGCCACCAAAGAACCAGAAGCAAGCTCAAAACACTCCAAAATGAAGAAGGCATTGATAAGCAATCGAAAAAGGCAAAAATTGAGGTAAAACCAATTTCCAATTCGATAATGTGTTACCAAATGCTCTTCCTTTTCCACAGAGATTTCAGAAGAAAAAGTTGGACGCTCAATTTTCCAAATTTTTGGAAATATTCAAGAAAATTCACATCAACATCCCTTTTGCCGATGCACTCGAGCAAATGCCAAACTATGCAAAATTCATGAAGGATGTGATGTCGAGAAAGAGAAGGTTAGAAGCATATGAGACGGTCAATCTCACGGAAGAATGTAGCGCCATTTTGCAAAGAAAGCTACCACAAAAATTAAGAGATCCGGGAGTTTCACTATCCCTTGCACTATTGGTGATTCTTATTTTAACAAAGCTCTTTGTGATTTAGGTGCTAGCATTAATCTTATGCCGTTATCTTTTTCGAAACTTGGCCTTGGAGAAATAACGCCATCCACCATCACATTGCAATTAGCCGATAGATCACTCACCTACCCAAGAGGAGTGATTGAAGATGTGTTGATCAAAGTGGATAAATTCATATTTCCGGACTTTGTGGTGTTGGATATGGAGGAAGATCATGAAATGCCATTGATTCTTGGGAGACCTTTTCTAGCAACGGGACGAGCTTTAATTGACGTGCAACGAGGAGAGTTAACATTACGGGTAAATGATGATGAGGTACTACTTAACATTTATAAAGCAATGAAATTTCAAGAGGAACCTCACACATGTCATTTTATTGATAAAATCGAACAATGTGATCAAACGGAAGTTATAAAACAAGATTTAAAAGATCCGTTAGAACATTGTTTGATTAATTCAATAATGAAATGTGATGAGGAAGATAGTGATGATATTGATTTGCTTGAGTTTATTCTTTCCTTGAGGCTAAAGAAATCGTAAAAAAAAAACAAAAGGAAGCATTAGAAAATGCCAATATTGAAAATATTCCGAAAGGTACTTTAGAACTAAAGGAACTTCCTAACATCTTCAATATGCATTTTTGGAAAAGATAAAACTTACCCGGTGATTGTTTCTGCTTCATTATCTTCATCCGAATTGGATAAGTTGTTGCGTGTGCTTCGTGAACATAAGTCGGCCTTAGGTTGGTATATTTCTGATTTGAAAGGTATAAGTCCTTCCATTGTAATGCACAAAATTTTAATGGAAGAATCTTATAAACCATCTATTGAACACCAAAGATGACTTAATCCCGCAATGAAAGAAGTCGTGAGAAATGACGTTTTAAAGTGGCTAAAGCGGTATAATTTATGCCATTTCGGATAGTTCATGGGTGAGTCCTAAGATGTGGTTGTCCCTAAAAAGGAGGAATGACAGCGATTGTGAAAAATGATAACAATGAATTAATTTCTACACGAACCATCACAGGATGGCGAGTATGTATTGACTATAGAAAATTGAATAAAGCTACTCGTAAGGATCATTTTCCCCTCCCCTTTATTGATCAAATGTTGACAAACAGGTTGGCGAGTTCACGAATATTATTGTTTTCTTGATGGCTATTCGGATACAATCAAATCGCTATTGCCCCGAAGATCAAGAAAAGACTACTTTTACATGTCCATATGGTACTTTTGCATTTCGCAGATGCCATTTGGATTATGTAATGCACCGCTACTTTTCGAGGTGTATGATGGCGATTTTTCATGGTATGGTTGAGGAAATCATGGAAATTTTTATGGACGATTTTTCTTTTTGGTACTTCTTTTGACCATTGTTTGCATAACTTATCTATGGTTTTGCAACGTTGTGAGAAACTAATCTTGTACTTAATTGGGAAAAATGTCACTTTATGGTCAAAGAAGGGATTGTACTTGGACATCGTATTTCTTGTACGAGTTTGGAAGTTGACAGGCGAAGGTTGTGGCTATTGAAAAGCTACCCCCACCTTCAAATGTGAAAGGCATAAGAAGTTTTTAGGGCATGCGAGGATTTTATAGGAGATTCATAAAAGATTTTTCAAAAATTGTTAAACCACTTTGTAATCTCCTTGAAAAAGATGCTATCTTTTGCTTTGATGAGTTGTGTTTGCGAGCATTTGAACAGATAAAAAAGGCACTCATTTCACTCCGATTATGATAGTGCCGATTGGACTCAACCATTTGAGCTCATGTGCGATGCAAGTGATTATGCAAAGGGTGCCGTTCTTGGTCAAAGCGAGATAGAATTTTTAAAGCTATTTACTACGCAAGCGGGACCATGGACAACGCCCAACAAAACTACACCACCACGAGAAAAAGAGATGTTGGCGGTAGTTTTTGCATCCGATAAATTCGAGCTTACTTGGTGGGTAGTACGAAGGTGATTGTTTATACAGATCATGCGGCAATCCGATATCTTTTCTCCAAAAAGGATGCAAAACCTCGATTAATTCGATGGATTTTGCTCTTGCAAGAATTTGATATTGAGATTCGAGACAAAAAAGGAAGCGAGAATGGGGTTGCCGATCATCTATCCCGTCTTGAGCAACCTTACGAGGTGATTGAGAGTCCAATAAAAGAATCATTTCCTGATGAACAAATTATGCGTGCCGAGATATCATTACCTTGGTACGCAGATTTTGTTAATTACCTCGCGGGAGGAGTTTTGCCACCGGACTTGACTTCACACCAAAAGAAAAATTCTTACATGATGTCAAGTCTTATTTGTGGGATGATCCGTTATTGTTCAAGAGATGCGGATTCTATCATTTGCCGTTGTGTTCCTAAGGAAGAAATTGGAGAGATTCTTCAACATTGTCATTCATCATCTTATGGGGGACATTTCGGGCCAACCCGAACCGCTGCAAAGGTACTACAATCTGGTTTTTATTGGCCAACATTATTCAAGGATTGTTATGCCTTTGTGAAAACTTGTGATCGATGCCAAAGGGTTGGTAATATTTCACGGCGTCATGAGCTTCCTTTGACAAACATAATGGAGGTGGAATTGTTTGATGTATGGGGTATTGACTTTATGGGACCATTTCCGCGTCCTTTGGAAATTTGTACATTTTGCTTGCGGTTGATTATGTCTCCAAGTGGGTTGAGGCGATTGCTACACCAACGAATGATGCTAAGGTAGTACTCAAATTCTTGCACAAGCATATTTTTACTCGGTTCGGTACTCCTCGAGCTATTGTAAGTGATGAAGGTACGCATTTTTGTAATAAATTATTTAATAACCTTCTTGCTAAATTTGGTGTGCGTCATAAGATTGCGCTTGGTTACCATCCTCAATCTAATGGTCAAGCCGAAATTTCCAATCGTGAAGTGAAACAAATTCTTAAAAAACGGTGAGTTTTAATCGAAAGGATTGGGCACAAAAGCTTGATGATGCTTTGTGGGCTTATCGCATGACGGCTTATAAAACACCCATTGGTATGTCACCGTATCGATTGGTGTTTGGTAAAGCGTGTCATTTGCCGATTGAACTTGAGCATCGAGCTTATTGGGCAATTAAGAAATTGAATTTTAACTTGAAAGAGGCCGGTGAAAACCGATTACTTCAATTAAACGAAATGGAAGAATTTCGTCAAGAATCATATGAAAATGCCAAAATGTATAAGGAAAAAACGAAAAAATGGCATGATCAAATGATTTTGCGACGTGAATTCTTACCCGGCCAACAAGTGTTATTGTTCAACTCTCGATTGAAACTTTTTCCAGGTAAACTCAAATCACGATGGTCAGGACCGTTTGTGGTTGAACGTGTGTTTCCATATGGTGCCGTCGAGTTAAGAGGGAACGATGGGAATTCGTTCCAAGTAAACGGACAAAGATTGAAACATTATTTTGGGAATGAAGCAAGGAAGGTTTTAAATCTTCCACTTGGTGATGAAATTTCTTGAGTCCGAATAGTTGAGTCCGGCTAACGACTATAAATTTAGCGCTTCTTGGAAGGCAACCCAAGCGATTTTCGTGTGATCGAATTTTGTGTGATTTTATTTTCTTTTAATTTGGTGTGTATTTATTTGAATTTTGGTGTGATTTTTGTGTAAATTAATTTGTGTGTGATTTTGAATTTTTGATTAAATTGAAAAAAAAATATATAAATAAAAAGGGGAAAATACGGGCGGCGCCGCCCATGCCCTACAGACAGAGCGTCGGAAAAGATTGGAGGTGTCTGGGCGCCCAGCTCAATGCTGCCCCGCGCCCGCAGCGCCGATGGTTAGCCGGGAACGAAGTGTCAGCGGGCGCGCCGCAGCTCGCCCCCCTGGCGCCCGATGATTTCTTTGGCGATTAAAGGGTCGGTCAGCCAGTCAGCCTCTCATTTTTTTTACAAACAAAAACACACACACACACGCCTATCTTCATCCCTTCTACAAAAATCCCACCTTGCTTTCACTTATACACCATTCAAGTGGGCATTTGAGCAACTTAATCATCATATTCATCTTCTTCATCAATTGGGTAAGTGAGCTTCAATTGTACACCAATTTTCTTCAAATTTTCAAGCTTAGGTTAAAAATGTGGGAATTTTCATTATCATTATAATTTCGAAATTCTTGATAAATTCTTGATAAATTGTGATGATATATGAATAATATTGTGCTTGAATTGATTGGTGTTGAAAAATGGGCATGAATTGAATTTCAAGTTTGGTGAACATCTCTTCTTTGCATGTATGCCTACAAGGTGTTTGTTAAAATGCATCAATGAAAAATATTACACCTAGGCATTTGATTCTTGTCATCATTGTGTACTAAAGGTTATTTGATCATGAATTGATGACAAAGATGTATAATTCTTGAGTTGTTGCAAAATTCTAACCACTAACTCGTATTGTGCGTCCCTATGTGCTATGTTGCTTGTGTCATTTTTCAGTGATTTTCAAATCAATCACAATGCCAAGAACAAAGAATGCAAGCAAGGGCAAAAGGTGGCGAGTACCTCCGAGGAATATGATACTAGTCGTTTAAGTAAGCTTAGAGGCACAAAATCTTTTTATGAGAAATTAAGCACAAAGAGCATAACCGGAACGGGGTTACAACCGGGGCCAAATGATGGTGAACTTGCACAAATGATACATCGAAGCAATGGGAAAAACTTTGTGCACAACCTAGACCATTCGCACCGAATATAGTCGAGAGTTTTATGCAAATGCAAAGACCAAAAACAAATATAAGTCGAGGTTTTCGTGTGGAATAAACAAGGTATACACTCATTCAAGAGCGATAAGAGAATATTATGGACTCCCTGGAGGTGGATCACTCACCATACGTTGAATTTATCTCACAACCACCGAGTATGGAGGAGATTTGTAATACCTTATGCCGGCCCGAATCGTGGTACGTCATATAAAAGTTGTGGGAGGTGCTACTTGCTTTTCCGAAAACGAGTCTTAGTCGATATGGGCGAGCTTGGTACCACTTCATATGCAACAACTTGATACCAACCAAGCATGTTAGTGATGTAACTAAGAACGAGCTCATCTTCTATATGCCATAGTTCTTGACACATACAATTCGACCCGTAATTATTGCAACGTCCCTTCATAACAAAATGCTACAACCCAAAACAGGGGACTAATCTTACCGAGAGTTTAATTTGTGGGTTACGTAAAGAGAAGGGTGTTACATGGGATAACTCCGAGCCATTGGAAAATCCAAAGGGACCCATAGATTCGCTACTATTGCTTCTTATGACGAGTGGGCGGGGCGTGTGCCTAATCCGGCGGTGCGGGATATATTCTTCATCCCGAATTTGCTCGCCACTATTGAGCCTCGATACTCATGCCCAACCACGAATATTGACGTTCCATCCGGTTCAATGGCAAGACGTTCTCGTTCTAGACGCTCACATAACACTCTTGACGCACTAGTTCGCGAAGTACGAGAATTGAGAAGGGCTTTTGTAAGCGAGCAACGCCACGAGCGGCACGAGAAGAATATGAGAATGAGCACAACCGATTACTTGCCCGGATATACAGCCAGACACACCCGCAATTCCAGTTCCCAATACCACCACCACCGGGCCCTATTGCTCATTTTTCACCACACGACTCCGATGAGGAGTCCTAGGCGCTCCGGATATCAGGAAAGTTTTCTCACTCTCCATTGAGGACAATGTTCAATTTAAGTTTGGGGGGGTGTAATCTGTATTTGTGTCTTTTGAGTCGTGTCAGAGTCGTAAAAAAAAAAAAAAAAATTCGAGTTGAGTCGGGTCGGGTAGTTTGTTGAACTATAGAACTACATGACTAAGTAGATTTGTTGATTGCGAGTTGAACTGTCACGAAAGCATGCTTTTAAGTGGTGATCTATATTTTGCTTCATTGATTTCATATTCATGCATAATTCTGTTAATTTATTTGAAAATGATTAATGAAGTCGAGTGTTGCTTGTATGATCCCACCGGATTCTAGAACTTGTTTGATCACTAATTGAGGCGAAATCCTAGGTGAAATAACATAAGGAAATGATTTAGGCCATCTTTGAATAAAAGCTAGAGCCAAAATGACTACCTTTGTACGATACAATTTCACTAGTGTCCCCTTTTGAGCCTATTAAACCTTTTCTTTGGCAACCAATTGTTTTCACCTTGAGCTTACATGTGAAAATCCTAATTACCCATCACTCATACACACAAAATGATTGAAGGTTGAGGAGGATGTAATAAGTAAGGTAGATGTTCATTCGCATGAAATTGCCGAGAAAAAGAAATAATGAAACCCCATGTGTTAAAATATGCAAAAGACCAAGTTTGGGGGTCTCGAAAAAAAATGTTGAAAATAGAGGCTCGTAAAGGGAGAATAATTGAAAATTCAACAAAAGTGAAGATAGCCATTTTGTTTGGCAATTGGTGATTTGAAGAGGTAATTGTGTGTTTGGGTGAATTGAGCCACTTAATCCTAAATTTTCCTACCCGACCCTAAGCCACATTACAAGCTTTGGAAGTCCTATTGATCCATGTGTTATATTAGCCTACATTAGTGGAGATTAGTGGGAATAACAAGCCTATGGAATCCGTAGTCATTATCTTTTGATATTTAGTAGTGGATCATCTTGATAACATTTGATTGCGTAAATCAATTTGAATAATGTAAACGGAATTTTCATGAATATTCAACACTTTTGATCACAATGATAAAATGCATGCTTGATTGATAGTGAAATGAGTTTTTAGACAAATTTTATTGGTTTATGGAGTTTTGTAGTTGTTTGTGTTGTTGTTTTGTTTGTTTTTCATTTTGGAGTTATAATTGTTTGAGGACAAACAATAGCTTAAGTTTGGGGGTATTTGTTAAGTTGGTATTTTACCAACTTATTTGATATTTTAGAGTAGAATTTGGTTTTATCTTGGGTGTTTTTAGAGTCGTTAGAGTCCTATTTATTTCAATTAGAGTCGATGTAGAGTCAATACAGATTTGGTAGCCGAGAAATGAAGAAAACGGTGAAAAACGGCTTGAAGAAAGAAGAAATCACGTAGAAAGAAGGAAAAAAATCATATTTTGACAAGGAAGGGGCGGGCGCCCGCCCTTTTAACGCCAAGCGCCACAAATACCTGCCGGAAGGCGGCGATTTGGAGGCGAGCATGTGGGCGCTGCGATAACGCCCAACGCCCGAGCTGCCGCCGGCGGCAATTGTGCGAGAAAAATGATGGCGCCCAGCGCAGTCACCGTGCGATAAGTTGGCGGCGATGCACGAGTGCCGCAGCGCCGTCGCGATAAAATGGGACGATATTTGGCTTTGGCCAGCAGTCACCGGGGCGGAAAATCCTATGTTTGTTAGATAAATGTTTTTATCATGATTTTGATGATTTTATTAAAATGAGTTTTTATACCAAAACAATGTCTCTAAATGTTGTCCCAATACCTCCGATCGATCTAAAATGTTTTTACTATTTTTCTGAGTATTTCTTGGGGTTTATTTTCGATTTAAAATTGGACAACACTTTTGTTTCAGCTCGACCGTCGCCCTATAGGGCAACCCGCACTGAGTTGAGTTTTGAAACAAAAAAATGGGACGTAAGAAAAAAGGGCGAAGCGGCCGGCCGACCAGTGGGCGACGGTGTGGTCGACCGGGCCGACCGGAGGGCGACTGACTGCAAAGTTGGATTTTTGTTCCGGACTTCTCTGTTTCGTAAAAACGCTCAAGGCAACCGGTCACAGGTGAGGAGCGACCGGCGTCGCACCCCCTCGACCGACCGGTCCCCTGTGTAAAAATTCGCAGAATTCAATTTCAATCTTATCTCTGCGCGACCGGTCGAACCCCATGTTTGACAAAGAAACTATCCGCTATTGCGTTTTGATGCATGCTTTTTCCTATTTTGTGGGATTGATTTCTAACAGCTATATTGATGATTTTAAATGGTTTCTTTTGCAAAGAAATCACTCCCCAAGGAGGAGCCAATGTCCGGAAATCAAAGCCAAGACCTCTCCTATAAATAGAGGCTTCATTCAAGCAACAAGATACAACACTCCATACAAGCAAAGAGCAAACAAAGCAAACACTTTCATATATCTTGTTGTATTAGCCTTAGCACTTTCACTTGCACAAATTTGAGGTCTAGGCTTTCAATTCTTGATTACACTTGCACTCATATTGTATCTATCATTATTGAGTTGTAATCTTGATTTTGGTCATCATTCAACACAAGACATCCTTGTGAGTATTCTTGTGGTAAGAATACACTTGGGTGATCTAGGTGATAGGTGTTTGAAGGTTGTGGTAATCTTCAAAGGTGTTGTAAGAGGGTTGTGGTAATCCTCAAGGTGTTGTAAGAGGGTTGTGGTAATCCTCAAGGTGGTGTAAGAGGATTGTGGTAATCCTCAAAGTGGTGAAGGAGGGTTGTGGTAATCCTCAAGGTGTTGTATTAATTTTTGGTAAATTAATAAAATCTTTTCTTTCTTTTTTTGAAATCCATCCCTGAGATACTCTTTGGGGTGGTAGAGAGGATTAGGCCCTAGGTGGGTTGAACCTCTTTAAATCGACGAGTGTTGTTTTATTTCCGCATTTACATTCTCGTCTTTGGTTGATTATTCAAAAAGAGGGCAAAATCTGAAAAACCGAGATAATCTATTCACCCCCTCTAGATTATCGTAGCCACTGGACTAACAAGTGGTATCGAGCCAAACTCTTTGGCTAGCTCGTTCCGAGTAAAGAGGAAAGATCCATGGCTACGAATGACGCTTATCTCACCACCGGCGCCTCCACCAACAAGCCACCATTGTTCGACGCCAACAACTACGCATTTTGGAAAGACCGTATGGAGTACTTTCTACAAGGGTGCGGGATTTGACATATGGAATGTGGTTATTGAAGGAGTTGATCAACCAACGAAAAAAATGGAGGATGGCACCTCGACTCCTAAACCTTTCAAGGAGTTCGATGAAAATGATAAGAAGGCTTTCTCTCTAAACGGTAAGGCCTTAAATATTTTGCATTGCTCACTTACCGCCACCGAGTACAATCGCATACGAGGCATAAGGTCGGCACATGAGGTTTGGGAAAAATTGGAGACTATATATGAAGGGACAAAGAAGGTCAAGCAAGCTAGAAAGACCATGCTTGTTAAAGACTTTGAAAACTTTAACATGTATGATGGTGAAAGCATCTCCAAGATGGTGGAAAGGCTTGACAACATTGTCAATCCTCTTGTGGCCCTCGGTAAAGTCATCTCCGAAGAAGACAAAGTGACTAAGGTATTGAATGCTCTTCCCTACTCATGGTCCGAAAAGGTGACGGCAATCACGGAAGCACAAAATCTTGAGACACTCAAGTTTGACGAGCTCATCGGGAACCTCCTCATCTATGAAGTCTATCTCAAGGAGAGGAAAAATACCAAACCAACCATCAATCAATCGGGTATGCAAAATATTCCTAAAGGTCTTGCTTCCTCTTCTAATAATGCATACTATGATAATGATGATGATGATGAGGAGACGGCCGCACTTGTTTGAAAATTTGCAAAATTTGTGAATAAAAATAAATCAAGAAAACCAAGAGATAATGCTTGCTTTAAATGCGGAAAACCCGGGCACTTCATTGCCGATTGCCCAAAGCTCGATGAAGAGGAGCAAAAGAAAAGGAAGCCTTTTACAAAAAAGAAGGCTCTAAATGCGGAAGTCAAAACATGGGATGAACTACTCGAAACAACCGATGAGGAAGGAGAAACCGAACACGGTCTCATGGCTATAGACGATGAAAACAATGAGGTACACTCAAATTCTTCTACTTCCTCCATAGTTGATGACTTGCAATGTGATTTTGATGAATTGCAAATTGAGTTTCAAAATTTAATCGTTAAATACAAAAATTTGAAAAAGGAGCATAAGGAGATTAAGGTTGAAAAGGAAAAATTATTTACCTCTTATGAATCTTTAGACAAAGCTCATGCTCTTACTCTTACTAGAATTCATTCTCTTGAAACCGAAAAGGAATCGCTCACAAAAATATTGAATGTTTGAAAAATGACGTGCATCGTTTCAACATAAGTACGGATAAAGTCACAAAAATTTTAGATGCACAAAGAGGTGAGCATTCCAAATCGGGACTTGGTTATAAGCCATTTCAAAGTGTTTTTAAGAAAAATAACCAAGGTCCGACTTTTGTACGTGCCAATAATTATAATACTCATACTTGTTTTTATTGTGGCAAAGTTGGACATTATGCTAATAATTGCAAATTGAGAAATAGCTCAAGACATGTTTGGAGACCCAAAGGTCTCAAGACTAACCCCATGGACCCCAAAATTATAGGGTACCTAAAAGAAATGATTTTGTAGGTAATAGGGGCTATAACAACCATGGAGGATTCGAAATGGCTCGTGGACAGCGGATGTTCACGCCATATGACCGGGAGGAGAGAGCTTTTTACCAACATCAAGCTCCAAGAAGAGGTATGGTCATGTTCGGCAATGGCAAAGGAAAAATTCTTGGAAATGGAGAAATTGGTAACTCTTCTTTCTCTCTTTGTAATGTTCTTTTAGTAGAAGGGCTTAAGTTTAATTTGATAAGTGTTAGCCAACTTTGTGATTCAAATTATGATGTTTCTTTTAATAAAGAAAAATGCCTTATTCTTAAAAATGGTAATATTATTTGTGAAGCAAATAGAAAAGGCAATCTTTACAAAATTTGTACTAGTGATTTGGTTAGTCAAAATGTTTCTTGTCTTGTCGCCAATAATGATTTAACGAGTTTATGGCATAGGCGACTCGGACATGTTGGATACAAGAATTTGAAAAATATTTACAAAAACCAACATGTAAAAGGACTACCCAAATTGAATTTTGAAAATCTTGGCTTATGTGACACTTGTCAAAAGAACAAATTAGTTAAGAGTAGTTTTAAGCCCAAAATGAAATTTCCACTACCAAACCCCTACAATTGCTTCACCTTGATTTGTATGGGGATATTGGTACGGCTAGTCTAAGTGGAAAACATTACACTTTTGTTATAGTCGATGATTATTCGAGATATACTTGGGCTCTTTTTCTTACCAATAAAAACGATGCCGTTAATGAGTTTGTTAAGTTGTGTAGACTTATTGAGAATGAAAAAGAAGATACTATCAAGTCTATTCAAGCGATCGAGGTGGAGAATTTGACGGTGAATTTAGAGTATTTTGTGAAAACCAAAGGATATGCTCATAATTTCTCGGCTCCAAGGACACCTCAACAAAATGGAGTAGCCGAACGGAAAAATCGAACATTACAAGAAATGAGTCGATCCATGCTCAATGAATTTTCACTTCCAAAGTATTTTTGGGCCGAAGCCGTAAGTACCGCTTGCTATGTCATTAACCGAGTTTATATTCGTCCTAAAATGAATAAAACTCCATATGAGCTTTGGAAAGGAAGAACTCCAAATATTAGTTATTTCAAAATATTTGGATGTAAGTGCTTTATTTTGAATACTAAGGATCAATTGGACAAACTTGATCCTAAGGCCGAAGAAGGTATATTTATGGGGTATTCAACCAAGAGCAAAGCATATCGGGTTTACAACAAGACTAGCATGGTTGTTGAAGAATCTATTCATGTCAAATTTAATGAAGCCTCGGGTGTTGAAAGAATACCCAATGACGATAGTGATGAAGAGGATATTGTTGAACCTATTGTTCAAAGTGATGCTCATAATGATAAACCTTCTATTTCATATGATCAACCTTCAAGTTCAAATGTTCCTCAAGAAGATAGGGTGATACTTGAATCTTCCCGTAGCATTGAAATTTAAGGAGATCACCCAAAAGATCTTATTATTGGTGATCCCCTTGATAAAGTAATGACTCGAAGGAATTTTGCCGAGAAAGCTCTTATATCTCAAAAAGAGCCTAAAAATGCTAAGGAAGCTATTGAGGATGAAGATTGGTTTTTGGAAATGCAAGAGGAGTTGAATCAATTTGAAAGAAATGATGTATGGGAATTAGTACCTTGTCCTCCATCTCAAACAATTATTGGTACAAAATGGGTATTCCTAACAAACTTGATGATCAAGGCAACATTGTTCGAAATAAGGCAAGGTTAGTAGCTCAAGGGTATTGTCAAGAAGAAGGTATTGACTATGATGAAACTTTTGCACCCGTAGCACGTTTAGAAGCTATTCGTATTTTACTTGCCTATTCTTGTTTCAAAAATTTCAAACTTTACCAAATGGATGTTAAATCCGCTTTCTTAAATGGTATTATTCAAGAAGAAGTCTATGTAAAACAACCTCCGGGGTTTGAAAATTTTTCTAGGCCTAATGATGTTTATAAACTTAAAAAGGCTTTGTATGGTTTAAAACAAGCACCCCGTGCATGGTATGATGATAGACTTAGCTCTTTTCTTTTGCAAAATGGTTTTACAAGAGGTAAAGTTGATACTACACTCTTTGTTTTTGAAAAAGGGCAAGATTGTTTACTTGTGCAAATTTATGTTGATGATATTATCTTTGGTGCTACTAATGAATCTTTGTGCAAGAAATTCTCCAAGTTAATGCAAGGTGAATTCGAGATGAGTATGATGGGGGAGCTAAACTTCTTCCTTGGACTTCAAATTAAGCAATGCCAAGAAGGTATTTATATTTCGCAATCAAAGTATACAAAAGAACTTTTGAAGAAGTTCGGCATTGAAGAAGGAAGAACCGCCTCGACTCTATGGCAACCAATGTCAAAATTGACAAAGATGAAAAAGGCAAGTCGGTTGATGAATCCAAGTATCGAGGTATGATTGGTAGTTTACTTTATTTAACCGCTAGTAGACCGGACATTCTTCATGCCGTATGCCTATGTGCTCGTTTTCAAAGCAATCCCAAAGAATCTCATATGAGTGCCGTTAAAAGGATTTTTCGATATTTGAAAGGCACCATTCAATATGGCTTATTTTATCCAAAGAATGAAAATTTTTCTCTTAAAGGTTATAGTGATTCGGACTATGCGGGAAATATTGATGATCGGAAAAGTACTTCCGGATCATGTCAATTTTTAGCGATTGCCTAGTTTCTTGGTTCTCAAAGAAACAAAATTGTGTTTCACTTTCAACGGCCGGCCGAATATATTTCCGCCGCCTTTTGTTGTACTCAACTTCTTTGGATGAAACAAACCTTAGCGGATTACAAATGTTCTTTTGAAAATGTTCCTATATTTTGTGATAATATATCCGCTATAAATATTGCTCAAAACCCGGTTCATCACAACCGTACTAAACATATTGAGATTCGACATCATTTTCTAAGGGATTGTGTCTCAAAACGAAAAATTGAGATATCTTTTGTACCATCTCAAGATCAATTAGCGGATATTTTCACAAAACCGCTAACTTCCGAGACTTTTGCGTCGATACGAGCTCGGTTAGGCATAATGCATATTGAATGAAATTTACGTTTGTATTTTGCACGTTTTTAAAACTTAGGGGCGAAAAATCGGATTTTTGGTTGAAAATTCGGATTTTGGAAAATTTGCAAAACAAATGGTCGAGAGGTTGAGGGCAACCGTCGCCCTCAACGCCGACCGGTCGCCCTCAACCACGACCGGTCGCCCTAAGCCATTTTTTGGTTTAAAATTGTTCTGTCTTGAAAGATTAGTCATTTTCACTCTTTTTGGCCATTTTTCGTCCCCTTTGCCAAATTCACACAAATTTCACTCAAAATTTGTTTTCATGAATTCAATTCATATCATACACCTTATATGACTTGTTTATCATCATCATCGCTCATCTTTACCGATCGAATGGTAAGAATTCTATTCCTTTTTGCTCAAATGGGTTGAACCCTTGAGTTTATGGCTTTCTTGTATATTACTTGATGAAATTATTTTGTGATCATGATGAGCTTAGTTATTATGTTGTATTGTATGATGTTTGGTATGATTTGGTGATGAAAATTTTTGGCTTGAATCTCTTACAAGGGTTTTATACAATCTCTTTTATTTTTTACACCCACAAGGTGTTCGATGAATTGTCGCAATGAATTGTTCGACTTTTACATGACTCTTATGCTTTCATATGTCTTATATACTTATTGAGATCATGTCTTGACACTTAAAACGTGCTTATGGATATCAAATGATACTTTTCTCCCATTCTTTTTGGATTATAAGCTTATCTTCTCGAATGGTTGATAAATCGTCTCTTTGGCACACTTTGATATACTTGTATGATGTTTTTATTGTCCTAACATTCTTTTTGATGATTCCAAAGGGGGAGAAACAGGAAAATTGCTCGTTAGCTCAAAGAAGCTAATAAAAGCTCGATATAGAAGCTATAAGCTATGGCTTGTTTAGGCCATAAGTTGTGAAGAAAACTTAGTCCAATGGTTGTTTTATGGACTTGTTTTAAGTACTTGTGACAGGGGGAGCTTCTAGCTCATGAAGTTGTTGTTTATTTTGTAAAAGCTTGTGCTTCTAGCTTATACAATACTTCTTATTGATATGCTTATTGATAGGGGGAGCTTTTTGTAAAATGTTATTAAACGGATAGTTTACTCTAAAACCGGAAAATTGTTTTGTTTTCAAAATCGTCCTCTTGTAAATTGTTTTGGTTTGTAATCATCAAAAAGGGGAGTTTGTTAGATAAATGTTTTTATCATGATTTTGATGATTTTATTAAAATGAGTTTTTATACCAAAACAATGTCTCTAAATGTTGTCCCAATACCTCCGATCGATCTAAAATGTTTTTACTATTTTTCTGGAGTATTTCTTGGGGTTTATTTTCGATTTAAAATTGGACAACACTTTTGTTTCAGTTCGACCGGTCGCCCTATAGGGCAACCCGCACTGAGTTGAGTTTTGAAACAGAAAATGGGACGTAAAAAAAGGGCGGGCGGCCGGTCGACCAGGTGGGCGGCCGGTGTGGTCGGCCGGTCGACCGGAGGGCGACTTAATTGCACTGCAAGTTGGATTTTTGTTCCGACTTCTCTTTCGTAAAAACGCGTCGGCAACCGGTCACGGTGAGGCGACCGGTCGCACCCCCTTCGACCGTCCCCCGTAAAAATTCGCAGAATTCAATTTCAATCTTATCTCTGCGCGACCGGTCGAACCCCATGTTTGACAAAGAAACTATCCGCTTTTTTGCATGCTTTTCCCTATTTTGTGGGATTGATTTCTAACAGCTATATTGATGATTTTAAATGGTTTCTTTTGCAGCAAATCACTCCCCAAGGAGGAGCCAATGTCTGGAAATCAAAGCCAAGACCTCTCCTATAAATAGAGGCTTCATTCAAGCAACAAGATACAACACTCCATACAAGCAAAGAGCAAACAAAGCAAACACTTTCATATATCTTGTTGTATTAGCCTTAGCACTTTCACTTGCACAAATTTGAGGTCTAGGCTTTCAATTCTTGATTACACTTGCACTCATATTGTATCTATCATTATTGAGTTGTAATCTTGATTTTGGTCATCATTCAACACAAGACATCCTTGTGAGTATTCTTGTGGTAAGAATACACTTGGGTGATCTAGGTGATAGGTGTTTGAAGGTTGTGGTAATCTTCAAAGGTGTTGTAAGAGGGTTGTGGTAATCCTCAAGGTGTTGTAAGAGGGTTGTGGTAATCCTCAAGGTGGTGTAAGAGGATTGTGGTAATCCTCAAAGTGGTGAAGGAGGGTTGTGGTAATCCTCAAGGTGTTGTATTAATTTTTGGTAAATTAATAAATCTTTTCTTTCTTTTTTGAAATCCATCCCGGAGATACTGGGGTGGTAGAGGATTAGGCCCTAGGTGGGTTGAACCTCTTTAAATCGACGAGTGTTGTTTTATTTCCGCATTTACATTCTCGTCTTTGGTTGATTATTCGAAAAAGAGGGCAAAATCTGAAAAACCGAGATAATCTATTCACCCCCCCTCTAGATTATCGTAGCCACTTGGACTAACAATGTTCACCTACCCCCTTCTTGGACTTTTGTGTACTATAAATACCATCCTTGGGGCTTGAAATGAGGGCATCTTGGAACCCTTGGGAAGGCAATAAAAACAGCTACAAGACAAGGAAGAAGAATTTGAGCATTTTGAGAAGAATTTGGAGAAGAAGATTGGAGGCTTCTATCATCTAGAAATAGAGAAGATCCCTCAACTCTTGTTCTTATTTTGTTGCTTTCTTCATATCTTGTAAGATGTATTGTTGTATTTTCATGGATTCATTTTCTTTAATCATGAGCTAAACACTATAATTCTAGAGGATTGATGTAATCTATGTTTGAACTTATGTTTTGAGATTGTGGTTTGTCAATCTAGATCTATCAATTTATTTGTGCTATTTGGATCTATTGCTTCTAAATTACTTGATCAATAATTTAGATTGTTTGGTGTATTTGATTTGACACTTGAGAGAGGTAATTGAATACATGACCTTGGAATAGCATAACCTAGGATTTCATAGAATTGAGAGATTTATGAATCCTTTGAAGTCATTTATCAAGATTCATAGCTTTTATTGAGATTTTAATTGGTGATTTTTATAGAGATATTGATTTCCCAATTGAATCTAAAATCATTTAGCACTTGAGAGAGGGAATGATTATTGTAGAAATCTTGACTTATAAATTGATAATTGATGATTGATAAACCATATTGACAACATAAGGGATAACTAGATTCATCATACCTCTAGAATTCATTTAATCATTTGGATAAACTCATTGATATTTTCATATGCTTGATTTATTTTTAGTATTTTTAGTATAATCAACTCCATCATATATTGAATTTCTAAATAAAGTTAGACTACTATATTATAGTACTTAGCAATAATTCGATAATTATTCCCTGTGGATTCGACAACCTTACTTCTCTATATTAAAACTTGACACCGTAGACTTGCGGTTAGAAAATTCTCTAACATGAAGCTATCAATACTTAATGCTATACTCAAAATAGATGCATGATAAATAGACAGCTGACAAAGACTCCCTATGAGATTTGGTGATGGCTCGGAAGCTACTCCTAAAAACGGCCTAGGCAAGTGCACCTATCGTTTATAGCAAAGCTAAGCGAGTATCGAGTGTCATTCCCACAAGGACTATGATTACTAGTAATTACTGTCTTTTTATTATCTAGCCTACAAATTCGTCAAATAGTTTGTTGCAAAAAATAAAAATAAAACAAAAGCAAATAAAAGTGGAAGAGGCAACTAAGAACACGAAAGATATCAGATACACTCGGATTGGAAGATGTTGGATATAAATATGCTTGAATGTGAATCCCTCTAGAACGTCTTTGTGATTTTACCAAAATAAATACAACCATAACCCTTAAGTTTTAACCATCCCTTAATATATTTTCATGCTTTATGGACCGTAGGCATTCCTAAATTAAGTTAAACCCTTTCTCAAGGCGAAAAACTCCTAACCTCAAGTTGATTAACTGAAATCTCTTTCTAGTTAAAACCCCCAAGATTGCATTAACGATTTGTGAATTCCCATATTAGGTTTGACCCTAATCCGGAAGATTTATGTCGTCCTATATATCTAGGATTGCATGCAACTCCTTTCACTTATGTTGTTCTATTTCACCATGAATCTCTCGATTTCCGGTGAAAAATAAACTTCAAATCAATATTGCGCATATACCAATTCGAATAAACAAGCATAACATAAGTGACTCGCATAAAAACATAAGAAAATATATTAAAACATTCAAACCAATGATCACAAATAAGATCTAGAGTTCATCACATTCAAACACTAGCGATTTAACTCATGATGGATATGAGAATGAAAACAACAATTAAACAAGAAGTTTCTTTCGAAATCAACATGAATATTTGAAGTTAAAACTTCCAAAACCAACATAAGACTCCCCTGTTGGAAGTATGATGATGAAGTGGTGGAGTTCATCTTCTTCTCCGAGCGATCTTCAATCCTTGTGCCTTAGCGTCTCTCCATGGTGATCCAAGGCTTCTAACTCTCTTCCTCACCACAATATGTGTTTCTCCTCTCCAAAATATGGACTCTCATCACAAAAATCTGATTTTCTATGTATGTGAATGAATGAATGACTCAATCCATCCTTCAACCTATACTCTTGGATTTTATAGACATTATTTTGGAGAAAGTATTCCTTAATAATGTCATCTTTTGATAGTTTAATGCTCAACTTTATGAGTTGGGTTGTTAGAATCATTATTTTCATGTGATCATGTGGGAAAGTAAGGAATTGGTGAAGCATAATGAGGTGTAAATGTGCAAAAAGAGTTGTCAAAAGGCTTGGTTGAAGTGCTTTCCCAAAATACCCTTCAAAAATCGTGCAGAAATAGTCCAAAAACACGGCCGTGCTCAAAAGCACGGCCTGGCCGTGTTTTTCACGCTGTTTGGGAGTTCCCAGAAGCACGGTCGTGCTTAAAAGCACACCCTGGCTGTGCTTTTTACGACATGCTATTTTTTTTGCTCTTTTTTGGCTGATTAAAAGCATGGCCGTGTTTAAAAGCACACCCTGGCCGTGTTTGTCTCGAAAGGCCCCGAAATGACGCGTTTAGCTTGGGATTTCGAGTGTTTTTGCATCCATAAACCCCGGGATATGTTTTGACATGAATCCATGGTCCGAAATCCACCAAAAATAGCTCCGAATGATCAATCTACACCAATAAAAGCACCTCACAGTAATATGAACTATGTACAATAAAAAAACTCATGAAACTAACAACAAAATGACTCAAATTCTACTCAAATACACACATAAAACATGCATAAAAAGACCCTTATCAAACCACCTCCAACTTAGAACTTTGCTTGTCCTCAAGCAAAACTTAAAACCATAATGAGGGATTCAATAGTTCACAACACACAAGGAATATATTTTTCTCAACACATTGACCATAAGCAGTCAAATTCTTTGCCCTCTCAACTCAAATTAGCCATTAAGTAAAAACATAGTTTTGTAAAGCGATCGATTTTCAAGTAAAAACATTAATATCAATGGGCTATATTTAGACTTGAACTCATCGCTCCACAAATACAGATAGTTATGCACAACTTCAATCCAATAACACCATGAAAATATAAGAACTCAATATATTTTTATAGTTAGTCTACTAGTCATGTAACCAAGCTTTTGAACTTTTTTTTTTTTTTTTGAATGAGAATTCAAAGAAATATACATTCTCTCTTTTTTTCGTTCCTTTTTTAGGACCTTTCGAGGCATGCTTCCACTAGGTTTATATTTTGAATTTTCGTTCAAACACTCCTAAGGTGGTTTCCCATACTCATATTCGTGTCGCCGTTTTACGTAAAAGACAAACATGGGGCTCATGAATGCTCCTAGTTACTAAGCAACAACAAATAGAGGAGTATAACCTCGATTGGTCATCTTTTTTTTTTTTTGGCTTTTCTTTGTTTTTTTTTTTGTTCTTTGGCTTGGTTTAACAACTAGTCAACCACTACTAAATCAAGAGTTCTCGGACTTTCATAGCCCTAAGAATCGTCATATATGTCTTAACAAATCAAGTATCGTAGTGTTAGAAGTCTCGTCTAAATTCAACCCACATCCATGTCAATCTATTCAAGACAATCAATTTCTTTGCATTTAAAAAATATTAATTATAAAGCTAATTCATGTGTAATTGGGCCAAGTTATTGACTAACAAATACTCAATTTGTTTCCTTGAAACATAATATCTTCCATCAACAAATTCAAAATAAAAGCAAACACACAAGCATTCCAAAGAAAAATTCTAACAAGCATGCAATCACATCCACCTCCAACTTAAAAATTCACATTGTCCTCAATGTGAAAGAAAGAGATGAACATACAAACAAAAACACACAAAAACAACAAACTAAAAGAAAAGAAAAAAAAGAAAGAAACGACCTTACTGCGAGAGTGAAATCGATTTGGAGAGATCATTGGGCTGTTCAATCGAGGGTCTTCACGGGCATATGCATACCTAATAAGAATTTGCAACAAAAACTCGAATACCGTGAAAGCTCAAATTTGCTCAAGTAAGATAGATGTGATACCAACACCCACCATACATCCAATTATTGACTGATGACTCCCTAACAACCTATTACTTAATAAAAAAAATAGAAAATAGTGAACTATCGGGTTGCCTCCCGATCAGCGCTTTCTTTATAGTCGTATAGGACTACATCACCTTATTGTGGAGGTTTGTCGCGCGCGAATTGGTCACAATATTACCAAGTAAAGTTTCCGATTCGCGACGACGAGTTTCACATTCTGCCCAAACAAGAAAAAAAAAAAAAATTAATAAAAAAAATGACTAGATTAATAAAAATAAGGTGTTCCTAATATCATAATCCCCTTTAAGAACGGCGCCAAAAACTTGATGGCTCGGAAGGCTACTCCTAAAAACGGCCTGAGGCAAGTGCACCTATCGTTTATAGCAAAGCTAAGCGAGTATCGAGTGTCATTCCCACAAGGACTATGATTACTAGTAATTACTGTCTTTTTATTATCTAGCCTACAAATTCGTCAAATAGTTTGTTGCAAAAAATAAAAATAAAACAAAAGCAAATAAAAGTAGAAGAGGCAACTAAGAACACGAAAGATATCAGATACACTCGGATTGGAAGATGTTGGATATAAATATGCTTGAATGTGAATCCCTCTAGAACGTCTTTGTGATTTTACCAAAATAAATACAACCATAACCCTTAAGTTTTAACCATCCCTTAATATATTTTCATGCTTTATGGACCGTAGGCATTCCTAAATTAAGTTAAACCCTTTCTCAAGGCGAAAAACTCCTAACCTCAAGTTGATTAACTGAAATCTCTTTCTAGTTAAAACCCCCAAGATTGCATTAACGATTTGTGAATTCCCATATTAGGTTTGACCCTAATCCGGAAGATTTATGTCGTCCTATATCTAGGATTGCATGCAACTCCTTTCACTTATGTTGGTTCTATTTCACCATGAATCTCTCGATTTCCCGGTGAAAAATAAACTTCAAATCAATATTGCGCATATACCAATTCGAATAAACAAGCATAACATAAGTGACTCGCATAAAAACATAAGAAAATATATTAAAACATTCAAACCAATGATCACAAATAAGTTCTAGAGTTCATCACATTCAAACACTAGCGATTTAACTCATGATGGATTTGAGAATGAAAACAACAATTAAACAAGAAGTTTCTTTCGAAATCAACATGAATATTTGAAGTTAAAACTTCCAAAACCAACATAAGACTCCCCTGTTGGAAGTATGATGATGAAGTGGTGGAGTTCATCTTCTTCTCCGAGCGATCTTCAATCCTTGTGCCTTAGCGTCTCTCCATGGTGATCCAAGCCTTCTAACTCTCTTCCTCACCACAATATGTGTTTCTCCTCTCCAAAATATGGACTCTCATCACAAAAATCTGATTTTCTATGTATGTGAATGAATGAATGACTCAATCCATCCTTCAACCCATACTCTTGGATTTTATAGACATTATTTTGGAGAAAGTATTCCTTAATAATGTCATCTTTTGATAGTTTAATGCTCAACTTTATGAGTTGGGTTGTTAGAATCATTATTTTCATGTGATCATGTGGGAAAGTAAGGAATTGGTGAAGCATAATGAGGTGTAAATGTGCAAAAAGAGTTGTCAAAAGGCTTGGTTGAAGTGCTTTCCCAAAATACCCTTCAAAAATCGTGCAGAAATAGTCCAGAAACACGGCCGTGCTCAAAAGCACGGCCTGGCCGTGTTTTTCACGCTATTTGGGAGTTCCCAGAAGTACGGTCGTGCTTAAAAGCACACCCTGGCCGTGCTTTTTACGACATGCTATTTGTTTTGCTCTTTTTTGGCTGATTAAAAGCATGGCCGTGTTTAAAAGCACACCATGGCCGTGTTTGTCTCGAAAGGCCCCGAAATGACACGTTTAGCTTGGGATTTCGAGTGTTTTTGCATCCATAAACCCCGGGATATGTTTTGACATGAATCCATGGTCCGAAATCCACCAAAAATAGTTCCGAATGATCAATCTACACCAATAAAAGCACCTCACAGTAATATGAACTATGTACAATAAAAAACTCATGAAACTAACAACAAAATGACTCAAATTCTACTCAAATACACACATAAAACATGCATAAAAAGACCCTTATCATTTGGACAGGGAGAAAGCCAAATGTTGCATATTTTAGAATATTTGGATGTAAATGTTTCATCCACAACAATGGTAAGGATAATCTAAAGGCTTTTGATGCAAAAGCTGATGAAGGTATCTTTTTGGGATACTCAGCTGAAAGTAAAGCTTATAGAGTGCTGAACAAAAAGACTATGGTCACAGAAGAGTCTATCCATATGGTTTCTGATGAACCTAATGTAAATGGAGAAGACATAGAAAAGTTAGCTGATAAGCTGAATCAACCAACTATGCAGAAGAGTCCCTATGTTGAAGCTGAAGCTAGAGTAATCAATCAAGATGAAGATGAGACAGTTGAATCTCAAAGACAGCTGGAAAATCTATAGCCAAATGATGATGAGAGAGCTGCTCAAGAAAACACAGCTGCAAGACAACTGAACCCAGCTGACTTACTCCAACCAGATGTGAGATGGTTGAGAGACCATCCACCAGAGCTAGTCATTGGAGATTTAAGAGATGGTGTAAGAACCAGATCCAGAGCTCAACAAGAATCAATGTTTACTTGTTTTATTTCCCAAATAGAGCCAAAAGATGTGTCCCAAGCATTGGATGACACACATTGGATTTAGGCCATGCAGGAAGAGCTGAATCAATTTGAAAGGAACAAAGTATGGGAATTGGTACAAAGACCAACCCATCAAAATGTTATTGGCACAAAATGGGTGTTTAGAAACAAGATGAATGAGGAAGGATCTGTGGCAAGAAACAAAACAAGATTGGTAGTCAAAGGGTATTGCCAAGAGTAAGGAATAGATTTTGATGAAACATTTGCTCCTGTTGCAAGATTAGAAGCAATAAGGATGTTTCTTCCCTATGCTGCATACAATAACTTCATTGTATATCAAATGGATGTAAAAAAGTGCATTCTTAAATGGATTGTTGGAAGAAGAAGTATATGTTGAGCAACCTCCAGGATTTGAGCAGAAGACTCTTGGAGATAAGGTGTACAAACTCAAGAAAGCCCTATATGGATTGAAACAGGTACCTAGAGCATGGTATGATACATTATATCAATTTCTGACAGATAATGGATTCACCAAAGGCAAAGTGACAGAACACTCTCCAGAATTCAAGATGGAGAGAGTATACTGCTTGTTCAAATATATGTGGATGATATTATTTTTGGATCCACAAACAAAGAGCTGTGTGATAAGTTCTCAAACCTCATGCAAGGCAAGTTTGGAATGAGCATGATGGGAGAACTGACATTCTTTCTAGGACTTCAAGTTAAACAGCTGAAGGATGGAACCTTCATAAGTCAAACAAAGTATACCAGAGATTTAATGAAGAAATTTGGTATGGAAGAGAAATCTTCTGTGAAAATACCAATGAATACATCAGTCAAGATGGACATGGATGTAGATGGCAAGCCTGTAGATCAAACCATATACAGAGCACTTATTGGATCACTACTCTATCTCACAGCAAGTAGGCCAGACATCACTTTTGTTGTAGGTGTATGTGCAAGATTCCAATCTGCTCCAAAGGAAAGCCATATGACTGCAGCTAAGAGAATCCTAAGATATTTGAAGGGATGCCAGGAAGTCGGCTTATGGTATCCAAAGAAAGGTGGATTCAAACTTATTGGCTATTCAGACTCTGATTATGCTAGATGTAGAGTTGACAGGAAAAGTACTTCAGGTACATGTCAAATGCTTGGAAACAGATTGGTTTCCTGGTTTAGCAAGAAGCAGAATTCAATAGCCATATCTACAGCTAAAGCTGAGTACATAGCTGCGGGCAGCTATTGTGCCCAAGTCTTATGGATGAGACAACAGCTGAGAGATTATGAAATTGAAGAAAAAGAGATTCCAATTATGTGTGAAAACACAAGTGCTATTGCAATCACTCAAAATCCTATGTTGCAATCAAGAACAAAGCACATTGATGTTAGATATCATTTCATAAGAGATCATGTTGAAAAGAAAGACATCACCTTGGAATACATCTCAACTGACAAACAGTTAGCTGACATATTCACAAAACCATTACGTGAATCAAGATTTGAAGAACTCAAGCATGAGCTAGGGTTAATTGAGCTGAGTTAACACCTAGAAGACTCAAGGAGAAGAGATGAAACAAGAAAAGATGAAAATAAAGTTGAGCTCGTGAATCAGCTAAGTAAATCAGCCGTATTGGAAAATCAGCTGCATCGAGTTAGCTGACAGCTGAATACCTATGTGAATAGAGAGAAGAAGAGTTGAGTCAGCTAATGAGTAAGCTGAGTCATTTATGAGCTAAGTGAAAAAAACGCAGTCATTTTTAATAAGCGGGAATGTTTTAAGGATGACGTCATCGAAATAATGACGGGTACAGTCAAAAGCTGCAGGACAAAGCATATGATTGGATATAAATGCTGCCGCATTAAATGTGAGAAATTAAATGCTAATCAGCGTGCTAAATCTGAGCCATTAAATGCTAATCGGCGTGCTAAATCAGACCCCAACTGAATCACAGTCAACTACGCAGGCTCCCAACGCTGCAGCAGAATCGACTCAACCAGGCACATCATGGCCACGAGTCACTGTTGAACATATTCCCTATGTCCATGATGATGCGTTTGAAGAAACGTTCCCCTTCTCACTAGAGCTGCCTGATCTGGATGAAGAATTAGCTAGAGAGTAGAGACGCTTCCACAAACCTGATCCAGTCATTCCCACAGATACCATCGTCCCAGCAAATTTTGATTTTGATGCTGCTTGGCCGCCAGCTGAGACGGAGGTAACAACTGAGGTTCGAGAAGTCTTCAAGGGAATTTTTGCAGAAATAGAAAAGTTGGAAAGGCACCAAGCCTCATTGGACATGCGGCTGGATAACAGAGATGCAAACCGTACAGTCGATCTGCATGGAATAGTGGTCAGAATCCAGGAATGGTGGCAACAGCAGCAGACAATGAGAGTGGAACAGGTCCGATATTTCAAAGCATTGTACAATAAAATGCTAGTCTGGAACGCCGATAATGCTGACATGAAGACAAGGATGCAAGAAAATATTGATAGGATGCATACCTCTCATACCACTGAAATGGAACTGTTGCGAGAATTTCATCGCAAAGAACTTCTGCGTGTGGAGGAGAATATGAATGAAAATTTTAGCCTTCTTATGGCTGAAATGAAGTCGGCGGCAAATAATCAAAAGCCACCCGCTCGAGTGCATGCGAAGATACTCGCAGTGAGAATCCAAGCAAAACTCAGCTATCAGCCGCCTAGACTTCATGTTGGCTGGCATGTTTCCAGGGGTTCCTCTCTCCTTTGATGATGCCAAAAAAGGGGAAGAGGAATACCTAAATACGTTGAAAGGGTCGGAAGTCGAGAAAAAGGACGCAGTTGTTGAGAAGCAGAAGAAAACAGCTGAAGAGCAGAAGAAAGATAAGGGAAAATCCGTTGAGGGGGAAGGTTCAAAGGACATGACTTTAATGGTTGCTAGAACCCCCCAACAAGGACTCATCATAGCTGACATCATCAGCAAACTTCCAGTGACTCTGCCACTCCAACACTCTGTTGTGCCCATGTCTGAGAAAAGAAAAATCGTAGAAGCAGAGATGAAGGAGGTCGAAAGAAAAATGGATGCCCGTGCAATGGACATATTGAAACAATACGGAGTCAGTCTGGCAGGAAGAGACACTGATGCCATTCCAGACGACGGAGACGAGCCACGATCAGTGGAGGAATTCAAAACGCTCGAATCCGAGGGATACTTCAAGAATATGACCATAGCTCAAGCCTGGGACTTGTATTGGGAGAAGGGTCCAAGTCATGCGAAGAAGGCGACAAACAACACTACGAGCAAACTCACCGGTCACTCTGCTAGAAACAAGAAGACTCCAGTACAATATACGCCCAGAGGAAGAGGAATGAGTGGTGGAGGCAGAGGTTTTCAACCTAGACCTCTACCCAAGAATATTGAATATGTAGATCCGGGCAAGAAGGGGAGGATCTATTGGGCTGGATATGACGAAGTAGCCAACCAGGAAGTGGCTAGGAAGAATGCTGACTATGTCAAAAGGATCGAAAAATAAAATAAGAAACAAGATCAGATGTGGGAAGAGAGTCAACGAAGACAAGAAAGAAAAAGAAAAGACGAAGCTGCTAGAAGAGCCTACAAGAAAAAGAAAGCAGCTGAAGAAGAAAAGAAGAAAAAAAGACCAGAAGACAACAGAGCTGAAGAGGAAAGAATGAGGCAGCGCAGGCGATGAAGTGTTGTTGTCCACCCCTTCATGTATTTCACTATTGTAAATACACATGTATGTAAGTCTTCTGTACGATGAATAAAAGTTATGCAATGTCTATATTTTTGCTTAGATATACAATACCATGTTGCTCTGATACACTTTGTAAACAGCTGTGTAAAGGACAAGAATGTTATCATCAATAAAAAGATCGATTCTACGCATACATTCTCTATTTCTACATTGTCTGTATGTATATTTGCTATTTACTCTTGTATGTAAGTTTTAAGTTTTGGCATCATCAAAAAGGGGAAAATTGGTGGGAAAATTTAATTATTACATTTAGATATTGATGAATGTCATGTAAAACTTAGACTAGAAAATTGGCACCCCATTTTCCTTGTAGTTTGTATTGTAATAGATAGGGTTGTACTAGCTGAGTTAAGTCAGCTATGCCTGGACATACAAGAAGTCAACTGAAGACTGGGATGAAGACTCCGCTGTAAAGCAACTGAGTATGGCAAGGAAGAGAAGTCAAGAACTCGATCAAGGAGTATCACCGATACAAATTGTGTGTGAAGTGTCACTCAAGTCAACTCAAGAAGCCAAGTCAAGTTGAAGTGACAGATGAGTCATTCAATCATTGGAGCAGACTCAAGTCACCTGGGAAAAGGCAGCTGCAAAGAGGAGTTAACCGAAAAGAATCCGTTGCGTAAGTCAAGAATATTACCTAAACAAGTAATACTTCCATGTTGCCATGTCTTAAAGTGCTCGATCCCGAAACGTGCAAAAGGAATAAACCAATGGGAAGATCGCACCTTGTGTCGACTACGAAAAGTCAATGTTCATTTAATACGAGGAAATGTCAATATCAAGGATTGCAGCAAGACAAGCCAACGAACACAAAGTGATTGTTAAAAATCAGCCTATCTCTTCAACGGGCAGATTTTTGAAAGTTCACTATAAAAGGCTGAGGAATCACTTTGATAAAAGGTTACCTTGTGAACCTTGACAACCTGAACCATTCAAGCTATCATTCGAACTGTAACCTACAAAATATTCTCAAGTTATTCAAGCAAATCCTCAAGCCTAAAATTCGAAGGAAATCAATCCAACACCAAGCTGTGAAGGAAAGACAACTTCTGACTGTTGAAGAGGAAACTTTTGAAGAATCAAAAGGGGTCTACATTCCAATGAGGATTGTAGAAAGGTTCAAGGTCGAACCAGTCTCAAGTTATTGGAGGGATTCGTGATCAAATCCAAGAAGCTTGAGCAAGTGAGTCAAGTAGCAAAGCGCAGCCGCCCTGAAGAAGCTGAGTCATACGAGAAGCCAGCTGTGTGACCAAGGCATCTCCAGACTGAGTCCCAAAGAATCAAGTCAGCTGTGTGATCAAAACTTGTATCTGGACTGATAACCACTTTGTACTCTGATCAATACTTAGTGGATTCCTCCAGGAGTTGGAGAAGAGAGGATTAGAAGAATTACCCCATCTTCGAACCTCTATAAAAATTAATGTGTCATTTACATTTCAGCATTTATTTTCTGCATATCATTTTATATCTGTTGATAATTTGCTATCCAACTGATAATTAACAAAGTGCTAAAACCAAGTGTTAAAACAAACTTTAACCAAAATTCAAGGGTGTTAAGTCTTCCGCTGAAAATTTCATCTCAGCCAAGTTAAGTATTAGACTAAACAGCTGAGTTATTCTATCAACAGCTCAGTCGAGTCTGTTGAGTGGCTAACTCTGCTGGTTAACTAACTTAGATGTCCATCAAGGACATAGCTGTGGTATTAACA
This sequence comes from Rehmannia glutinosa, assembly GCA_016081115.2. Lineage (NCBI taxonomy): Eukaryota > Viridiplantae > Streptophyta > Magnoliopsida > Lamiales > Orobanchaceae > Rehmannia > Rehmannia glutinosa. The sequence continues at coordinate 196,836 of JABTTQ020002392.1, read as the reverse complement.
CTGAACTAATTTAAAAGGACTAAATTCGAAAAGTTGGTAAAGTTTATTCAACCCCTTCCCCCTTCTAAACCTTACTCACACCCCTTGGGACCTACACATTTGATCCATATCATATATATATAAAGGTAGGGGTGATCATAATTTTTGAAAAATTACCTGCATTGCACCATAGCGCACCGCTCATAGTGATTTTTTGATTATAACTGCGATTTAGAATATTGAATGAAAGCTACAGTACCGCACGTACCGCTTTATCGGTTCAGGTGGTTTTGGGACAAGACCACAGTGTCAAAAGGCAAAATATATTAGTTCTCTAAGTGGAGCCTCTCGGATTTGGTCCTTTTTTTCTCGATTTTGAATTCAGTCTTTTAAATGGATGAAATTTGGATTTTTGGTCATATTACCTGATATCAATGGCGTAGCCAAAACACCATAACAGAGCGAGTTAATACACGAAAGTAGGGTAAACTAGATTGAAAAATCATATAAATCCTAACTAATTTTTTTTTTAATTTCTTAGTTAAAAATGTGATTTTCTAAAAGAGGGGGACGGGGCCAGAATATGCCATCTAGCTACGCCACTACATGCTATAATAGTTAAATGTTATTTGCTAGTAAATTTCTTTGATTCAAATTTTAAATAAATTTTAAAAAATAATAGAATATTATTCATGATAACACATTGAGTTTTAATTTATACTTTTAAGTTTTTACGTAAATTGGGAACTTCATATTTTAGAATTAAAAAAATTATTTTCATCAAATATTTTACTAAAAAAATATTTTACAAAAACCATTTCGAAACAAATATTTTTGCCTATTTCCTTTTCTGGTTTAAGTTACTTACTGATTTTAAAAATAAAAAATATTAATTTTTTATTAAATTTAGCCAATAAAAGAAGAATAAATTTATTTGGCCAAGTTAAAATCATTTTTTTAATCATGAATAATATTCTATTATTTTTTAAAATTCATTTAAAGTTTGAATTAAAGAAAATCCACTAGCAGGTAACATTTACCTGTTATAGCAGGTAACAGGACAAGATCTGAATTTCATCCATTTAAAGGACTAAATTCAAAGTTAAGAAAAAAAAAAGGTTCAAATCTCCGAGAGGCTCCACTTAGAGGACTAAAAAAATAATTTTGCTCTGTCAAAACCACCCCGCCCTTATACAATTTTAGTGTTAAAATATAAGTTTTTTCATCATTCTTTAATTGAATAATTAGACAATCAATATATTAAAAACTGACTTGGTGAATAATAAATTTAGATGTGTATTTTAGATCCATATAAAATGTTTAATTTTTTTTTTCTTTAATGTAACAAATTACATTATATTTTGCATTCAAAGTAACATAATATTAAAATGTATTATGTTTTGAGCATGTTTCTTAATATTCTAAAAGAGATAAATTATTTTATCAATCTTTTAATATTTTCGTTTATTAAAATCGCACCACAACTGCCTAAAACCGCATCTTTGATTTTATTTAATAAAATCGCAACTTAAAATTATATTTTAGGAAAACCGCATAAGACTATTCGGTTTAATTTTTTTAATAAAATCCCAAAAACCGCACCGTAATCATCCTATAATTAACATTTCCATAGGATTGAATCACTTCCTTATCACAGTTGTTATAGGTTGTTCAACATCTAATTTTCCCGCATTTTCCTTATTTTAGTTTATATCTTATTTGATGTATCGTGCTTGTAACGCACATAAAAAATGTCTTTAATTGTTGGGGACCTAGAGAATAGGGTTGTGGATAAAAATGTGTTTAATAAATATTTCTTCATTGATACACGTTATAATAAGTTTGAGGTGCCAATACCTTCACTCGTATAGGCTCTTAATTTTTAGGCTCTTAAATGGAGTATTGAAATGAAGTATGAAAAGATCCCAATTTGTCCACAACTTGGGCCCAGAGTTTTATTATTAGTTATTGCATTTTTTAGATTAGATTGGTACTTGGGTCCTATATATTTATCTGTTTCTATGTATAGATAGATATAAACAAGATTTTAGGTGAGGGAGGCCATGTATAAATTGGTTTCCAAATAGGCATTCCCTTAGTGCAAGAAACATATTTCTAAATTATAAATCACCAACCACCATGGCTAGCACCAAAGTTGATATGCCCTTAGTTACAAGATTGAAACAATTTGTTTATATCTTGTCTAGGCGTTTTATCTTCCGCTCCAATGGCACTATCAACCGCCGTATTTATAACCTCGTCCACATGAAATCACCAGCTCAAACCACCAAACCCATCACCACCACCACCCTTGTCTCCACTTATGATGTCCCCATCGACCCCTCCCGCAACCTCTGGTTCCGCCTCTTCGTCCCTGCAGCCACCACCAATATTCCCAACGGTCATTCTTCACAAAAACTATTTCCCTTCATCCTTCACTTCCACGGCGGTGGATTCTCCACCATGGGTCCCGACTCCTCCATCTTTGACGACATTTGTAGCCGTCTAGCGGCAGAGACACGTGCTGTTGTCGCCTCCGTCAACTACAGGCTCGCCCCTGAGCACCGGTGCCCTAGTCAATACGAGGATGGTTTTGATGCCTTAAAATTCATCGACTCACAAAACCACGCCGTTTTACCAGCCAACACCGACCTCGATAGGTGCTTCATCGCCGGAGATAGTGCGGGAGCCAACATAGCCCATCACGTGACCGTTAGAGCTTGCCAGAACCCTCACGAATTCGACAAACTTAAAATCGTCGGACTTGTGTCCATTCAACCCTTTTTCGGAGGAGAAGAGCGCACGGAAGCAGAGTTGAGGCTGAAGAGAGCGCCTCTGCTTAATGTGGAGGTGACGGATAGGATGTGGAGGAGCTTTCTACCGGAGGGTGCCGATAGAGACCACCCGGCGGTAAATGTTTTGAACTCTGCAAAACTGGAGAATGCTGAGTTTCCGAGCATGTTGGTAGTTGTGGGAGGGTATGACCCACTGCAAGATTGGCAGAGAAGATATGTTGAGTGGGTGAAAGAGTGTGGGAAACAAGTGGAGTTGATTGAATATCCAAATGCATTTCATAGTTTTTATGCCTTCCCAGAAGTTGCTGAGTTCCAAATGTTAATGGACCATGTGAGAGAGTTCATACGAAAGAAATAAGCACTTATTTCATAATTGAATTCTTGGCCAGGCATAAATCATAGGTAAATGTTTGGTTCGTTTTAGTTTGTTATGTTGGTTTTAGGTTGTTAGGTGATCATCTATCTAGCCTTTAAAAGAAAGTAATATAGTCTTTGGTTATCATTAAAATAATTGAGTATTTATCACAATATTAAAAGTTGGTTTATCGCATTTAATTTAGTGATAACATACATTAAAAACATATTGCGCGAACTATATTCTAATCTTGCAAACTAAAAAACATGTGTGGCTAGGGCTAGCTCATCAACAAAAATCGAAAACCCCTAAAAATGATCGAATCAAACTACACGACACCGCAATTGTTTATTTATTGGAAAACCACGTTTAATATTATTAAACTAGACCGCTCTGCATAAGATGGTGCAATATTACAATTTAAAGTCTCAAACTGTACCAACCGCACCGCAAGTAGAATACTATATATATATATATATATATATATACATACATATTTGCCATATATATTAGTATATTTCTCTCAATCTATAGTATATTTGTGTATAATTTTGTACTACCATATGTAATTATTTTCACTAGTTTATTGTGGGTATATTAGTCTATTTACTTAATATCTTAATACATCAAAGGTAAAGAATACCTCTAGGTCAGTAGGTTGTCTTCCTTCATTTTCTTGTTATGGATGTAGGTTGTATAATGAGATTTATGTTGAGAAATTTGTGAAATTGGATATTGAAATATTGAAGTTATGGGAGTGTTTGGAAAAAATTCTGCTTTTAAAGAAATGATTTATTGTAGTATAAAAATAGTAGTAGTTGGAAATTAGAAATTGGTAGGATTTGAAAATAAAATCAAAAGTTGATAATCAGAAGTTGAGAGTATTTGGTGAAAAACTTGTAAAAGTGTTTATTTATTTGTAAACATCAAAACTAGAAGCAGAATCAAAAATCTATAGCAGCATTCTCCATGCTTTTAGATTCTGATTAAATGAGTAGAATCGGAAGCAGAAATTGACACTTGCAAACACTAAAAATTGCTTTTTTAAGCCAAAATATGATAAAAACATTTTTTTGGTGATTGCAAACACTCCTTATATCTATTAGATTCCACTATTTTGAGTTATTGAAGTTTGTTTTTGCTCATTTTGATTGTTCGATATAATATTCACGAATTATACGTTAAAACTGCAAACCCACCCGAAACCATTGAGAACCGCATATTTGTTTTATTCTTAAAAATCATGACTTAAAATCAAATTTCTGGCCGAGCCGCAGTTAGTAATTAGGTTTGAAAATATTGAGAAACCCGTCCAAACCGTTGTGATCTCCCCTGATTAAAAGGTTGCATTTGGACGGGGGATTAGGGAGCAGATTTGGGGTGACGGATTTAAAATCTTTAGCTAAATTCATATTATTATTCGGTTTATAAATCCAAATCAATAGATTTTAATCATTCTTTAAGTTTTTAGTTTATTTTAAAGATTTGAAATCGGTCCTAAAACCTAATAATTTGAAATCATTTTTTTTTTGTTTTCTTTATGCGTGTACACATACACAACACAGTCACACAAACTCTCTCTCTCTCTCTCTCTCTCTCTCTCTCTCTCTCTCTCTCTCTCTCTCTCTCTCTCTCACACACACACACGGAGACACACACACACTACACTCTTTCTCACACACACTGCACACTACATACATAGTTTCACTCTTTCATCGTCTCACACACTACACATATACACTTTTTCTCTCTCACACGACACCATACAACACACTACACACACAGTTTCACTCTCTCACACAAATTGCACACATACTCTCTTTCTCTCTCACACACACACTGCACACTACATACACAGTTTTACCCTCTCTCACACATTGCATACAAACTCTCTTTTTCTCTCTCTCACACACACATTTTCATACATAATAAAATTTATAAATTTCATATTTTTATTAATAGATAAAAATTATAATTATTTATGAAAATAATAAGATTATATATTTTACTTTTATTTATTAAATACCAATTAAGAAAATAATTAAAGGATTTGAAGGATTTGAAGAAAATACCAATTAAAGGATTTGAAGAAAATAATTATATATTTTACTTTTATTTAATCAAAATTTATGAAGGATTTGAAATTCTTACACAAATACACATTGTCCAAACAAGTGATGAATTTCAAAATCAGGTATTTGAAATCCATTCATTTTATAAATACATTGTATTTAAAATCCCTCAATCCAAACACACCCTAAAAGTGAATGTGGCTCGCATAATTAGATATATCTTTTTTTCTCCTCAGAAATTAAAGAAATTAACCTAATAAAAGTAAAGGCAAAAATCCATCTCCTTTAATTCAATTTGTAACAATTTCTTTTCAAGATGTCTCCTAAATTTTCTGCCCCATTATTTGATATGTCTGGTAAATTATGGATCTATATCATGATTGATGCTCACTCTAATCATAAGCATAACATGACCTACAAGACCAGATCTCATATTCCACAATCCATTTTATGTTATATTCTACTACACATGATGAATGGCACGTATACAAGATTGACCGGGACATTAGCTTGCATAGTACGAGTTCCATTGGTTTCTCCTATCCTTCTCATATGACTCATTGGGGATGCACAAATGCTTTCTGTTCTTATTGCTAACCACTCTGTCTACGTCGTGAGGGCCCATTAGCTTAATTCCCAAAAAAGAAAACCCCGAGTCCTCGAGTGATATTCGACCTATTAGTTTATGTAATGTGATTTTTTAAATAACAACAAAAACTATAGCTATAGGCCTAAAAGCGCTCTCCCCCATCTCATTCACTCTAGTAAGACGGCTTTTGTTCCGGGAAGACTTATTACTGATAATGCATTATTATTGAAATTTTTCATGCTATGAAAAATAGCCTATCTAAAAAACGTAGAACTTTCACCCTAAAGCTTGATATGAGTAAAGTCTATGGTAGAGTTTTTGAAAATGCCATGTTAAAAATGGGAATCGACCCCAATTTTGTCTCTCTCATTATCCGATGTGTCTCTATGGTTACCTATTCGGTTCTTACTAATGGTGATCCTGGTTGTCTCTTTAACCCGACTAGAGGCCTTTGACAAGGCTACCTCCTTTCCTCATATTTATTTCATTTTTGTGCAGAGGCTTTTTCAGCTCTCATTCGCAAAGCAAAACTCACAGGTGGAATTCATGGGGCAAAAATTTGCAGACATGCGCCCCCAATCTCGTACTTGTTCTTCGTGGATGATAGCCTTATTTTTGGGAGAGCGACTGTCAACGAGATTGAGGTGATGAAGGAAATAATTGCAGCGTACAGTGAAGCACCCGGCCAAATAGTAAACTTTGAAAAATCGAAGGTTAATTTCAGTAAACGGGTGATAGAGGCTGAAGTAATTAGTATGGCAAGACAGTTGGGTGTTACATTGGTAGACAAGCACGCAGTTTACCTCGGGTTCCCAGCTACTATTGGTCGTTCCTAGAAATTAATCTTCCAAACCCTCCTTGACCGGGTCAGAAAAAATCTTAAGGATTGGAAATCAAGAACACTATCCATTGCAGGGAATATGGTTCTTATCAAAAGTGTGGCCCAAGAAATCCCACTTTCATAATGAGTTGCTTCTTACTACCCAAAATATTTGCAAAAAACAATTGATTCCTTAACTGCAATTTTTTTGTGGGGACAGCAAAACGAGAAAAATAGAATACATTCGAAGTCCTGAAAGTCACTTTGTTACTCCAAAATGGAAGGTGTGCATGGGTTTAGGGAATTGTGTTCATTTAATAAGGCAATGCTTACCAAGCAAGGATGGCGTTTGTTACAGGATGAAACATCCCTTCTGGATAGAACTTTAAAAGCACGATATTTCTCTAATGGTACTTTTACAGCCAAAATTGGCTACAACCCCAGTTTCACCTGGCGAAGCATATTGACCAGCCAAGGGGTACTCCAATAGGGACTCCGATGGATTGTGGGCGATGGTTCTAACATAAGGATATGGTCTGATCATTGGTTAGCGGAGAGTACTAATTTTAGACCTCAAAACCGAGAAGTTGCTAGTAGTAGTGACATGAGGGTGCACGACTTGATTAACATAGAAGAGCATAGGTGGGAGGGGGACCTGGTGAGAGAGGTTTTTACTCCGGCGGATGCGGCACAAATTCTGAATATTCCACTTCGGAATTTATGGGGCAAAGATATATTGGCCTGGCACTTCAATGCAAATGGTGTTTATTCTGTTAAGTCGGGTTACAAAGTTGCGATTCATTTGACTGATAATCAAAGGAATAATCCTTCAACTTCCGGAGATCCCTCGTCAATTTGGAGATGGATTTGGAGTCTCGAAGCCCTCCCTAAAATACAGATTTTCCTCTGGAAGGTTGCAACAGGCCGTATCCTCCCTGTGAACACATCATTGGTACGCAGGTCGATCGAGGTGAATCCCCTTTGTAGATGGTGTGGAACGGCAGAAGAAACCATCGAGCATGCACTGTGGGGTTGTCATTGGAGTGCTTTCTATTGGCGAGCGTCCCTACTTCGTTTGGATTGGCTAGTAACGGACTCCCATGCATCAATAGCATACATGATGACGGAAATTGCGAAATTAAAAGATGATGAGGGGGAGAGAATGTTTGTTGTCTTGCTTTGAACTATCTTGGTATGCCAGGAACATTTTAGTGTTTTAAGGAAAAGAGTTAACACATTTAGAGTGCTTTTCCATTGCCACTAGATGTTTCCGCTCATATCAAGAAGTTCGAAGTTCACAGAGTCATGAACCGACACCTCCAGCTGACCCCCCCCCCACACATGCAGCAAGACTTCGACTTCCTCTAGGTACAATCAAAATCACAGTAGATGCATCGATCATACAAGAAGGAACAGGAATTGGAGCAGTTGTTCGAGATTATGAGGGTAGTGTCATCTGCACTCTAGCCAAACATTTCCATCAAGAACATCATGTGGATATAGTGGAGGCATTAGCATGTCGGGTAGCTCTTACCTTAGCACGTAGTCTACATCACTCCATAGCGGTGGTTGAGTCGGATTATCTTGCACTTGTCAATGGTACTCTTCGTAGGAGTTCGGAGGACTATCGTATTTCAGGAGCATCATATATGATATTCATACCATTAATTTAGAGTTTTCGTCAATTTCTTTTTCCTATATTCCTAGGATGGCCAATGTTCTGGCACCTAATTAAGCGTGTTTTGCTTTTTCGATTGCTAGTGACGGTCACTACATCGTGGAGGTTCCAGCTACTCTCCGACACTTTGTTTCTTCGGAGGCTTCTGCCTAATTTTGAATGCGATATTCATGCTTTCCTAAAAAAAAAAAAGAAAAAGTAGTCTGGTTACTTAATTATGCGTATAAAGGATGTATTATGATAATTGACAGCTTTACGTAATTAAGGACCAAATTTAGATTTCGAGATTTACTAGGTCCCTATCCAAATTCTACCAAAAGAGCGTTAATTATTGAGGTTGTTTCGTGTATGTTTAACCAAATTTAACTATGCCTTTCTTTAATTTAGTGTCCGTAAACAAGGGCAACTTGTCATAATAGACTAGTCCACATTTACGGGAGTGTTTGGGATCACTAAAAGAATGTGTTTATCAACTTTTGGAGGGAAAAAAATCACTTTTTAATATTTGCAAATGTCCACTTCTGTTTTTTATTGTACTTAATTTAATCAGAATTTAAAAGCAGAGAGATGAGTTATTGAGATTTATGATTCTACTTTTGTCTTACTTTTACAAGCAAATAAGCAATTTCACAACTTTTTCATCAAACACTATCTCATTCTCATTCTAATTCTCAATTTTTGATTATATTTGTAAGTACTATCATCAACTACTTTTACTTCTTTAAAAGGCAGAAGTTTTTGCAAACACTCCATGTATTTCTCAAGAAACAAAATTTATTTCTTTTGTCAATCGTTTGCAGCTAAGCATAATTTTGAGATAGTTTTTTTCTCAACTGAGTCTCTTGATTGCAATAGATAAATGAAATGAGATCCTTGAATTAGGCCTATAGCACCGACCCCCCACCTGCTATTTGCAGTGACGATTTACCAAACGAGGATATAAAATGGAACCAACTTAACTTTCAAGCATAGGTAAAATCTCCCTGTTTCCACAGAATAAAGGAAGACACACGAAATACGACAAAAAAAACCCTGTTTCTTTTCCTGGTCTCCAAAACAGAAGGACTCCTGAGCAGGAGATACCATTTAGTATATATTCTTTTTGCTTTCAAACAAAATCTTGAAACCATCAAACCATTGTCTGCAAGTCCAACTTCATTGGGATCTCCGATAGACCAAAAGTCACCTTGTAATGGAATGGACCCACGCGTAAACTCCGGTTTTCTTAGTTATATTTATCTTCTTTCTCTTTATCTTGGTAGACTTAGCATTGTCTCAAGATCAGCAAGACGAGGAAAAGTTTGTGCGTTAAGGATCGATGGCTGTAAGTGTTTGATAAGATTTTACGTCATGTAATTTGTGTTAGGGGTAGCCGAGGCAGCTAGCTACAGGCCTGATATTGCTGTAATTTACAATTAAGATCCAACTGTTATTAATAAAATGTGAATAATTGTTTTTCTTTCTTCTGATTAGTGTTTTATCTTTTCAAATGACTTCTGCAGCAGCGATCACACGTCCCTAAGTTTGGGAACTGGGACGGCGACAATGTACCTTACACAGCTTACTTTGAGAACGCACGTAAAGAAAAAACAGGCGGCGTCAGAATAAACCCGAACGATCCAGAGCAGAATCCCGAGGCCTTCAGTATTGGAGGACCGAGCGGTAATATTTCTCAGATCAGTCCTGATAATCAGGATGAACGACAAAAGTTCGTTCATCAGAGAAACGCTTACGATCAGCAAAAGAGTGCTAGTCCTAAGACTCTGGCTTCGCAATCAAGCAGTGATAAAAGCCCGTCTGATAATTCCGTAACTTCGGTCCTTAGGCCAAACCACCAGCGTAAAAAGTCCGACCGAAGTAAATATGCTAGTGATATCCGTTACCCGCCTTCACCAGGGCCTAATTCATTTAATCCTGCTGATGATTATGTAAGTAGGATTCTTTTCTGGTGGTTATTCATTTGCTTGGTTTTGTATGTTAGCAAGAATAATTCATTCACTTATACATGATTGCATTAGTACAAATTGAAAAATTCATTCACTTATTTCCATATTATTTCAATAATATCCAAAAACTTCTATGTTTTTCAAGTATTGATCCTTGATCTGGCACTAAAGGTAAAACTACTACTGCAGTCTTATAGGTCAGTGTCCGTCCCGAAATTCGGGCAATGGGATGAAACAGATCCGAGATCAGCCGAAGGATTTACTGTCATTTTCAACAAAGTGAAGGAGGAAAAACAAATAGCAGCGGCTAAGTTCCCTCCTGTGCCACTACAGACTACCAACAACTATCAGACTAACCAGAAAGAGGAGACTAGAAAGGTAACAACTATATTTTTCGTCTAAAAGCTAAGAATCACTTTTTTTTTAGAGTTTGCAAACACTCCCTTATTCTGAATTTGACTGGTGAATATTTTTTTATTCGTGCAGAAGTGTTGTTGCCTGTTTTGAAGAGCAAGATATGGAATTTATTTGCTTATTTTCGTGTATCTGCCTGTTCGAATTGTTTTTTCCACATCCAATGGAACAGGCATCATGCTGTTTATATTATTTTACTACAAGTTTCATAGTATTTGGAGCTCTTGTTTTTGTAAGAAAACATCTTCCACAAAGTTAATCAGTTTTTCAGCTGTGGCAGTAATTTGATGCGCATTGATTACCTTCATAGTATTATTATGTTTAAGCAATCTGCATTTGATCAGGATGCCAAATGCAGCCCAGGTTGGAATGAATACTTGAATGGTTTGTTGTATATATTTCTCGAAGTGGGTAATGAAGTATGTTAATGGAAAACAAAAATCGAATTTTGTATAGGCTAGGCACACCTTAAAGATGTTTTCTTTAAGGTATTTATTCCTCCCACTACGGTGTAAATGGTTCTCAAGGAATTAACCTCCAGGATACAAAGCCTATTTCACAAAAATTCCGAGATTACACTTCTTAGAATTTTTGAGGAGCATCAATCACAAGTTGTAGTTAAAACAATGATAGTAGAAAGTTGGAAAGAAATAAAACTCATAAGAATTTATGAAATAGTTTTTCCATCTCTTTTTCTCACTTCTTCTATAAAATAACTTGAAGTTATTTATAGATTTTCAAGGGTTACGTTGAACAGTCACGTCCCTTCTCAATGGATGGAAGTTATTCATCCAAAGGTTCCATCTATTCATTGCAATCCTTCCCAATGAAGGTCTTCACATGAAAAGACACACCTTTTCATCTCATAATATTTATTGTCCATATTATTTATTTCTTTCCTCCTTTATATATTATATAAAATATAAAATATAATATATGCATAAAATGAATGCCTAGTTAAAATGATGCTATGACATGAGATGCAATAAATGCAATACACTATATTATATGTAAATATACAACATGGTTATCTTAAAATGAACCACGAGCTTGTAGCTCAAGTTGTATCGCTTACCTTACAATTGTAAGGGTATTGACCGTCGAACCAGATATCTTTGATCAGTTTCTTTGAAATTTATCCTCTCCCCTCCAACCAGTACTCCCAACTTATTAAAAAAAATCTTAATTTTAAGGGATAATTTCAAAAGCTCTTTGATGTTCGAGCTAATTACAAAAAACTCCATATGTTTTTGGAAATTACAAAAAAAAAAAAAAAAAAATTTAGGTTTGATTCCGTCTTATATTTTCTCCCGCAAAAAAACTTTCAGAAATTTCCCTAATATTTATAAAAATATCACAGTTACCCCTTAATTTCAAGACATAAATAAATTTGAGGGGTGAGAGGGCTATTGTAATTTTGAAATATTTTTGGATTTTTTTGTAATTAGCCCGAGAGTCTTTGTAATTATCCCTAATTTTAATATTGTATTTTTTTGAATTTGAAGGATTGAACTTGGTCCTCTAATTTTGATTAAAATTTGAAAATTGCTCTTTGCAGCACAGAACTCAATTTTTATGTGGGCCATGCCTGCCTGTAAGCTTGCATTATTTCATTAGTATATACATTATGAACTAAGTTTTAGGACTTGCGTCACATCGATGAAAATTCAGTTAGGCCCCGGTTTTATTTTATTGGACGAAGATTAATTATCTATATCAAAGGCACAAAAGTGTAATCCACTTTCTAAGCTCAAAATTTGAATAGCATTCAATTAATTACATATTAAAAGAAACACAAAAACTCCTGTCAGACCGTCTAACGGGTCTGACCTGTTAGACGGATCTGACCCGCAGATCCGATGGTATTTTCGTAATATTAGCAGTGGTGTTTTATTTGTTTTCAGGGAGCGCATGTATTATCAGTTCTTCTGAAATGTATTAGTCGTCCTTCTAAAAAGTATTAGCAGTTCTTCTGAAATGTATTAGTAGTTTCCTGAAGAGTTTTTTAGTATTTCTCCTGAATATACTCCCGAAATGTATTAGCAATCCCTCGAAAAAGTATTAGTAGTTCATCGAAAAAGTATTAGTGGTTTCTTGAAATAAATTAAAATTTTCTCACGAAATGTATTAAAAGTCCTTCTGAAAAGTATTAGTCGTCCTTCTAAAAAGTACTAGCAATTCTTCTGAAATGTATTAGTAGTTCTCTGAAGAGTTTTTTCAGTATTTCTTATGAATATACTCCCGAAATGTATTAGTCGTCCTTCTAAAAAGTATTAGCAGTTCTTGTAAAATGTATTAGTTGTTTCCCCGAATATAATTAAATTTTTATCCCAAAATATATTAACAAATTTTCCGAAAAGTATTAGTCATCCTTCTAAAAAGTATTAGCGATTCTTCCAAATGTATCAATAGTTCCTTTGAATATAATTAATTTTTTCTCCCAAAATGTATTAACAGTCCTTCTGAAAAGTATTAGTCGTCCTTCTAAAAAGTATTAGCAGTTCTTCTTAAATGTATTAGTAGTTCCAACTGAAAAATATAGTTTTCCCACTGAAATATTTTTAGTAATTTCCTGAATAGTATTAGTTTTTCCAATAAAATGTATTAGTAGTTCCACTGAAAAGTATTAGTTGTTACCTTAAAAAGTATTAGTTCATCTCTTGAAAAATAAGTTAAATGAAATCTTCGTTAGATCACCTGAAGAAAAAAACAGAGCAAATCTAAAATCTTCTATTGATGGTAGTGCCCTTCACCATATCAATAATAACTCTACCAGAAACTCTGCTACTATTCATATTAGTTCCTTTTTTTTTCTTAAAAAAGTTTAAAATTCATATTAGTTCCTTTTTTTTCCTAAAAAAGTTTAAAGCACTAAATATCAAATGATAATAATTGCTATTGGTGGTAGTGTGCTTCACCATATCCAATGTTTTACCTTTTACACAAAATTTGTAAACAATGAAAAAGAATTTGTGTGTGCGTGCTTTTAGATTAACCAAACCATTTAGCAGAGACGAGATGGATGACGGAGGTGCCGAGAGGTGACGTGACGAGGTGGACGACGGAGTGAAGAATTTGGCAGAAGCTCAGAGAAGAAGATTTGAGTAATTTGTGTGTGCGTGTTTTTTTTTTAATTATTATTGGATCGGGTCGGTTTGGCTATGGGTGTGGTTGGTTATTGGGGCTCCGTCTGACGGATTAGATCCGTCAGACCGTCTGACAGGAGACTAGCTCTAAAAGAAATAATTAGTTCAAATGGCACTAGTAACTACTATATATAAAGTGTGTGCGTTGTTGTTTCATGAAAATCATTGATCATACTTCATGATTAAGGTAAAGGTAAAAGGATCAATTTTGTGCTTTAAAGACAATTGCTCCGAGTTTGAACCCATATTAATGTGTGTCAGTGTGTGCCACAATGTACAATGCAACCTAATTTATCTTATATTTTCGGACAGATTTTTTTATAAAAGAGAATGAAAAGGTGGTATTGAAGATTGGGATAAACAAATATTTGTTACAATTAAAATCTTTTTTTACAATTAAAGTCTTATGTAAGACCGTTTCACGGATTTATATTCATGAGACGGATCTAACCCATTTTATAAATCAAAACGAGTTAGATCCAAAATTCAAATTATTTTGCTAATGCGGCCTACGGGTCATGTTAGGATCCATCTTATGAAATTAATCTGCGAGATCGTCTCATATGAGTTTTTTAATTTGTCCAATCTAGTTCACTTGGTGCATAAATAAAAATTGAATGGACTCCGGGTATAACATCTATAACATATGGCACCAACTAAAAGTGCAAGCCGGATTTTAAATTTATGCTCTTAACATTCATCTAATTGTTCGCCTTATTTTTAGCTTCACCGCAAGTGTACGGTGTAGTTTATAGAATAGGGTAAGCAAGGTCGTATCCACAGAGACTAATAAATTAGTGCGCTAAGTATTGAACCAAAATAGTTTTATTTTTATTTAGACGATCTTAATTTGATGATTGTTGTGGAGGTAAAGACAAGAATAACCACAAAAACACAAGATGAAAAATAATGGAATTATCAAGAGAATAAAACGGATTCCCGGGTTATGGTTTCGATTAATATTCCTCTTGTTGTCCGATTTAATCAAAGCCAAAGTTATTATCAATATACCTATAAGACGATCACCACGATATTTTATCCTCCCTCTCGAGATGCATATAAAACGTAGATTGAAATATCTTTGCTAGCATCTCTACTCAACAATAGATATACAACTCCCAAAAGCACCAAAGATCAAATATCCTCACAAACATCTACAAACCTCTCGATTCATGCAAATATTCATGTCAAGTACTCAAGATCTAATATTGAAACTCATCTCTCGAATTATGAATCAATATATCAAACAAGTTAAATCATTGGCCAAGTGATAAAACAAGAATAAGCTCAAAGTACTCAAATAGGCTTCAAGACAATAACTTCAACTAAGATTAAAACATTCAATAAGAGTTCAATTAATCTACTTCCAAAACCCGGAAATCACAAGAAGTTTAGCTACTCATTATTAAACAACTTACACACAAAGTGTTCAAAGTCATTACAAATGAAACTAAAAGAGTGAACTAAAAGAGAAGCAAGAAAACTTAGGAACGTCGACAATCTCTCGATATATCTCCGTTCTTCAAGCTCCGATGCAACCCGATTATCTCCTTGATGTCTCCTTCCAAGAGTTGACTCTTGTCTTGTGTTGTAGATCCCAAAAATGCCAGAATTCCCCTTGTGTGCGCCCCCCAAAAAGCCTTTTTATACTCCCCATCATGTTTAAGGCTTAATGCTTTGCAGTTATGGGATTCAGTAGAGACGCACGGGTGGTGCGCCCACGCACGGGTTACCCGTGCGCCACCTCTTTGAATACCCCAACTCTCTGTAGGGCGCACGGGTGGTGCGTCGGAGCACGGCCTACCCGTGCGCCACTCCGGTGAGATATCCTGACTCTCTGTAGGGCGCACGGGTGATGCGCCCATGCATGGGCTACCCGTGCGCCATGCTGCAGCTTCAATCAACCTTATACAGGGGTGCACGGGTGGTGTCTTGAGGCACGCCTAACCCGTGTACCCCCTGTTTCTTCCGTGAACGCTCAACTTTCGCTCTTTTAGGCTTCATGTTTCGTATATCCACTCAATTCTCCGCGTTTCTACTTTGCTTTCCTCATATTCTTATTCAATTAGCTTCAAATATCATGAAATTCCTACAAAATAAGCAAAGTGTAATATCTTTTCCACAAGGAGTGAATATGTAACATTTAACGCGAGTATATGCATGTTTACTTATCATTATAGCTCGAAATACACATCGAAACACATGTAAAATTCACACTTATCAAAATCCCCCAAACTTAAACCGTTGACCGTCCCGATCAACAATTTTTTTGAAAACACGATAAAGCACAACAGGGAGATAAGAATAAAAGCGCACACAACGGATCCAAAAAGAAATTCATATTATTCATCATGAATGTCAAGCAACATACCAATCAAGCCTCAAATATCTGATCAAAGAACACGCCTCAAGTAAAACAAAGTGAAATGCTCTGAATTCCAACTCTCAAAGTTAAGTATATACTCTCATCTCTCGAGGATATAGGACGTGTTTATGCTCAAATCAGTTCGATGTCGCAAAATTACCATAAGCTTGCAATTCGTCTCATATCTCCGCCACTAGAGTGTATGCAATTTGTGAATCAAAAAGGACTTTCTCATTTGGTTGTAATGAAAGCTCTTTGGTTTGGGTAGGAAATTTTGGATAAAGTGACTCAAACTCGATATAGACCGATGAGCATATCAATCATTTTCATTACAATCCCATATGCTACTCCAATTATCCCTCATTTTTATCGACTTCATTTATCTCCATTTCCTTTCTTTCTTTTGAGAAACGCCTCCATTCACAATCCTTCGCCCTCCAAGGTTTATCAACTTTTCAATCAAATTTTTTTTTTTTTCATTTGTGCATTTTCAACACTTTTTATTCAACTCATTTCCTTCCTCTTTATGTCCCATTTAACCAAGTATGCCCACTTATCCTACTTTTCAATTCCCACCCATTCATCCTCATTCATTCCTTTACTCAACGCTATACATTCGAGTTTAAGGTGATGGATATATTAAGATCAAGGGTTAAATTTTGTGGTTATCAAAGAAATAGGCTATAGGCTCAACTTGGCTAACTAGGAATTTCAACATCTTTAGGTAGGTAAAAGGCTTGAAAGGCTAGCAAAGATGGCCTTTAATCACATTCACAATTCGCATACAACATGTGGCCTTGACAGAGATACCCAAGCAAGTTCTAGAATTCTAACAACATGACGATACACTCAAATCACAACAAGATCATGAGATACAAGCGTTAAAGGCTCAAAAGCTCACGGGCTTGCAATTATGTAATTCAAAGCATCAAACCAAGTTTTCCATATCAACATGCTCAATGTCATCTATTCAAGGCTCAATCAACTCATTACCAACATCCAATCCCAACAATATGAATTTTCAATCAACACACACAAATAGCAAGTTGCAACATGCCCGGTCAACTCACTCTCTAACTACTACGAAAACAATAAACATGCTAAAGCTATAAACGTGCTCTAATGCAAATGCAACCTAGCATGCTCTAATGCAACTATATGAAAACACAAAATGCATGAACCTTTTTTTTTTTTTTAAATCCACACATTTCATATCAAGATACTATCCCTCCCCCAAACTTAAATGAAATTATATCGCACGTAAGGAAAGATAGAATTTCAATAAAGAAAAATGTGAAGTTACCATTGGGTTGCCTCCCAACAAGCGCTAGATTTACCGTCTATAGCTCGACGTATGAATTGGTGCCTCCCTTGAATGCATATATTAGCTGCTTTGGGTCATGGTCAAGTGCCATATTTGCCTTACTTGCACCTAATAATGCATACTTGGGGTGTCCAAGCAAGTATTGGAGTCCTGATGTTGGAACACTTTGATTTGAATTATGCTCATGTTGTCCATGCGCGTATGTACCACCAGTGTTCGTTTCGCTGTGAAATAGCTTTCTTATGATATCACGCATGCACTGACCGGGCATCCACGCGCTGTTCATGTGTTCCTCGTCTGTTTCTGCTCTTTTTCGACACCACACACAAAGAAAGTGCATAGACACACAGTCCGTATTTGGTTCCAAACTTTCTTGTTTTTTCAGGATCTTCGACTCCTCGTATTCGGTACCACTCTTTTGATGAATGGTACTAGATTGTTCCTTTGAGTTGACTTCGGTGATGCTCGAAAAATGGCTCTTTTGTTGTTGTTCACCAATAATCGTAGCTAATAGGCCCACTTGAGTCTCAAGATTTTTTATCGAACTGGCCATTTGCAACTCCATCATGTCCATCCTAGCCTCTTGTGCATCGAACCGGTTCCTTGTCTCACTTAAAAATGAAGTCATTTGATTCATGAATGCAATGAGGGCGTCTTCCAAAGATGGCTTTGCCTCTGCATTAGTAAACCCATTCATTACATTGAAGCTTGATGGTGGTGGAATCACATTCTCCGTGTTAGCATATGAAAAATCTTCGTAATTAAGCCCATTTGGATAATAGTACGTAGGAGTAGGATTATTCCAATAATCGTAAAATTCGATTATTGAAATAATTGGCATTCTCCATCCGAAGCGGTGTTCGTGCACTACCTATACCAACTCAAAGAAACAAATCAAACATTGTAGAGAGAGAATTTACAAAAGAAAAATGAAATAAATAAAAAAATGCCTAAATTAAAAATAATTCTATCTATCGCAATATTAGCACCAAAAATTGTATTAGTCCCCGGCAACGGCGCCAAAAACTTGTTCGCCTTATTTTTAGCTTCACCGCAAGTGTACGGTGTAGTTTATAGAATAGGGTAAGCAAGGTCGTATCCACAGAGACTAATAAATTAGTGCGCTAAGTATTGAACCAAAATAGTTTTATTTTTATTTAGACGATCTTAATTTGATGATTGTTGTGGAGGTAAAGACAAGAATAACCACAAAAACACAAGATGAAAAATAATGGAATTATCAAGAGAATAAAACGGATTCCCGGGTTATGGTTTCGATTAATATTCCTCTTGTTGTCCGATTTAATCAAAGCCAAAGTTATTATCAATATACCTATAAGACGATCACCACGATATTTTATCCTCCCTCTCGAGATGCATATAAAACGTAGATTGAAATATCTTTGCTAGCATCTCTACTCAACAATAGATATACAACTCCCAAAAGCACCAAAGATCAAATATCCTCACAAACATCTACAAACCTCTCGATTCATGCAAATATTCATGTCAAGTACTCAAGATCTAATATTGAAACTCATCTCTCGAATTATGAATCAATATATCAAACAAGTTAAATCATTGGCCAAGTGATAAAACAAGAATAAGCTCAAAGTACTCAAATAGGCTTCAAGACAATAACTTCAACTAAGATTAAAACATTCAATAAGAGTTCAATTAATCTACTTCCAAAACCCGGAAATCACAAGAAGTTTAGCTACTCATTATTAAACAACTTACACACAAAGTGTTCAAAGTCATTACAAATGAAACTAAAAGAGTGAACTAAAAGAGAAGCAAGAAAACTTAGGAACGTCGACAATCTCTCGATATATCTCCGTTCTTCAAGCTCCGATGCAACCCGATTATCTCCTTGATGTCTCCTTCCAAGAGTTGACTCTTGTCTTGTGTTGTAGATCCCAAAAATGCCAGAATTCCCCTTGTGTGCGCCCCCCAAAAAGCCTTTTTATACTCCCCATCATGTTTAAGGCTTAATGCTGCAGATTATGGGATTCCAGCGCAGACGCACGGGTGGTGCGCCCACGCACGGGTTACCCGTGCGCCACCTCTTTGGAATACCCCAACTCTCTGTAGGCGCACGGGTGGTGCGTCGGAGCACGGCCTACCCGTGCGCCACTCCGGTGAGATATCCTGACTCTCTGTAGGGCGCACGGGTGATGCGCCCATGCATGGGCTACCCGTGCGCCATGCTGCAGCTTCAATCAACCTTATACAGGGGTGCACGGGTGGTGTCTTGAGGCACGCCTAACCCGTGTACCCCCTGTTTCTTCCGTGAACGCTCAACTTTCGTTCTTTTAGGCTTCATGTTTCGTATATCCACTCAATTCTCCGCGTTTCTACTTTGCTTTCCTCATATTCTTATTCAATTAGCTTCAAATATCATGAAATTCCTACAAAATAAGCAAAGTGTAATATTTTTTCCACAAGGAGTGAATATGTAACATTTAACGCGAGTATATGCATGTTTACTTATCATTATAGCTCGAAATACACATCGAAACACATGTAAAATTCACACTTATCACTAATATACAAAAATTAATTTCATTATAATAAATTAATTCAATTCACGATAAAATAGACCAAAATTTTGATTATTATTTTTAGGGCAAAATACATTATACTCCCTTGAACTTGACTTAATATACCAAACACTCTCATGAACTTGCCAATGTAACACTTATCCCCCTGAATCAAAATATGTGGACACAATTACCCTTAATAACAATTATTTTTAGAATATTTTAATAACTATACCTTAATTTTGATTTTATATTCTTTATTAAATTATTTTTTTATAAAAAGCAACTAGTTCAAATATTAAAAATATTTAATAACGGATGATACAAATATACAAAAATATTGAATGTAGAAATTATTTTGATTATTTAGTTCACTTATTAACTCTTTTAAATAGTAAGAGCAAAATTATTTTTTTATATTGAACATACATACATATTCTTTAAAAATTATTAATAATTTATATTTCTAATATAATCATGTATATGTAACAGTTAAGTACAAAATAAAGAAATAATACATATTTTCTTTGGTAATATTAAAATATTTTAAAAATTCTTTGCTCAAATAACAAGATTAGTGTCTAAATTATTTTAATAGAACTACCTGGGAGTGCTTTTAATTTATTTCATTCATAATATCAATTGTTCATTAAAGGTGTTAATTTATTGGTGCTATGTTTTGGACAACGAATTATATTGAATAAATAATAAATAAATTAAGAAGTGTAAAAAGTTATATATAACTAAATTGGATTTTAGAATATATATTCATATTTTTTCTAGTATTGAAAGTGTATTTAATTAGATAGGTAATAATATTTTTTTCGTATTATTTAAAAAAGTCAAATACATTGAACTCAAATAATCAAAACAATTTCTACATTCAATATTTTTGTATATTTGTTATACTCATCTATTTACTAAAATATTTTTAATATATGAACTAGTTAAGTTACTAGTTCCTTTTTTTAAAAAAATAATGTAAATACACAATTATCAAACACATGCCAAAAATGATTGTTATTAATGGTAATTTTGTCCACATACTTTGATTGATGGAGATAAGTATTACATTTGCAAATTCAGAGGGTGTTTGGTACATTAAGACAAGTTTCGGGGGTATATTGTATTTCGCCCTTATTTCCAAAAGGCAAAATTATTTTTTTAGTCATCTAAGTATACCTCTTTGGAGATTTGATCCTCAGTTATTTCGATTTTGACATTACGTCCTCTAAAGTGACTTTTTTCTGGAGATTTAGTCCGATCACCTCAACAACAGGTAATTATGATTGGTTGGCTAATGTGTATTTGTTTTTTAAATAAATTATTTTTTTCACTTATTTTTTGCTGACAAAGAGACATATGTGGCGATTTTAGAAAAATCAAATTTGTTTTTTTGGTTGTCCAAGTGGATTGACTTGGAGATTTTCGGTTCACAATTTTTAAAATTTTGAATTTAGTCTTTTAAATAAAAAACATTAGATACTCACTCCAATTATAAATATAATTTCATTTTTAAAAAATTCAAGATTAAAATTATTTTAACTATAGATATGATATATAGAAAAAATATATTTAATTTAACTGAAATAAATATAAATAAAAATTTACAATTTTAAGTAAAAAAGAATATAAAAAACTAAAAAATATGTTAAACTTTAAAGTTATAACTAAAAGTATAGTTAAATTATATTATAAATATCTTAATGTTCAAAACTTCATGTTATTTATTATAAGATGTAAATTTTTAATATCTAAGTTTGAACATTCAAATATTAAATAAAATATAATTTTGAAATATATTAATTTTTTCATATATTTTAGTAAATAAAAAAAGTACAACATAATATATTGAATTTAACTACTCCCAATTTCATCCATCTAGTCATCGTCGGCCTCAATAGTGGTCGCCAATTATATTTTTAGTCGTAAATTAATTTTATTTTATTTAAATCAAATATATTTTTCTATGTAATACATTTACAGTTGAACTAAATTTAACTTTGGATTTTTAAAAACTAGAATTATATTATTAGGGGTGACATTTTGTGTTGTGTTGAGTCATAAAATTCATGTTATTCGTATCAGATTTCTCAACCATAACCTAACCCATTTAACTGTTCGTGTCAAATTCCTTAACCTAACACAACCCGTTTATTGATCGTGTTTTTTGAGTCGACCAAAATGACATGTATATAATATTAATCTATATTATCATCTATTTATTGAGTTGTATGAGTCGTGTGAGTTAATTTTAATCTAAAAATTATATTTACTTACATTTAATGAATTTTGAAATTCAATCATTATATTAAAAAAAATATTAGTCAATAAAAAATATTACAAAAGGAATATAATTGCAATACTATTGTGTCAAACGGGTTAATCATATCGTTAGTTGAACTAATTTTAACTTTGAAATTTTTTAAAGTGAAATTATATTTATAATTGGAGTGACTCTCTAATTTTTTTAATTTATTCAAAATTTTTAAAAAATTTGAGAATCGAATATCTAAGTCAATTCACTTAGAGGACCAAAAAAGCAACTTTGTCTTTTCTAAATCGCCACATATGTCTCAATTCTCATTGTCAGCAAAAAATGAGTGAAAAAATATATTTTTTTTTAAAAATACACATCAACCAACCAGTCAAAATTACCTATTATAGGGGTGACTAGACTAATAAATCTCTGAAAAAAAGTCATTTAGAGGACAAAATGTCAAAATCGAAATAAGTGAAGACCAAATTTTCGAAGAGGTCTACTAAAAAAACAATTTTGCGTTTTTAAAATTGTGTGAATCAACCATTTATCATCATTCAAAACTTCTGACCATTATTTTATTATAATTATAATATTGTTTTTTTAAGATTATATTGTTTCTCATTCATGCCACTAATATCAACAAAATAATTTTTTTTAAACAATAAAACAAAATTTTAAAGGGAAAAAGAAATTTTACCTCCCAAACTAAGTTCTTCATTACACATTACCATCCAAACTTTGAAATGTTGCACTTTGCCATCCCAACTTTGTAAAATTTTACACTTTACCTAAAAATTATTGATTTACCCCTATGGACATTAAAAGTTGTTGTAGTTTGATCTCCAAACATTAAAGATTGTTGTACTTTATTACTTAAGCTATAAATTTTATGGTATTTTCTTAATATACTCCCCAAGGTCTTGCGATCCTCGAAAATGGTATCAGAGCCTAGGTTTATTAAGAACTTTTAGTTATATTTATTATATTTATGTAATTAACAATTGGTGAGGAGAAATTACTCCGAGATTATGGATCCGGACCGATGTCCGAGATGTACCCCTTACAGGACATATCGTCAAATATTGACGATGTATGCACAAGAACACCTTGACCAGGTTTCATATTGGGAATACCAACATGAAGAAAAAGAACAGGCAGGAGCCGACGGGGAAACCTTAAGGCAATGTAAAAAGCGAGCAGAATATTATAGGCGCTTCGGATGCTTAACTGACTTATATATGTTCACTTGATGAACCTTCAAGAAACGGTTCATGAAAATTCCCATCGAACAATGATTCCCGATGGTGAACCCGAGTGGAACGAGATACTTCCCAGATAAATCTAAGATTTCCGAAGATCTTAGAGAAATCCGTAAGACGGTGCGAGAATTATGGCAACCGCCATATTCATCTACCAAGACAAGTTCATAAGATCCAGAACTGGATGGAGACGATGGTGAAATATCGAAGAAACTCTTGAACTCCTTCATGATATTCGAGAACGAGTCAAGAACCTGGAGGATGGCCAAGTTCATCCGTAGGAAGGAAACGTATTGATTTTGGGGGATACCCTATTTACACCAAAAAGGGAAACCAACCAAGTCATACGAAAAATGACGGATGAGGAGAAGCTCATTGCTCTAATCAAAGGAAAATCCATCAAAAATTAAAAAAGATGGATATTGAAAAGATGAATCTTAAAGATCTACATGACTGGCGTAATCCTTCGCAGATTAGGTATTGTAGATTTAAAGATGAACGCAGTGAAGAATCGACTTTGGTTACCTATGACCCACAAGGTAGACCAATTCCACCACCACCGCCACCAAGAAATCTAACATCAAAGAAAGTACAGGTTCGCATCATGGAACTCGGACGAGAGGATGCCACACGCCGGGGATTTTACGACGGAAGTGATCCACTTTCGGGGACGGGAGGTCGAAACCCTCTTGCGGGACTGCACAACCTACCGGAAGGCCGAATGTTTATCGACGCCTTATGGAAGATCGCACCTCGACCCAATAATCCGTATGGGTTGATGTTAAATCTGACATCCCGATTTTAAAAACAGAGAAGTTCTCATTGATGAATGGGCTTGGTATGAGAATTTTAGCAGAACCCTCGATCTTACAAAGGATTCATTCATTTTACTCCTTGAAATGAGTCTTGAAGGATCGGTGAAGATTGCCTCGATATGACCGATGCCGCATTTAAAAGTTCGGTCACATCGGGGAATCACTTAAAGGAATTGTCGATGGTATGGCAAAACTATTCAAAATCCAATTCATCGGCACGGGTTATTTCGAGGATTAGAGGATGAAAAAATAAAGAAATATAAACAAGCCCTCTATAGCCTTGAGTTACTGGATATTTGTCATATTGACGAATATATCAAGTTGTTCACCGAATACAGGTGGAAATCCAAGATTGAGGAGAAAGAAGCGGCACAACTATTCTTTGCCAAGATTCCGAGTCCCTGGAGAGAAATGCTTATCAGGGAATACAAGGGTGGAATGTGATGCCTATGGGATTGGCCAATGCACCCCAGATATACCAAAGAAAGATGGATAATCTATTCAAAGATTATTTCAGTTTCATGTTCGTATACATCGATGATATTCTTATCGCCTCAAAGAACATGAAGGAGCATCTCAAGCATTTGGAAATATTCTCAGATGTTTGTCACAAGGAAGGATTAGTGCTTTCAGAAAAGAAGGCAGTGATTGCAACAAGACAAATTGAATTCCTAGGAATTGAGATCGACGAATCTTGAATAATCCTACAAAGTCATATTGTAGAAAAGATACAGGGATTTCCAGATACATTGAAAGACAAGAAGCAGCTTCAGAGTTTTCTTGGAGTTGTCAATTTTGCTGGAATGTTTATAAACAATCTAGCACATTACAGGAAGGTGTTTAGCCCATTGCTTAAAAAGGATGCATTATTCAAATGGGAGAATGAACATCAAGAAGGAATCAAGCAACTTAAGGAAGTTTGCAAAAATCTTCCGAAACTTGCAATTCCACAGGATGAAGATGAACTGGTTCTTTATACGGATGCCGTGATTATTGGTGGGCAAAATGCAGTACTTACAAAAGCTACACCAAATGGAGAAGTGCCATGCAGATACTGCAGTGGTTTATTCACACCCGAGTGAATCGACTCGGTGGCATATCAATGAGAAAGAATTCTTTGCAGTCAGAAAGGCTTTTAAAAAATGGCCTTTATTTTTACTTGGCTAAAAGTTTATCTTAAAAATTGATAATTCAAGTGTTAAAGCTTTTCTTCAAAAACAAAATTGAATCGAAACTTAAAAAGCTAGAATACTTAGATGGCGGTGCTGAATGCCAATATTATGATTATGATATTGTCATTATAAAATCTCATGAAAATATTCTTGCATTTTCTAACAAGAGATGGAGGAATTGAAGTTTCGATTCCATCCTTATCGCATCAAGACATCTTGGAGACCACCGAAATGCTACTCCGAGAATTTGATACCCTAGTCATCAATGCCGATTTGGCCAGAAATTACAAAGGAATGATGGGGATAAAGTAACCGATCGTATATCACGAGCATGTGTCCTGGTCTCACTCTCGCTTGAGAACGGCATTTCAAGGGCCACTCCTCCGGCCGCTAATAAGAAAACGGAGCGTTTAGAGCGCAGGCTCCCAACCTCGTAGCAGAGGATTCCCAGTACCTCTAGCACAAGTCCTAAGTCGCGAAATGTTGGCCCAAGGAAAACGATACTCCGAGTCAAATCCCCGAGTTATCACATCAACCCAAAGACGTCCGGGGTAAAGGGGACGAAGAGATCAATCTTAGGCCTATGATGGGCACTTCTAAGGTTGATACTAACGAGATTAAAGTTTCTTTTTCTTGGAAGGAATACCGTGCAAATTGGGAGAAACTAATTACCAGGCATGGGATATCTCCGTAAAAACAAAAATTGATGTTTCGAAAATATCCAAGGGTTTGGATGCTACCAAATTCCACCCTCAAGAAGTGAAGAGGTGGTACAAGTTTGGAGCTTTGGCCTCGCCTATACTACTTCACCAGGATTCCCGAAATCACAAAATTACCGAAGTGGATCCAGAAAGTCATTTCTGAGTCTTTGGTCCAACAATGACAACCTAAGACGAGGGGATACATTGGAGCTATATTTCATAAGTGCAAAGAACAGAGTCCGTCGGAAAAGGTGGACATGAAGCCTTCCATTACATTAAAGCCAAGACCGGATGAAAGAGCCTTCGGAAATATCAAGGAGACAAGTTCGGAAGAAGTACAATTGGCCATGACCTTCATCAAGATCGATCACTACAAGAAGGGCATGGGGATTGTGGGTCCATCTCTCACGAGATGGACAAAGTCAAGTTTCCGCTCAAGTTCTACCGTAATTCGGTGAACGGGTCATTCCCGTTGAATACCATGACAGGAAAACTACAAGGTTCGCAGAAGATCATTCAAAAGAAAAGAAATCTTCTATGGGAAAATAAGCTTAGGGGAGTAAAGAAACTCATTTAAATATTGTAACATGGCTCATATAGGCCATTGGGAACTTCGGTCTGTCCAATGTCAAAACCGTAAGAACGGAATTTGGCAAAGGATTCCTACCAAAAGTCAATCGGAGAAGACCCTACGACGAGAAGAAAAGTCACGTATATCCAAAGTCACGTATATACAAGAGTGTGATAGCCTTTATGAGAGGCTAAACAGGTTTTTCCTCCCAAAAGGAGATTACTGATGTAATAAATTTTTCTTTAAGTTCTTAATAAAATAAAGGCCGTTTGTTCAACATGTGTTCATAATGTATTATTGATCAATCCCCTTTGAAGAATTACTTTACGCCTTGGAGAGGGTAGAAACGAACCAAGGCCGTGGCCGAGGGGATTCTCGAAGAGTCGGATAACTTGCGATCATCTTCCCCGAGGGTGAGGTTGAACAGGTGAGGAGCCGTTTGTCAAACGATCCGGGGCGTAATTTTCCGATCGGGCGTTGCGAACCACTTAACCCTTGCCTCGCTTTGGCCAAAAGAGGTATGAATTTTAAGGGATTTATTAATTTTACGGAAGCATGTTGGGCCGATATGGTCGTAATGGACTATTTTCATTTTCGATCTAAAGACCCAATTTGTATACGGATATATAGTTGAAATAAGATCTGGATATAAGTATGTCTTGTTGAGTTTATAGTTGAAACTCGACATGATCCATCTAAAACCTCGAATAGAGACTGATCTAAGTAGGTGTAACAATGCCACGAACAAAACAAGTTACAGAAAAATCGGGTTCTTATTTCTCGAAAAATCCGAAAACAAATTGTTTATGGAGTTGAATGTTCTGTTTAATGAAGAATGCAATAAATTTATAATTCTGTAGTAATATGCTACAAATTGATGCTTAGAAGGATAACTACAACATTTATTTTAAAAGAATAAAATTTTGGGGTAAAATGGTCCAAATATGGTGAAGTGTAAAAACTTTCATAGTTTAGGAGGCAAAGTGTCACAAACTAAAGATTAGATGGTGAAGTGTAAATATAAGCAAAGTTTGGAGGGTAAAAAATATTTTTCTCAATTTTAAATAACCAAAGATGGTCATTGCTCTGTACAAACTGTATGTCACTGGAGTAATTTAACTTGAGAGGAGGCGGACAGCGAGATAACTGTTAATAATATCGAATTCCCTCTTTCACGGTTTTTCAAATTCCCAATTTCTCTATATCAGCGCGCACACTTTACATTTGTTCTTATCAGCACAAATACCAGATAGAGAAGAAGCGAATATTAGCTCCGGAAAAATGGAAGCCGTTACAGGCCCTATCAGTTCGTGTTCTAGAGAGCATTTAGAAATCTACCAAACTTGGTTTAACTTCGCTGATTCAGGTTGTTACCTTTTACCTTTTCTATTTCAACATTTCTTTTTTCTGCTTTTTTCTGAAATTCTTGTTTTGATATCTCAATATATTGATTGATTATACGTTTACAGATCGAGATGGCCGTTTGACTGGGAATGACGCTGCAAGTTTTTTTGCCATGTCCAGTTTATCTAAACCTGAACTCAAGCAGGTTTGGTATTCAAATGGCTTCTTTTTTAGTTTTACTTATACACTTATTATTATTATTCTTATTACTTTTTTCCCCTATTGACGTATTGAGAGTTAGAATTCTGATTTTAGGTACTTCTAATCTGTTAGGACCTAGGAGGATGAATCAGATTATACTACTTGATTGTTTATATTTATTTAGCACGAATTATATGTTAATTCTTTAGAAACTATTGAAACTTGTTCAGTACTTAGTGGCTAACATGTCTGTAATATTTTGTGTGTGCAATCAAATATGGATAGATTAATGAAGATTCAACTTCAGTGATATAATGGACAATCTCCCTTCTGCTTAGCTAGTGTTCAATTTATTAGAGTTGCAGAAAAGTAGTTGTCGTCTTGATTGAGTTTTCAATTAGGCCAATGTACAGCTTTTTGTTTATCCTTTTTCTTTTCACCTTTTTGGACAGTGCTCTGCATGGATCATTTATAATAAATTTTCTGTTTATCAAATGACAATGAGAATGTAACTCTTTCCAATCAAATTCTAAATTCAGCATGAATTGCTGGATCATCTGGTGCTAATCAACTCTATCCTGGATATATTAAATCTCGATTATCCACATGTTTTGGTTACTGTTTTCTAGACAGTGGTTGAATTTCATGGTCTCACTTTGTTCTGTATTTGTCATCTAAGGTTTGGGCAATCGCTGATTCCAAGCGACAAGGATTTATAGGATTCAAGGAGTTTGTCACCGCAATGAAGGTTGTATTCCATAAAGGAAATAACATACTTAAATAAAAACATTATCTACTTGAGAATGGGAAGATCTAATTCTGTTTGTTCTTTTGACCAATCTTTCTTTTTTAGTTGATATCTTTGGCGCAAGAAGGACATGAACTAACCTCAGATCTCGTTAAAAGCCCAGGCAAGTCAAGAAATGCGTTAGTCATGTATTATTATATAAAAATTGCAAACTGCATAAGCTCGCCTTTTCGGCTATAAATGTAGACATTACATTTGTATTTACTCCTTTTTCTTTATGGTGAAAACTACATATGATGCCTAGGCACGTTCTAATTATATGATTGAATCTTACATTCTTGCAGTTAATTTGGAGAAACTGAGCCCTCCATCTATGGAAGGTTTAGATGTCTTACTGAAAGTAAGTACTTTTCAACCTTTTTGTTTTTGTGTTTTTATCATATGATTATGCTTCATTAACATTTAATCTTCACATTTCTCAACTAGAATAAGAGAGGTCCAGTATCAAATGACATTTCTAAGACCAATGGTTAGTACTGAATTTAAATTCTTTGATTTAGAATTGAATATTAGCTTTGTATTTAATGTGATTGCAAATAAAATAAAATTCAGGAAATACACAGTTGCAACCAACACTGCCAAAGAGCTTGTTCAGCACAAAGTCCAAACAGAAGGTACCTACCTATGTTTTATCATTTTTGCACTGCTCGTTGTACATTTATTGTGCTTTATTTAGCAACCGCCTATGTGAAATGGTTAAAGGATTCTAATTTCACTAGTCCAATTGCATATATAGAATACTTTGAATTGTGCTAGTGTATAAGACTGAGTTCTGTTTTTATTTGTTTGACAACAAGTTGTTTCTTAGATAGAATTTTGTGATGAGAGTTTCGACTATTTTAATTGGTCTTCATGTCAAAACATGTATATTCAGCTTAGAAATGTCTGACTTGTTATCTTTTACAATTTTTACAGAGTTATACTTCCCTCACTTCTGTTACTTCAGTGATCGATGGCTTGAAAATATTATACAATGAGAAGCTAAAGCCACTAGAAGCTACTTACCGTTTTAATGATTTCGTTTCTCCTTTTCTGGTGAGTCATTCAAACCATATTTACCTAGATTTTAATTCTTATATGTATATATTCTTTTGGGCCATTTTTGGAGTCCCTAGATGTGGATATAATTAACATGTTATTCTCTTTGTTTCCAGACTAGTAGTGATTTTGATGCCAAACCTATGGTCATGCTTTTGGGTCAGTACTCAACTGGGAAAACCACATTTATAAAGCACTTGCTCCAGTCCAACTATCCAGGTTAAGTTCTTATATTTCACATTACCTTAAATTGTTATTTAACATCAGTGATTATTTTCACTCATAAAAAATAAATAATAATTTACAATAATAATTATTTTGTAATTAATTAGACATTGTTTCTTTTTTCTTCATAGGTGCTCATATTGGACCTGAGCCAACTACTGACCGATTTATTGTTGTCATGGTACAAGAAGCCATTGATTTGTTGTTTATTTATTCAATTGTTTTTATCACTGTCCTTTGAATATGAAATGGCGAAACATGCACGTGGGTGGATCAAAAGATGACTTGGAAGAATTACTGTAAAGACTAGAAGGAAAAATAATATGAAAGAAATATGTGCTCTACTTTTGTTTTAAAAGCATGAATTATGTCTCCTTATCTAGGTAAATTAATATCCATAATTTTGTCTCAAATTTTCTGCCTATTTGTCATGTTATGCCAGGACCGCTATCCTGATATTGCAGTCGGATGGCCTTTTATGAACTGATGTTTGTTTGCCAGATTTCTCCTTTTTTAATGTGACCATCTAAGTTGCACTGTGGAGTTTTATTCTTCTTGGTTGTTTCTCTATTTTATTAGTGTTTATTTATCTTTTAAGTATAGCCGACTCCACATAGTGGGATTAAAGCTTAGTTTGTTGTTGTGGTTTGTTGTTATTTATCTTTTAAGTGCTTTTGGTCATGTTTTCAGTCCGGGCCGGATGAAAGGAGCATTCCTGGAAACACTGTTGCAGTTCATGCTGATCTACCATTTACTGGTTTGACGACTTTTGGTGGATCGTTTTTATCAAAGTTTGAGTGTTCTCAAATGCCACATCCAGTAAGTTACTAGTTTGCTTTTTGGCATGCTAGAATGACGCATTTTCTAAAACTAAGCTTTCAACTTCATTTTACCTACAGCTGCTTGAGCACATAACATTTGTGGACACTCCTGGAGTTTTATCTGGAGAAAAGCAACGAACACAAAGGAGCTATGATTTTACAGGCGTCATATCATGGTTTGCAGCGAAATGTGATTTAATACTCCTCCTATTTGATCCGCATAAACTTGACATTAGTGATGAGTTCAAACGGGTAATTTCATCACTACGTGGCCACGATGACAAAATACGTGTTGTATTGAACAAAGCTGATCAAGTTGATACTCAACAGGCATGTTAACTAATTGGATATCTTAATAATCACTTATTCATGTATATTTTTC
The DNA here is from genome assembly GCA_016081115.2 of Rehmannia glutinosa. Classification (NCBI taxonomy): domain Eukaryota; kingdom Viridiplantae; phylum Streptophyta; class Magnoliopsida; order Lamiales; family Orobanchaceae; genus Rehmannia; species Rehmannia glutinosa. The sequence goes on along the minus strand of JABTTQ020002392.1, from coordinate 165,210 downwards.
TTCCCCTCTACTGTGTGTGTTTCCTTATGTAATTTAGCCGAGGAACCTTTTGATACTCATGGTTTTCTTTATGGCGTAGCAGTTGATGAGAGTTTATGGTGCACTAATGTGGTCACTTGGAAAAGTTCTCAACACTCCAGAGGTATCTCGTGTCTATATTGGGTAGGTTCATTTTGAAACTTTGACTATTCATCAAGTACTTATCCCATTAAAGTTCATTACTATATAGCAAATATAACAAGATTGGAAGGTTGGACTTCATTGTGATTTCGGAGGGTCTAACTAGCACAGATACATGGTCTGTATCTATTGTACAGTGCAGAGTTTTTTTAGTTTTTCTTGAGCTATTTGTTGTATTTTATTCAAAAAGATTGGATTTAAAAGCTTATTTGCATGTACCTTTCTAAATCATTGTTGTTTCCCATATCAGAAATAGAGTACTTAGGTAAAATATAAGCTTTATAAGGATTGACTTTCCTGTGAGTATAGATCATTTAACGACAAGCCTGTCAACGAAGCAGCCATTGGTCCTGTAGGAAAGGACCTTTTTGAGAAAGAACAGGAAGACCTCCTCCTAGACTTGATAGATATACCAAAGAAAGCATGTGATCGTCGGGTATGCAAATTTTTTATGCAATTCACTAAAATTATTTTGTATTTAGTACTTAATTATGCGAAAGCAAAACTATCAGTTAGGTGTTTAATAAAAGTCTACTGTCAGATCAATGAATTTGTGAAACGCGCTAGAGCTGCCAAGATCCATGCCTATATAATTAGCCATCTCAAAAAGGAGATGCCGACTTTGATGGGTAAAGCTAAAGCTCAGCGACGTCTTATTGATAAACTTGAGGATGTATTTGAAAAGGTACATCTTTCTTGCTGCCATCCCCCAACCTAACCCAATGCACACAGACACGTCAAGTTGCTTTAAGCTTTGATATTCTCGTGATCGGAAACTTTTGGATACAGGTTCAAAAGGAATATCATCTACCTGCTGGGGATTTCCCAAGTGTTGAGCAGTTTAAAGAGGTTCTGGGTCGTTATAACATTGATGATTTTGAGAAGTTGAAGCCCAAAATGATTCAAGTTGTTGATGACATGCTTGGTTATGACATTCCAGAGTTATTGAAAATTTTTCGGAATATCTATGACTGAAATGGATAAGAAACACTTCAAGAAGGCTTGAAGTAGGTCATTTGGAGACATCTATTGTGCATATTCTATCTTTTTCTTCCATTTGCTTTATGTTTGAGTTCAATTATTTGGAAATTTGTTTATGGTTATGAAGAACAAAACAGTGTTTTGATATGGGTGTTTGTTTGCTCCAATTGGTACATCTATTAAATCATTATGAAAGTAGTTTTTTTTTCTTCATTGCATCAATTATGTATGCACTAAAATTAGTTCATCTCTGACTGGTCTTAAGCTGATATGATGATGAAATTACATTCTCAATCTGGTACAGTCACTGTGTCAATTCAGTCGGCAAGGGGTTTGGTTGATGTCCAAATTGAGAAGAAAGATTTGGTTAATTGGATATGAAGAAGAGTTGCTCGTGAGAGCCAAGAGGAAATATGTACTATCTTTGTGAAAGAAACGACATAAAGCCATTTCGTCAAATGTAATGTTAGTACAAAAAGCTGTTTCTGTAAATATAATGTTAGAAACAAATCAATTGACCAACTTGTTTTGAAGGGTGAATCCATCAAATTTTATCAACCATTTTTGAGATAATATAAAAATTGGAAAGGTAATATAAAAATTGCTGAAGAATGGAATAAAATCTGATATCAATACAAGCTAAATGATTAGTTGAGAAACATTGTCCTTGTCTAACAAGTAAAGGATTTATTCGTATCATCAGGTCATTTTTATTGTAAAGCAACACAACTCACAATCCAAACGCTTATAAAGAGAACAAGAAATTTTTGAGCTCTGTGCACTTCATACAGCAGAGACACAGTAATTACATAATTATGTTCACAGATTAACAGAAAAGCAAATAAGAGTAAATATATAACCAGTAAAGGAAGCTATTCATGAATTTCCCTAGTGTCATACTATTTTGCATAATCTTGTGCACACCCTCTTTCAGTGCCCAAACCTCTTCATGCAATTTTACAAGAAAGTCCCTCCATCAAGAAATTCACCACCGAAATCAGCAGAAACAGCAGCAGCAGCCCGATCACAATACATCTCTTGAGAATCACGAAATCGGTGGACCAAGGCCATGGAGAAACACACATATGTCCCATAATCATCGCGGTTTAAGAACTGTAAGATCTAAATTTTATGAGATGTGATTCCTTGCATTTTTCTCGTATTTCATTCTGCGTTCTGATACACTAAATAAATAACACATGTACAATATCCATCTAGGTGAAATACAAGATGGAATAGAAGATCTTGTGTAGAATTTTTCACCCTTTGATAAACCAAATTAAGCAAGGAACTCGTCCCTATGATTAACAATCAATAGCATTGTTGAATAGCTCAATAATAAGTAATCCTATTAGTTAATGATTCAAGCTTCAATACATTATGAGAATATTTATGACATGCTGACAGGTCCATGGAACTGTAAACATCATAGGATGGGGAGTACTCCTGCCCATTGGGATAATAATTGCACGGTACTTCCGGAAACAATCCAATGATTGGTACTCTCTTCACATTCTGTCCCAAGTATCAGGGTTCCTTCTGGGCACATTTGGATGGGGCCTTGGTATATCATTCAAGAATGCAGCCAAACAACACACTATGAGCACACATGGAATTCTTGGTACTTTAATATTTGCACTCGCCATTCTTCAGGTACATGAGATAGGATAGCAATAATATCATGGGATAATTACAAAAATTATCCTTAGGGTTTGGCCTAATTACAGAAAGACCTAATTATCTTTTTATTTTTGGGTCGACCCAGAGTATCCCAAACGCCGGGGGCACAGACCTAATTATTTTTCAAAATTACAAAAACTCCTTTGAGTTTTATATTTTCTTAACAAATACACCCTAATGAGGGTATAATTTGTAAAATGGAAAGACACATCGATAGGGTAATGGTAATTTTGAAAATTAGCTAGGTGTTTTGTTTTTGTAATTAGTCTAAATCTCAAGGGTATTTTCTTGTAATTAATTCTAATATTCCTTTTGATTTGATTAAAAATCACATAGCAGGTCTTACATTTATTCAGTTGTTAGCCATGTGTTTACAGCCAGATGAAGTACACGTTTGCCGGAAATATTGGGTGATTTATCATCAAATTGTAGGATATGCCCTCATTGTTCTTATCATTGCAAATATTTTTGAAGGGATCAACAATCAGAGTGCTGCAAAAAGATGGGAATGGTTTTATGGTGTTATATTGGGAGTTTTGGGTATGAGTGCCCTTGCTTTGGAAGTGCTCAGATGGAATTTCAATTAGATATGCCATTTAGGCTGCATATCAATTCTTCATAATCAGCATCATTAATATTCTTGAATACCATTTTTTAGGAGGATTTTTGTAATTTTGGGGATAATCATTTTGGCTGTCACGAGGACGGGTATGCCAGTTTTTTTTTTTTTACGACCCAAAGTATTCCCACGTCAGCTGGGGACACAGACCCCACACTTCCATCGAACTATAGGACATCAGGACGGGTATGCCAGTTAAGGATCATTTTTAGGCTTAATCAATTAATAAAAGTTCCCCCATATTTTAATTTATACAAGAATGAGCTTATATACCGAAAAATTGTCAAACCTGTCCAATAACTTGAGCTCCAAGTTGTCAAAGATTGGTCTTAATTCAATAACTTTAAAAATTTGAGATATTTGGTTTGGTTTTTGCCTGAAATTCTAGTTTTGCAAATTGTTGATTTAAACCGGAAAATTGATTACAATGACATGAACAACAAATTGCATAATTTTTCAAATTGGAGGGGGAAAATGTCACGTGTTTGTTGACTATATATATAGGTTTGACAAAAATAGAAAACTAAACAAAAATGACAAGTAAGAATCTAGCCAAATTACTAGGGATCCCGTCATCAAAATTTGATTTTTAGGTTCCGCTTACTTCTCATTTTATTTATTGTTTTTTTTCTCAAACTTAAATTTAGAATCAGCAAACATGTGACAAATTCTTTTACAATTTGAAAAAATCCCAAATTTTTTTCCATGGCATCTGCATTTATGTCCAAATGAGCAATTTCAAGCGAAAGTAAACATTTACGGCGTATTGAGCATGTAATTAGAGTTGGTTTAGAAGTCAGTTAAATTATGTTATTACTGTTGAAAGTCAGTTTCTCTGTTTCAACAATATAACTTCCATCTGTTATTCAGTTTCCTAGCCTAAGAATTCAGCTATAAATAAGAGATGCTCACAGATGTACAATTCACTTTTGACATAATGAAATCATTCAGTTTTCTATCCTCTCTTTACTTTCTATCTTAACATGGTATCATGAGCTAGATTTTTTGGCTGGTGTTCTTCAATTTTTGATTGATTCCTGGTGATTTTCGATGGCTCCTTCATCACTTCCTACTTTTCCAACTTTCACAGTTCGTTTGGATCGAACGAATTATCACTTCTGGTGCGTACAAATCCTCTCTACAAAGGATGTACTCATGGATTTGAAAATTTTTCTCGCTTGGCACGATCTCGGCTCTGCCCGCCGCTTTTGAATGAATCTTCATCTGGTAATCGTCTTCTTAATCCTGAGTTCACTGATTGGAAAAGAAAGGATCAATTCTTATTTAGTTGGCTGCTTAGTTCTATTTCTGAATCGATGTTTGGATATGTACATCGTTGTGTTACTACTGCTGATTTGTGGAATGTATTTGAGGTTTTGTTTCGCACACAGTCGAAATCACGATTGCTGCATCTTAAAAAGCTGCTACATGAAACTAAGAAAGGAGATTCTTCTATTGAAGATTATGTTCTTAAAATAACTAATATTGTGAATCAAATTCGTATGGCTGGCCATGAGATTTCTGATGATGAGTGGTTCTGGATATTTTGAATGGTTTATCCTCTGAGTATGAATCTGTAGTGGTGCACCTTACTTCTCAAATTGGTAGTGTGAGTATTTCTGAAGTTCAATTTACTCTCCAGACACATGAATCTCGAATTCAACAACAGCAACATTCCTTGTCTAATAATCCTCAAGCTTTCACTGCTTCTGGTAATTCTTCTGCACCAGTTTTACATATGGCGACTAAGAAGTCCTTTAATAATTTCAGACCTCCTAGAGGTGGTTTTCAAGGTAGAAATAGAGGTAAAGGACGATTCTTCAGGGGAGGAAATTCTAGACTCATCTGCCAGATATGTGGCAAACCCAATCACATTGCAACAAAATGCTTTAAAAGATATGATCCAAAGTTTACTGGTTTGGATTCTTCACTCTCCTCTGCTCCACCTGGTTTCATGCCTCCTCAGGAAAACTTTGTGACTTCTCATCACCAGCAGCACAACCCCTCTGTTGCTCCACACACTGAAAACTCAAATTCTGCATCAGTGTTTATTACTCAGCAACCTGGTTCTCACTCTTTGTCCAATGATAATGACTGGTATATGGACAGTGGAGCTACTCACCATGTTACTACTCAACTTGGTAATTTGACTATGCAGTCTCCATATATTGGTAAGGATGAGCTTGTTGTTGGAAATGGTTCAAAAATTCCTATCTCACACATTGGCTCTACTTCTTTTCCCAGCTTTAATCCTTTCAAACCTCTTACTCTTCATAATGTTTTATTTGTTCCTGATATAACTAAAAACCTTCTTAGCATATCTCAGTTTATTAAAGATAACAAGGTGTTCATTGAATTTCATGAATCATTTTGTCTTATCAAGGATCAGAGTACACATCAGGTCCTGTTGAGAGGGCTTCTTAAGGATGGCTTGTATCAAATTGATTTCAGCTCTCTTCAATCCAAAGCTGCTGCTTCCTCCTACAAATCTTCAAAGTCCACTGCAGTTCCTCCTACTTTTCATCAATGTAATTCCACATGTGTAAAGCCTTCAGTAAATACATGTGTAAAGCCTTCAATAAATTCTACTTCTGTTTGTCATTCTTCAGATGCTGTTATTTGGCATCAACGGTTAGGTCATCCATGTAATAAATCCTTCTCTCATGTAATAAAAGCTCTCAAATTACCTACAACTTTTACTCATAAGTTTTTCTGTGAAGCCTGCAAATATGGCAAACAACATAGTAATTCATTCCCATCTGTTAACACACATACATCTCAACCATTTCAATTGGTTCATACTGATGTTTGGGGCCCTGCCTCTCAAAGCTCTTCTGAAGGTTACAAATACTATGTGCATTTCATTGATGACTACACTCGTTTTACATGGATTTACCCCTTGCACACCAAGGCTCATGTTCACAACATCTTTCGAAATTTCAAAGCCATGGTAGAAAATCAGTTTCATACTTCCATCGAATGTCTTCAATCTGACTGGGGGGGTGAGTATAGGCCCTTAAAATCCTTACTTCACTCTCTTGGTATTCTTTTCCGCCATCCTTGTCCATATACACATTAACAAAATGGCAAAGCCGAACGTAAACATCAACACATTGTTGAAATTGGTCTCACACTTCTTGCTCAAGCTAAGCTTCCTCCTAAGTTTTGGTGGAATGCTTTCTCTACTGCTACCTTTCTAATAAATCGATTACCCTCCTCTGTCATTTAATTTCAGTCCCCATACCAAAAACTCTTTCATAAGTTGCCTGACTATCATTTTCTCAAAACTGTTGGGTGTGCATGCTATCCCTATTTGAGACCATATAATAACTCAAAACTTCAGTTTAGAACCTCAAAATGCATTTTCATTGGATATAACACAGAACACAAGGGCTACAAGTGCTTACATCCATCAGGTCGCATCTATATAGCAAGAACAATGGCATTCAATGAAGATGATTTCCCCTTCTCTGAGTTATTTAATCAGCCTTCTCAGCCCTCACTGCCTTCATTTCATTATTCTTGTCTGCCTATACTCAGTCCTTCTGATTTATCTTCATCCTCTTCCTCTAGCTCAAGGTTGTCACCTCCTCTTCCTCATTTCTCTCCCTCAATCATCCTCTTCGTCCTTACACACTCCTTCTCCTATCTCTCTTCCTACTGTCCCACCTCAGCCTCAACCACTTCACACCATGGTCACTCGCTCCAAAAATGGTATTTTCAAACCAAAAGTGTACATTGCTTCCTCAAGTTCTTCCTCTCTTTCTGAACCTACCTCTACACAACAAGCTCTCTTTCACCTCAATGGAAGACAGCCATGGATGATGAATACAAAGCTTTGATGAGTAATAACACTTGGGAGTTAGTTCCTTACTCGAGCAACATGAATCTTATCACTAGCAAATGGATTTTTCGTACTAAATTCAAGCCGAATGGTACAGTTGACAGATTGAAAGCAAGATTAGTGGCCCATGGTTTTCAACAAAATGCTGGTATAGACTTTTTTAACACGTTGAGTCCCGTTGTTAAACCATTAACCATTCGAATTATGTTCAGTTTGGCTATCACTAAGGGTTGGAAAATTCATCAAGTCGACGTTAATAATGCATTTTTGAAAGGGGATTTGAAAGAGGCTGTTTATATGGCTCAGCCCAAAGGATATATTGATGCTCAACGGCCTACACATGTCTGCAGATTGATCAAGTCGTTATATGGATTAAAGAAAGCTCCAAAGGTGTGGTATGACACTTAAAATTTTTTTGCTGTCCTTGGGTTTTACTGGTTCTGTCTCTGACTCATCTCTTTTTCACAAGCAATCTCATGGCCAAATTTTAATGATTTTGGTATACGTTGATGATATTCTCATTACGGGTGACAATCAGGCTGAAATTGTTCAGCTTATAGCTACTCTTGATGCTCAGTTTTCTTTAAAAAATTTGGGGAAGGTTAGTTATTTTCTTGGTTTGGAAGCTCATCGTGTGCCCAATGGTATTGTTCTTAATCAGACAAAGTATATTTTAGATCTTCTTGCTAAAGCCTCTATGTCAAATTGTAATCTCTGTCCCACCCCTTGCTGCCCGAGTATCAAGCTATCTCTCAATGATAGCCCTGCTTTTGAACATCCATCCCTATACCGCAGTTTAGTTGGAGCTCTACAATATCTGACGATGACCCGCCCTGATATTGCGTTTGCTGTAAACAAACTAAGTCAATTCTTGCACTCTCCATCTGTCAATCATTGGAAAGCTTGTAAACGGATTCTACGGTTTCTTCATGGCACTAGACATCTTGGTCTTGTTTTTCAACCTATTTCTCGAATGGCTCTTGAAGGTTTTACTGACGCCGATTGGGCGAACTGCATTGATGATAGGCGTTCCACGAGTGGTTATTGTATTTTTCTTAGGGGCAATCTAATCATCTGGAGTTCAAAAAAGCAACATGTTGTTGCCAGAAGTAAGACCGAGTCAGAATACCGTTCCTTAGCACTGGCTACAACTGAGCTTGTTTGGATTCGTTCCTTATTTCAGGAGTTGGGGATTTCTCTTCATGGTCCTTCCATTCTGTGGTGTGATAATGCTGGAGCTATCACTTTAGCCAACAACCCAACATTCCATGCTTGAACTAAACATATAGAGATAGACGTTCATTTTATCCGGGAAAAAGTGCACAACAAGGAAGTTGAGGTCCAGTTCGTTCCGTCTGAGGATCCGCTTGCTGACATACTTACCAAACCCATGTCTCCTGCTCGGTTTGAAAAGCTCAGCAAATTGTTATGTCTGTGCCCGTCACCCAGAGTTCAGCTTGCATAGGGGCGCATTGAGCATATAATTGGAGTTGGTTTAGAAGTTAGTTAAATTCTGTTATTACTGTTGAAAGTTAGTTTCTCTGTTTCAACAATATAACTTCCATCTGTTATTCAGTTTCCTAGCCTAAGAATTCAGCTATAATTAAGAGATGCTCACAGATGTACAATTCACTTTTGACATAATGAAATCATTCAGTTTTCTCTCCTCTCTTTACTTTCTATCTTAACACGGCGAAAATCAGACTAAATATTCCAAATTCTTAAAATTACTGAACTAAGACAAAACTGTGATAACTTAGCTGACCAAAAGTTTAAAGAAAACAAGTTACTAGATCAATTTTACAATTTTCCGATCATATAATATAGGAAATCTTCGATGCCTCAAACTGCAAATGAGTTCCAGTTTTGGATATCTAAGGGACCGACCAGCCTATAATACTCAACTTTTATACCATTATTAGAAGACTCTCTATTGCAAGTTCAATGAACTGCAGCGACAATTTTAGTCAAAGATTAAAAGTGCTGGCTTGCTGGGTGGTAGCCTGTCTATGTTGATCGTACTGGGTGTAATGTTTATGCTTATATAATGAAATTCTGGTTTGCACATTTTAATAGTGTTTTATTAATTTATGAATTACTTGTTGGTAGGAATGTTTACTGTTTTCAGGAAATGGCAAAGTGTTTAGGCTTAAGTCGAGGCCTGTATAATATACAGTCTTCGCAAGACGAAAACGCTCCATATTCGAAGTGCTTACGATTTCCGCGTTCATCTCTAAGGTACAACGACTTTAATCTGTTCGACTTCACAACACTTGGAAAGTCGAAACTAAAGCGAACAAAAAGTGTTTAAGGCTTTCAAGCTTTGAACGGGAAGGATATCAATATGCTGATACAAATGACTCGATTTAAGGCTTGTATTTTCGTGTCTTGTTTCATGGGCTTTGTATTTATAGGCATCAAGGTGCCAGGATGGAAAAAAAACATGTCTTTTGGCTCGAAAAGACATGTCTACAGCCAAAATATGCACCTGTTATACATCTGATTGCTCGAACAGGTGCATCAGTTCGAACGTCCGCGCGCGTTGAATTATGTTCATCCGGAATTGGTTTTGACAAATTCCAATTGCTATTCTCATCTACTCACTTAGTAGAATATTTACAAATAATTTAATTTAATTTTTAACTGATGGAAACCACTTAAATATTTGGTCAAAATCGGGTCAATACACATTTTTCAAACCAAATTCCAACATTACTAATATGACTACTGTATGGTAAATTGTAAATTCTCGCAAAATATATATTTATTAGGTTCATAGAGATACAAATGGAGTTGATTCATACCAAAGATTAAAGGATTTCATTTTATTGCCATTATTATCATTTGGTTGACCTTTGCAAGGCGTGGAAAATCCTCCATTTGAAGTTGACCTATTTTTCTGCATGTTTTAAAATATATATATATATATATATATATATAGGGAGATGGTTATACGAGACCACCTCATAGGGTACGTCCATAGAGACCAATTCTAGCCACATATCTAGATTTTTCAATGGTTGTGATTTTAGAACTAAAAATTCAGATTAAATGTTGGTAATTAGAGAAAGAGGTAAATTAGTCATCCTACAAAATTACCCAATATTCATGGGATTCTGTTCACATTATGATCACACAATCTATCCAAATCTCATATCAAATTCAACGTGAACAAATCTCATCTTCCTTAATCATCCCCTTCTTCTTCAACTCACTACTATGAGAAATCATTCGCAGACAATTTGCCATAGTTGCTAGAGCTTGACATTCTGTTCACATTATGATCACACAATCTATCCAAATCTCATATCAAATTCAACGTGAACAAATCTCATCTTCCTTAATCATCCCCCTTCTTCTTCAACTCACTACTATGAGAAATCATTCGCAGACAATTTGCCATAGTTGCTAGAGCTTGACTTCAGTTCGAAGTTTGCTTATGAAGATGTAATTTGTTGCTTGTGTAGATGTGTCATTGTGTTTTTATATACCATTAACTACATAAGCAAGTCATAAGCAACAAATCCATACTACATAAACAACAATCTTATACTACATAAGCAACAAATATACACTACGTATGCACCACGAATACATTAGCTACATGAGCAAGTCATAGCAACAAACCCATACTACATAAGCAACAAGCTTATACTACATAAGCAATGAATATATACTACGCATGCACCATGGATACATTAACTACATAAGCAAGTCATAAGCAACAAATCCATACTACATAAGCGATAAACATATACTACATAAGCAACGAATATACACTAAACATGCATCACAGATACATTAACTACATAAACAAGTCATAAGCAACAACCCTATACTACATAAGCAACAGAGAAATGTTTTTGAAACTGAAACGCTGGAGAGAGAGTATGCATGAAGAGTGGGTGAAATCGCGTGAAAGAGGGAATGAAATCTTAGTAACTGATTCTAAAGTGCCAAATTACCACCCTACCCTTTTTAATTGCTGAAACAAAAAAATAAACATAAAAATGCCCTAAAAATATGGACCACCCAAAATTGTTGATCTATGGTTAGGATGTGTCCCCATGGACTCACCCCAAGTAGGAGAACCTATTTGATCCATATCCTATATATATATATATATATATATATATATGGATTGGTTCAAATGAGACCAATCCCTTTAGTTTAGTCCATAAGAACACTTATGGACTTTTGATTTAAATTTTTGGATGGTGTAGATCATTTTAGTTAATTTAGGCATATAAGGGTATAATTGTTCTTTTATATTTAATTAGTTATGTTAATTGGAAAGTTATTAGCTATTTTTAAGGAAACATAATTCTACCTTTTCAGTTACCCAATTTTTAGGGAGGAAAAATCATCAACTTCAAGCATTTTTTTCAAAACTGATACTTATTTCCGCCATATTTGTGAACAGTCGTTTTATTGTATACTTAGTTCAGTGGACTTGTATACTTAGTCATGTTTTATTGTATATTTAGTTCAGTGGATTTGTATACCTGGTTCAGTGGAATCGTATTCTTAGTTATATAAGTAGTTTAGTAAGTAGTTTAGTAAATTTGTATACCTAGTTCTGTGGATTTGTATACTTAGTTCAATGAAATTGTATACTTAGTTATATAAGTAATTCAGTGTAATTGTATACTTAGTTAAATATTTCTGTATACTTAGTATTATTTTAATGTATAGTTAGTTCAATGTAATTGTATACTCAGTTAAATGTTTCTGTATACTTAGTAAAATTTTAATGTACATGTAGTTTAGTGTAATTGTATACTTAGTTAATTATTTATGTATACTTAGCAATGTTTTAATGTATAGTTAGTTAGTGTAATTGTATACTTTTCATTAATTGTTGCACGATTTTGTTGCCATATTTGAATAAATTGCAGGTTCGAATGGGAAGAGAGAGAAAGGAAAGGTGAATCGCTTGATTATGGGGACGTGATCAATACAAAATCAAGTCCCTAATTTTTAGGAAGCGGTTACTATATTTAATTTCCTGGATTCCTATTTTATCCTTTCTGTTGTATACTTACTTATGAAATGTTATATATATTGTAATATATCTTGGCTATTGATTTACTATTTGGATGGTGTAAATTTAGTCTTATGGACTAACCTAGGAGGGTGATCTCACAGGATCCCCTCCCTATATATATATATATATATATATATATATATATCCCAATTCCATGTATATAGTCGATGAATTTTAGTGGTTAAAGGCGAGGTTCATTTATCCGCTGGTAAACGATATATCTATAGTTTGTTGTTAATCTAATATTTTTTTTAAAATAAAGTTGGGAGGATTGGTTGGAGGGGAGAAATAAATTTCAAATAAACTGAAAGATACGTGGTTCAAATTTTGGTCAACAACCTTACCAAAGGTGCACAGTACTACTTGAACTACAAGCTTATGGTATTGTCAATCTAAGATGATCGTTGTTTTCTTCTGTGTTTATTTAATTAGTGAATTAAGTTTTTGACGTAAATTTTCATAGCTAATTTATTCTTGTGAAATATAGTTCGTTTAACAAAAAATTTGATTGTTAGCATTTAACAGGGTTTACACAATACAATTAGAGAGTGTATGCAAACACTTAAAGTATATAGACTATAGTTAGAAATTGGTATTACTTGCAAATATAAGCTAAAAACTGAAAAAGTCAAAGTCGATGTAATTTTTTATTAAAAGTACTAATAAAAATGAACTTTTGGATAAAAAAAAAAACAAAAACACATTTCTTATTAGTAGTAAACTAATGTTGTATTTTTTAAATTTGAGGATATGAATGTCAAAAGCAAACTTCTTTTTATTTATAAAACTTCCAAAATTAGAAGCACCTCCAAAATTAGAAGCACCTCACCGCCAACTCTTAGATTCTGATTAAATAAAACATGCATAATCAAAACAAAAGTTGGCATTTGCAACATTAAAAAGTACTTTCAATCTTAAAACTGATAATCATTTTCTTTTAATTAGTACATGTTTCCAAACACACCTTTAATCAACTTTCGTTTTCTATTTGCAAAAACTACAAACTTTTGATTCATAACTATTCTTCACTTCTACTATAATAAATTAGTTATTAACAAAATGTTTTTGAAAACACTCCCTCAGTAGGATTGATAATTTTTTTTTGTTTGAAAGGAGGAAATATGAGGAAGTTAAACAAGAAAACTGGGTGCCTAATGATTAGAGAAAAAAACTCTTTAAATAGAATTTCTTTAATTTTTAGGTCCCCCACCTGGAAAGAAATATGTAAATTGAAAAGAAAAAAAAAACATTAATCTCAACATTTTTATTCAAAGAAGTCAAAGCGTTGACTATTTTGAACATAGTAAGTGCGCCCGTACCAATTTCTTTCTGTAATTGTCAAGTCCAAACATTCCAATTGTCAATGCTCATATCTGCTCGACAGGTTTGGTCGACGCTTCTGGCATTACCATTTACCTCTTTGTAATTCTTTTTGTTCTGAAAGTCAACATTGAATATGGTATTTTATTACATGAAGTCTTACATAAAATCATCTCATGGATCTAAGTTAATGAGATGGATTATAAAAAAATACCAAATTTGGATTCTTTTTTTATTAGTTTGAGTTTAAGTTGAAATTCTATTTCAATATAGGATCTGTCGTCCCATAAAATAATTATATCTATGAGATTGTCTCATACACATTTTTGTGTTTTTATTATACATTATAAGTGTGATAATAAACACCTAACCTTATATAAGGAATAATTCATTTCATACCACGTCCCGAGCTGCAATATCTAACCATATCATCCAAATATACAACATTTTATTTCTTATCTTGTATGCATTAAAACTGTCATTTTAAATATTTGATGTATATTATTGATGTTGCATTATGAGATAAATAACAGTCAGGATCTCCTAGTCCATTGTCTATTTCATCTGGTGTCCCATATTATACTAGCTAAATGTCACACGTATAATTACATCATCATTTTATATATATGACATTCATCTAATATGTTTGGAATACAAGATGAATTAGGAAATGGAATAGAGAGGATCTCGTGTAGAGGAATAAGGATCGGACTTGTATGTCATGTCACTTTATGCCTGTCAATTTATTAAATGGAGTTCGTAATCTACGAGCCGCATCCATCGATCATGTACACTTACATAAAGTTATGGGTATGACTTATGAAAAATATGTGAAGGGACAGGGTTAGAAGAGGACTCAATCCACTTTTAAGTGGTCCAATAAACTCAAATTCTATCCTCACCATCTGTCAACACAAATCAATATGTCCTTTAAAATGATTGTGACTTGTTAGTAAATGTTAAATGTATTAATCAAAGGTAAAAAACAACTCTCAAAGGCATCCATCTACTTCATTTCCCGTACACACAATCAAGTACATAAAGAAGGAAAAATAGACTAAGGTGCTTTCTGGTAGGATTTTGGGCCAGCATGGACTCTTGTTACACATACCTTTTTCTATGATGTGGAAATATCTAAATTTAATCTTATTATTTTCATTGAGTGCCTAAAATTCGATAAAATTGACTTTGTATGCGGCTGTTGAATAAAGACCACTCCACTATATCAAATAAAATACCAAACATTCTCCACCCCATGCATCAACTTAATTATAAGTACCTCTAACTTCTCCAATTCTAAGCTCTCCATCACAAATTATAATCCTTTTTCTCTCTTGTCCCTTAGCTTCTAAATATTCATATATACACATCACAACTATATAATTAAATTTTCTCATTTTTGTCCTCTCTAATACATAGTTAATTAAGAAGAAGCCATGAGTAGCCTTAAGTTTATTTTCATCATGTTAACAATGATAATAGCTTTGGCCATTTCTCTTTCAGCAGAATCAACTGAAGTGAATCCATTATACAACGACGACGAAGATTTTCCTTTGCCGGAAAATGCGGAGCCCACATCCCTTCGTGGCGTGAGCCGTTTTCTCGCGCAAAGGACACGTGTCGCGTTCATGAGCTGCAACAAATTCCCTAGAATTTGTCGCGCTAAGGGCAGTCCCGGGCCTGATTGTTGCAAGAAAAGGTGCGTTAACGTTGCTAAAGATAGATTAAATTGTGGGAAATGTGGTAACAAGTGCAAGTATTCGGAGATTTGTTGCAAAGGGAAATGTGCAAACCCCTTGAGAAATAAGAAGCATTGTGGAGGTTGCAACAACAAGTGCAAGAAAGGGAGTAAATGTATGTTTGGAATGTGTAGCTATGCTTAAACCAGGTTATCTCACTAGTTTCTACGCCGATGAGGAAAATAGATATTTTTTACATAGTTTAATTATTTAGCTGCTAAACATTGTTTGATTTTTTATTTAAGTAGATACAATCTTATATGTAGTTCAGCTAGCTGAGGCCTAGACATTGTTTGGTTTGTAATTTAAATTTCTGGATGTATGCATGTAATGAATAAAAGCGAGAATTGATCTACTTGTACGATTTTTCATAACACCTTAAGGTGAAATTTTTATAAGTATTAGGCAAATTAACATAACGAAATCCGTTATATTTCAGATTTTCTATTTAGTCCTATAACTTTTAATTACTCAAGAATCTAGTCTCTTTTATGGGATAAGTTCAGGAATGACCTTTTTTGAAGTTTCAGTTACAATTCTAGCCTTCATTATTAAAATGATTCAAATATTCATTGAAATTCTCATTATACCTTTTATAACAAATAAAGAAACATGATCAATTTGTTCCACATTTCGCATAGTATGAGTACTTTAAATTTCTGTCACATGTTTCATTTGCGACATTGTTACACCTACTTAGATCCAGTCTCTATTCAGAGGTTTTAAGTGGATCATGTCAGGTTTCCAGTCGATAAACCTAACAGGGCATACTCTTACAAGATCTCACAACTCTATGTTATCAGTTCCAAACTAAGGTTTACAGGTGAAAATAAAAATAATCTATTACGACCATATCAGACCCAACATGTTTCCTTAAAATTAATAAATCCCTTAAAATTCAAACCCTTTTTTGACCGAAATAGCACCGGGTGAGATGGCTCGTAACGCCACCAGTCGAAAAATCAATGCCCCTAGACCGTTTGACAAACAGTTCACACTGTCCAACTTCAACCAACAGGGAAGATGATCTACAAGTTATCCGACTCCTTCAGCAACTGTTCAGCACAACGTTGGTTCGTTTCCTACCCCAGACGTATAAAGTAATTATTCAAAACGATATATTAATAGAACATTATGCACACATGTTGAACAAAAACCTTTATTTATTAAGAACTTATAGAAAACATATTACATTAGTAATCTCCTTTTGGGAGGAGAAAACTAGTTTAGCCTCTCATATAGGAGGCTATCACACTCTTGTACATGAACTGAAAATCTGGAAAATTGAAAAACTGAAGAACACTCTGAAAATTTAAACACTCAACTATATTTACAAAGGAAATTTTATTTTTCTGAAGTTTGAGGGAGATGTTCGATGTCATCAGCCTCCAACAAATCTTGACATTTATAGAGGTAAGAGACCTCTATGTTCTGAATTATTGCCTTCAAATGGATGTCTCTTTCATCTTTGAATTATTGCTCCACTTGCAACAATTAGTTGGCATCCAACTCATCTTCACATGGATTGGGACATCTCTTGTCTGGTATCCGAAGTTTTTATAAAAACATCCAAACTTTGCTGAGTCCGCCCTTTTTCTTGTAGTGGCTTGGACAACATCTTTCAAGGATCCACTTTTTGTCTTTTTGGTGAGTGGGTCGTTACCTGTCTGGAGTCACATGCCTCCACTGACTTTGTCAGGTAATCTACCCTTTTGGTGGTCCTCGAAACTTTGGTTGCTTATGTGATTTGTCTTCTCTGTCGCTGGGTCTTCTCCAATCGATCTTTGGCCGGAATCCTTTGCCAAATTCTGGTTCCTTCTGGTTTGGACACTTGGGACAGACCCAATTTTCCCAATGGCCAATATGAGCCATATTGCAATATTTCCGGCGAGTTTCTTTACTCCCTGGCAGCTTGTTTCCCCACAGAAGATTTCTCTTTTTCTCAAACAGGTCTTCTGCAAATCTTGTAGTTTTTCCTGTCATGGTATTTAACAGGAATGATCCATTTACTGAATTCTGGTAGGATTTAAGGAAACTTGACTTTGTCCATCTTAGTGAGACAGACCCATAATCCCCATGCCCTTCTTGTTGTGATCTGATCTTCTGTAAAGGTCATGGCTTATTGGACTCCTCCTTCTGAGTTCGTCTTCTTGATATTTTTGAAGGCTCTTTCTTCTTGTGGTCGAAGCCTAATGTAATGAAAGGCTTTATGACCGCATTTTCCTACAAGCTCTGGAGCTGCACTTATTAAATACAGTTCCAAGGTATCCCCTCGTTTTAAGCTGTCATTATTTTACTAGCACTCGTAAACCGTTTCCTGGATCCATTTTGGCAATTGCTTAATCTCCGGGAAGGCTGGTGAAGTTGTATAGATCGAGGCCAAAGCCCCAAACTCATACTACTGTTTCACTTCTTGGGTTCGAATTTGGAAGCATCCATACCCTTGGATATTTTCCAGAAATATCGATCTTTATTCTTTCCGGAGATATCCCTTGCTTTGTGATCAATTTCTCCCAACTTGCCTGGTATTCCTGCCAAGAAGAAGAAACTTTAATCTCATTAGTATCAATCTTAGAATTGCCCATCATAGCCCTAAGATTGATCTCTTCGTCCTTTACCCCGGACAAGCTAGGTTGACATGATAATTCGGGATTTGACTCTGGAGTATCATCTTTTCCTTGGACCAATATTTCTGCCAGCTTAGGACCTGTGCTAGAGGTACTTGAATCCTGTGCTATGGGTTTGGGAGTCCCGCGCTCGAAACACTCCTTTTGCTTATTAGCGGCCCGGATGAGTGGCCCCTGAAATGCCATTCTCAATTGAGCGTGAGACCAGACACATACTCATATTCGATGGTTACTTTGTCCTAATCATTCCTTTGTAATTTCCCGGCCAAATCAGCATTGATGACCAGGGTATCAAATTCTCGGAGTAGCATTTCAAGCTGGTCTCCAAGGTGTCTTGATGCTGTGAGATGGAATCAACTTCAATTCCCTCCATCTCTTGTTAGAAAATCTGCAAGAACATTTTCATGAGATTTTATAATGACAATATCATAATCATAATATTGGCATTCAACTTGCCATCTAAGTATTCTAGCTTTTTCTGGTTTTGATTCAATTTTATTTTTTAGAAAAGCTTTAACACTTGAATTATCAATTTTTAAAGTAAAGTTTTTAGCCAGTAAAAATAAAAGCCATTTTTTGAAAGCCTTTCTGACTGCAAAGAATTCTTTCTCGTTTATATGCCATCGATGCGATTCACTGTCTTTAAAAAGACCGCTTCAATATCTGCATGGTACTTCTCCGTTTGGTGTGGCTTTTGAGAACTGCTGCCCATCAATAGTCGTTATAGAACCAATTCATCTTTATCTTGTGGAAATTAAGTTTTGGAAGCTTTTTGCAAACTTCTTTAAGCTGTTTTATTCCTTCTTGATGTTCATCTTCCCATTTGAATATGGCATCTTTCAGTGTATCTGGAAATCCTTGTATCTTTTCTACAATATGGCTTTGTAGGATAATTCCAGATTCATCGATTTCAATTCCGAAGAATTCAATCTGTCTTGTAGCAATTACTGCTTTCTTTTCTGAAAGCACAAATCCTTCCTTGTGACAAACATCTGTGTTTGAGATGGTCCTTCATGTTCTTTGATGGGATAATGATGTCATCATTATACACGAACATGAAACTGAAATAATACTTGAAGAGATTATCCACTTCCTTTGATATATCTGGGGTGTGTTAGCCAATCCCATAGGCATTACGTTCCAAATATAATGTCCTTGTGCTGTGGAGAAAGTTGTGAACTTCTTAATTTCTTCCTCAATCTTAATCTGGTAAAATCCAGACTTGCAATCGAACTTTAAGAATATCTTGGCACCTTTGATACAGTTTACCAAATGTTCTCTGCTTGGGATATAGTATCTGTCGAACTTCAAAATGTTATTAATCCCTTTGTAACTAATAACAAGTCTTAGCTTTCCTCTTTTGATTTTCCATGGTTTCTGACTAAGAATCCTGGACTGTTGTATGGAGAAACTCCTGGTGAAATTAACTTAAGGTCCAGATGTTCCTTAAGTATCTTCTGCATATCCTTACGAACTTCCTGATTCATAAGGATTGGTTTGAATCTCGCGAACTCGTACTCCTTTCCTGGTTTAACTTTAAGGAAGCTTTGAGCTCATTCTTATCCCACCATGACAAAGGATTTTCATTATAATTCCTTTGGATCTTCTTCTTGATATCCTCGAGTGATATTTGTTCTTCTATGGTAACGTCACTCTGTTATCCATTAGGCTCATTATTAATTCAGCAATAGCCTTTGGAGGTACTCGTTCTTCTCCTTGTATTTTGAATGAATAAAAATCATTATCCCATCGTTTTATATCTTTCTGCTTCCAACCATATTGCCGAAAGGATAATAATGCATCACCAAATCTTCTCTTATCCGCCATTTTTGGATTTCGAAGTTTGGCTTCATCACCATGCTTGCTGCGGAAATTAATAGGCATTTTTCGATTTATAGTCTTCTTGTCTCATTCTCCTGTGTGAATTGCTTAAATATTTGTAGGAAATTATTTCCTAGCAAAACATCTGCTCATGTATCATGGAAATAGAATGGTGGCGTCTTCACTTTGTACCATGGGATACCGCCCGCGCCTCCGATCATGATTTCAGCTTGTTTAATTCCTCTGTTAAGAATAAGAATTCTTTTAGAGAAATCTCTTCCTACAATAGCTGGTAAATCTTCTCCAATTCCTTTAGGAAAAACATTCGGCTTTGAGTATATATTCCGGCACATGAATCGATATAGGCGGCGAAATACTCGGCTTTGTATTCAGCATATAACATTCCCATCAAAATGTATATAGAAAATGGGCTAGTGGTCATCTGATTCTGCATCTTTTATCAGCCACAGTGAACTCCATTCCTTCTTGTAATCTTTCCCAAGGTTTATGATCCTCAAAAAATCCAATACCCAGTATTAATTGCTGTGGGATTTTCCCTGTTACTCATGTAATAGTCAGCTCAATTTCACATATCCAGAGGCTTCCTTGATACCTTCCAACTATAGGTTGTTGGAGATAATATAGAACATCACAAGGAAAAATATTATCCTTTTGAGTGATGTCGAATATTACTTCAACTTCTCGCGATCCTTCTGGACATTTTAACTCTCTTTGTATTTTGAAAACATATAGGATACACTGAACTATACTCGGTCTCTTTTCTTCCCAACGGCTACTACTTATCATTCTGTCCTGTTGGAAAGACATCTTCCTTGGCTCAACTCTAAGACTTCGACTTTTGTTGAAGACTGGTTGATCATGAATTTGCATGTGGATCTCCTTTATTGTTGGAGAATCGATAAGTTCTGGTAGAACTACTCTGGGAAAGTCCTCAAAGATTCTTGGGACTTCAATAAATTCCTTTCTTAAGAATACTTCTGAATGATGTGTATTCGAAAGAGCACAGGAAATCTTGTATGTGATCGAATAAGGCATGTTTCCTTCTTTCATCAAATCTGTCTTTTTGAAATCTTGATGAAGGGTCAACGCTCTATTGAAATCTCGATCTTCCAGATTGTATGAAATTCTAGGATAGACATTAAATGCCAATTTTCCTGCATACAAATTTCATGTAACCACTCCAAGGCATGATTCCTTGAGGTTTGAGATTCTCTTGTCAAAGATAGCCAGATTGAGTGGCGAATCTATTCCTTCTTTGAATGTTGCCTTAATAATAACTCTTATGGCTCCGATATGAATCCATAAGAGTGTATTTGTAACTTCTCTTTTAAACTCTATTTTTGATCTCCTGAACTTCTTGGTAAGGGACCAACTGCATCTTGATCAGGTTACCAGTAAATTCCATCGGAATGGCAAATTCTCCGGTTGTTACCCTGTGGATAATTTGGTGTTTTCTATTACGAAATCCAATCTTATCCAAAGCTTTTTCCATTGCTCCAATTGTAAAACCATCATAAATTTGAAGCTTTGAATCTTCCATCATAATTCTCATAAGAGTCTTATGAGAAACCCTAGTGTGAGAGAGAAATCCGGGCATATCCTCCCTGACCGTCTGCTGAAGAATTTCTTCTTCACTCTGATTCTGAACTAGATTCATTTCCATCATCAGAATAGATCTCTTCTTCATAGATGCTTTCATCTGAGGGTATATCCTCAAATTGATACACCTGTATAAGATCTTGATAGTAGACAACTTCTTCGATTTCTGGTGTAGCTTCAAACTGTCTGACTCCTCGTTTTTGGTTGTCTGGGAAATCCGTTGAGATATGCCTTCTTACTCCACATGTCCAGCAATTAAAATCTTTGAAACTTTCATTAGCTCTGGTATAAGCTCGCCTGAAAGTTTTTTTACCTTGGGTTCTGCTGTACTTACTTGATTCGAACTTGATGAAGAGGTATTGCTCCTGCTTGGTGCTGGTCTTTGCCCTGATTTGTAACTTCGGGCCTTCTATTTTGACCAAAACCTTCTAGGTCTCCATGAAGACCTACTTCTTTTTCTGCTACTTCCACGGTTGTATGGATGTCTTCTCCCCTTCTTCTTCTTATGCAGCTCGATATGATACATCCATATGGATTGATGCTAAATCTGGACATCTCAGATTTTAAAAATCGAGAAGTCCTTATTGATGACTGGGCATCAGCAATGAGGATTGCAGCAGGTACCCTCGATCTTACAAAGAAAGGATTGCATCAGCTATTATATAAATTTGGCCTTTTGGAAGGTTGTCGAGTTCCCGTAATAGGTTCACTCCTTGTGGTGAAATCGCCATGATAAGTGTCTTTTTATGCATGTTTTATGTGTATATTTGAGTAGAAATTGAGTTATTTTGTTGTTAGTTTCGTTAGTTTTTTATTGTATATTGTTCATACTACTGTGAGGTGTTTTTATTGGTGTAGATTGACCATTCGGGGTATTTTGGTGAATTTCGGACCATGGATTCATGCCAAAACATACCGGGCGGGTTTAAGGATGCAAAAACGCTCGAAATCCCAAGCCAAACGCGCCATTTTGGGGCCTTTTTGGTCCAACACGGGAAGGGGTATCGGGCAACATGACCGTGTTCCACCGGGAGCGAAAAACTTAAAAACATTTCACAAAACAGCCTCCGACACAGCCTCGTCGTGTTCCCCAACACGGCCGTGTTGGGAAGCACGACCATGTTATCCTGTCTTCCTGCACAATAAAACAGCACGACCTGGCCGTTCTGGGCTACATGGGCGTGTTCGGATCACTTTCCAGCATCAATTTCTGGTGGAATTTGTTAAAAAGTCATGTACCGAGCTTTTTGACCACTTTTGAGCACATTTACACCTCATTTTGTTGCACTAATTCCTTACTTTCCCACATGATCACATGAATATAATGATTCTAACAACACAACTTATAAAGTTGAGCATTAAACTATCAAAAGATTACATTATTAAGGAATATTTTCTCCAAAATAATATCTATAAAAGCCAAGAGTGTAGGTTGAAGGAGATATTCATTCACATGCATAGAAAATCAGATTTTTGTGATGAGAGTCCATAGTTTGGAAAGGAGAAACACATATTATGGTGCGGAAGAGAGTTAGAAAGCTTGGATCACCATGGAGAGGCACTAAGGCACAAGGATTGAAGATCGCTCGGAGAAGAAGATGAACTCCACCACTTCATCATCATACTTCCAACAGGGGAGTCTTATGTTGGTTTTGGAAGTTTTAACTTCAAGTATTCATGTTGATTTCGAAAGAAACTTCTTGTTTAATTGTTGTTTTCCTTCTCAAATCCATCATGAGTTAAATCGCTAGTGTTTGAATGTGATGAACCCTAGAACTTATTTGTGTTTATTGGTTTGAATGTTTTAATATATTTTCTTATGTTTTTATGTGAGTCGCTTATGTTATGCTTGTTTATTCGAATTGGTATATGCGCAATATTGATTCAAAGTTTATTTTTCACCGGGAAATCGAGAGATTCATGGTGAAATAGAACCAACATAAGTGAAAAGAGTTGCATGCAATCATAGATATAGGACAACATAAATCTTCCGGATTAGGGTCAAACCTAATATGAGAATTCACAAATCGTTAATGCAATCTTGGGGGTTTAATTAGAAAGATATTTCAGTTAATCAACTTGAGGTTAGGAGTTATTCGCGCTCGACAGAGGGTTTAACTTAATTTAGGAATGCCTACGGTCCATGAAGCATGAAAATATGTTAAGGGATGGTTAAAACTTAAGGGTTATGGTTGTATTCATTTTGGTAAAATCACAAAGACGTTCTAGAGGAATTCATATTCAAGCACATTTATATCCATTATCTTCTAATCCGAGTGTATCTAATATCCTTCGTGTTCTTACTTGCCTCTTCCACTTTTATTTGCTTTCGTTTTATTTTAATTTTACAACAAACTATTTGGCGAATTTGTAGGCTAGATAATACAAAGACGGTAATTACTAGTAATCATAGTCCTCATGAGAATGACACTCGATACTCATTTAGCTTTGCTGTAAACGATAGGTGCACTTGCCTAGGCTGTTTTTAGGAGTAGCTTCTGAGCCATCAAGTTTTTGGCACCGTTGTCGGGGATTGTGATATTAGGAACACCTTATTTTTATTAATCTAGTAATTTTTTTATTTTTCTATTTTTTTCTTCTTATTTGGGCATAATGAGAAACACGTCGTGGAACAGGGAACTTTACTTGGTAATATTGTGACCAATCCGTGCGACAAATCTCCACAATAAGGTGATGTAGTCTAGCTATAAGACTATAAAGAAAGTGTTGACCGGGAGGCAACCCGATAGTTTGTTGTTTTCTATTTTTTTTATTTGAGTCATAGGTTGTTAAAGATTCATGAGTCAATAATTGGATATTTTGGTGGGTGTTGGTATCACATCTATCTTACTTATGCAAATTTGAGCTTTCACGGTATTCGAGTTTTTGTTGCAAATTCTTATTAGGTATGCATATGCCGGTGGAATCCCTAGACTGAACAGCCCAATGGTCGCCCCACATCGATTCCACTTTCATAGTAAGGTCATTTTTTTCTTTCTTTTCCCTTTCTTTTCTTTCTAGTTTATGTTGTTTTTGTGTGTTTTGTGTCTATATCCATCTCTTTCTCTCACATTGAGGACAATGTGAATCTTTAAGTTGGAGGTGGATGTGACTGCATGCTTGTTAGAATTTTTTGGAATGCTTGTGTGTTTGCCATTTATTTTGAGTTTGTTGATGGAAGATATGATTTTTCAAGGAAATAAATTGAGTATTTGTTAGTCAATAACTTGGCCAAACACATGAATTAGCTTTATAATTTGTATTTTTTTAAATGCAAAGCAATTAATTTTCTTGAATAGATTGACATGGATGTGGGTTGAATTTAAATGAGACTTCTAACACTACGATACTTGATTTGTTAAGACATATATGACGATTCTTAGGGTTATGGAAGTCCAAGAACTCTTGATTTAGTAGTGGTTGGATAGTTGTTAAACCAAGCCAAAGAGCAAAAAAAATGAGGAGAGTAGCAAAAAAATAAAATGACCAATCGAGGCTATACTCCTCTATTTGTTGTTGCTTAGTAACTAGGAGCATTCATGAGTCCCATGTTTGTCTTTTACGTAAAACGGCAACACAAATATGAGTATGGGAAACCACCCTAGGAGTGTTGAATGGAAATGCAAAATATAAACCTAGTGGAAGCATGCCTCAAAAGGTCCTAAAAAAATGAAAAAAAAGAGAGAATGTATATTCCTTGAATTCTCATCTCAATAAAGTTCAAAAGCTTGGTTACATGACTAGTAGACTAACTACAAAAATAGATTGAGTTCTTATATTTTCATGGTGTTATTGGATTGAAATTGTGCATAATTGTCAGTATTTGTGGAGTGATGAATTCAAGTTTATATATACCCCATTGATATTAATGTTTTTACTTGACAATCGATCACTTTGCAAAAAATATGTTTTTACTTAATGGCTAATTTGTGTTGTGAGGGCTAAGAATTTGACTGTTTTTGTTCAATGTGTTGAGAAAAAGATCTTCCTTGTGTGTTGTGATGTATTGAATCCCTCAGTATGGTTTTATGTTTTCCTTGAGGACAAGCAAAGTTTGATGTTGGAGGTGGTTTGATAAGTGTCTTTTTATGTATATTTTATGTGTGTATTTGAGTAGAAATTGAGTTATTTTGTTGTTAGTTTCGTTAGTTTTTTATTGTATATTGTTCATACTACTGTGAGGTGCTTTTATTGGTGTAAATTGACCATTCGGGGCTAATTTTGATGAATTTTGGACCATGGATTCAGTTAAAACATACCGGGGGGTTTAAGGATGCAAAAACGTTCAAAATCCCAAGCCAAACGCGTCATTTTGGGGCCTTTTTGGTCCAACACGGGCAGGGGGTGTCGGGCAACACAACCGTGTTCCATTGGGAGCGAAAAACTCAAAAACATTACACAAAACAGCCTCCGACGCGGCCTGACCGTGTTCCCCAACACAGCCGTGTCCAGAGACACGGCCTGGACGTGTTGGGAAGCATGGTCATGTTATCCTGACTTCCTTCACAATAAAATAGCACGGCTTGGTTGTTCTGGGCAACATGGGCATGTTCGGGTCACTTTCCAGCATCAATTTCTGGTGGAATTTGTTAAAAAGTCATCTACCAAGATTTTTGACCACTTTTGAGCACATTTACACCTCATTTTGTTGCACTAATTCCTTACTTTCCCACATGATCACATGAATATAATGATTCTAACAACCCAACTCATAAAGTTGAGCATTAAACTATCAAAAGATGACATTCTTAAGGAATATTTTCTCCAAAATAATGTCTATAAAAGCCAAGAGTGTGGGTTGAAGGAGATATTCATTCACATACATAGAAAATCAAATTTTTGTGATGAGAGTCCATAGTTTGGAGAGGGGAAACACATATTGTGGTGCAGAAGAGAGTTAGAAGGCTTGGATCACCATGGAGAGGCGCTAAGGCACAAGGATTGAAGATCGCTCGGAGAAGAAGATGAACTCCACCACTTCATCATCATACTTCCAACAAGGGGGTCTTATGTTGGTTTTGGAAGTTTTAACTTCAAGTATTCATGTTGATTTCGAAAGAAACTTCTTGTTTAATTGTTGTTTTCCTTCTCAAATCCATCATGAGTTAAATCGCTAGTGTTTGAACGTGATGAACCCTAGAACTTATTTGTGTTTAATGGTTTGAATGTTTTAATATATTTTCTTATGCTTTTATGCGAGTCGCTTATGTTATGTTTGTTTATTCGAATTGGTATATGCTCAATATTAATTCGAAGTTTATTTTTCACCGGGAAATCGAGAGATTCATGGTGAAATAGAACCAACATAAGTGAAAGGAGTTGCATGCAATCCTAGATATATGACGACATAAATCTTCCGGATTAGGGTCAAACCTAATATGGGAATTCACAAATCGTTAATGCAATCTTGGGGGTTTTAACTAGAAAGAGATTTCAGTTAATCAACTTGAGGTTAGGAGTTATTCGCGCTCGACAGAGGGTTTAACTTAATTTAGGAATGCCTACGGTCCATGAAGCATGAAAATATGCTAAGAGATGGTTAAAACTTAAGGGTTATGGTTGTATTCATTTTGGTAAAATCACAAAGGCGTTCTAGAGGAATTCATATTCAAGCACATTTATATCGATCATCTTCTAATCCGAGTGTATCTAATATCCTTCGTGTTCTTAGTTGCCTCTTCCACTTTTATTTGCTTTTGTTTTATTTTTATTTTACAACAAACTATTTGACGAATTTGTAGGCTAGATAATAAAAAGACGGTAATTAGTAGTAATCATAGTCCTCGTGGGAATGACACTCGATACTCGCCTAGCTTTTCTATAAACGATAGGTGCACTTGCCTAGGTTGTTTTTAGGAGTAGCTTCTGAGCCATCACTCCAATGTGAGGCATTCTTTCATCATGGTCTCCATGATTTGAACCCGAACTTTTTGCAAAGGTAGGATTTACTGGTGGTGGTGGAGGTGGTGTCCCATGTTGGTCAAGTGTAACCAAAGCTTATCCATCTCCTGCGTTCATCTTTAAATCTACAATTCCTAATCTTGCGAAGGATTCTGCAAGGGCATGTAGATATTTAAGATTTATATTTTCCATATCCATCACCTTTGGTTTGTGATGGATTTTTCTTAATGATAGCGATAAGCTTCTCATCATCTGTCATTTTTCGTATAACTTCGGTTGGTTTCCTCTTTTGGTGTAAATATGGTACTGTTCTGAAATCAATACATTTCTTTCCTCTGGATGAACTTGGTCTGTCCTCCAGATTCTTGACTCATTTCTGAATATCATGAAGGATTTCAAGAGTTTCCTTCTGATATTTCACCATCGTTTCCATCTGGTTTTGGATCTGATGAATTTGTATAGGTAAATGAATATGGGGGTTTCCATAATTCTGCACTATCTTCTGGACTTCTCTAAGATTTTTTGAGAACTTAGATTTGTCTGGAAGTATCTCGTTCCATTCCGGTACTCCATCAGGAATCATGATTTTGATGGGCATTTTCATAGACTGGTTCCTGTCGGTTCATCAAATCGACATATAATATCTGATTTACCGTAAAGAAACTCAGATAATATGCCGCTTGTCTTTCGCAGTGTCTCAAGGTCTCCCTATCGGCTACTGCAAGTTCCATTTCAACATACATGGTTGAAAAACCATTAGTTGCCTTCAATTTAATATAAGGAGTATTTTGGGGTTATAACAATAAAAAGGGCTATATTTGAACATTTTGAATAAGTGGGGCTAGAATTGTACATGCTACTTAAAATTAGGCCATTCATAATATTTCCCCCTCTTTTATGGGAAAAATACAAAAATGGTCCTGGAACTTTACCTAGTTGGTAATTTTAGTCCTGTCCGGTTTGAGTTTTGCAAATCTAGTCCTATAACTTTAAATTTGTCGCAATTTTGGTCCTCAATTGACCGGAGCTGCAAATTCCGGCCATAAAAGGTCATGTGATTGGTGCATGGCCCGTTATGAGGCTGACTTGGACCTATTATGAGCAAAATTGGTCCTATATATAACTTAATTTCACTCTTAAATAAAAACCAAAATCAACCAACCAAATTCGCACAATTGGTCATGTAACTTATTTTAACTCTTAAATAAAAGAAAAAAACAAAAAAACAATGACCCAATTGGCAAAATTGGTCCTATAACTTATTTTAACTCTTAAAAAAGAGTTTTTATTGTGCTCAATTTGAAATTTATTCATCTGATTAAATTTACTTTAAAATCCAAAAATTAAAATGTAAAAACTATTTTAATTTGTTTAAAAAACTAAAAACAGTTAAAAAAATCAAAGTTACAATGAAAATTGTCAAAAATTAAATTTCAAAATTAAATACACTGTTTTAAACATTAAAATTTATTTAAAATATTTTAGAATTCTAAATAAAAAACTCAAAATTAGTTTCAAAAAGTTATTTTTAAAACTAAATAATATTTTAAAAATCTGAAATTTTGTTTGAAAAATTACAAGTTCTGTTAAAAATCTTCCAATTACTTCAAATATTTAAAATAAATTCAATATAAAATAAAAAGTCTGGAAAATTACTTAAAACATGGAAATTTGTCTAAAAATCTGAAAAATGGATTAAAGTTGAAAACTATTGAAGACTTTTCAAATATTTTACCAAAAAACCTGAATGTTTTTTATAAAATCTAGAAAGGGTAAAAACATAGAATTTTTTACAAAATCGAAATTATTTTAAAAAAAATCTAAAAATTAAAGAAAATATTGAATTTTTTTTTTGAAAATCCAATATTTGTTTAAAGGTCTTAACATTATTCCAAAACTGGAGTATTAAATCTGAATATTTTTGGAAAAATTCCAAAATTCTTTAAACGATTTTCAAAATTTTAAAAGCAGTTTGAGTTTTTTTTTTATATTTGAAATTTAAAATATTTTAAGTAAATGTTATTTTTTAATGAGATGATTTATAGTTTTGTCAACAATTTCCACATTTTAATAATTTTTAGATTTTAAAATAATTTTGAAGTTTCTACTATTTTTAGTTTTTCAAATAAATTATCAAAAAAGTTAAAAATAGTAAAAACATCGAAATTATTTTAAAATACAGAAATAAAAAAAATATGGAAATTATTGAAAATATTATAAATCATCTTAAAAAAATCGACATTTATTTAAAATATTTTATAATATTTTAAAATCCAAAATAAAAAGAACCTCAAAACTATTTTTAAAATTTTGAAAAATTGTCTAAAAAATTCTTGAAATTTTCGAAAAATATTCATATTTTAATATCCCAGTTTTGGAATAATTTTAAGACTTTTAAGCAAATACTGGATTTTTTAAAATGGAATTTCAAAATTTTCTTTAGTTTTTAGAATTTTTTAAAATAGTTTTAATTCTGTAAAAAAAAAATTCTATTTTTTTACCCTTCTAAGTTTTATCAAACAACTTCAGATTTTTTGGTAAAATATTTCAAAAGTCTTCAATAGTTTTCAACTTTAATCCATTTTCTGATTTTTTTAACAAATTTTCAAACTTTAAACAATTTTCCAGATTTGTTTTATTTTATTTTGAATTCATCTTTAATATTTGAAGTAACTCGCATATTTTTAACACAACTTTTAGTTTTTTAAATAAAATTTCAGATTTTTAAAACATCATTTAGTTTTAAAAATAACTTTTTAAAGAATTTTAACATATTTTTAATAAATTTTAAATGTTTAAAAAAAGTATATTTAATTTTAAAATTTAATTTTTAACAATTCTCATTGTAATTTCGATTTTTTAACTATTTTTAGTTTTTTAAACAAATTATTATAGTTTTTAGATTTTAACATAAATTTAATCACATGAATAAATTTCAAATTGAGCAAAATAAAAACTTTTTTTTGAAGAGTTAAAATAGGTTATAGGACCAATTTTGCCAATTTGATCTATTATTTATTATGTTTTCTTTTTTTTTAAAGTTAAAATAAGTTACAGGACCAATTGTGCGAATTTGGTTGATTGATTTTGGTTTTTTCATTTTTTTTAAGAGTGAAATTAAGTTATAGACCAATTTTGCTCATAATGGGCCGTGTGCCAATCACGTGTCCTTTTGTGGCAGGAATTTGTAGCTCCGGTCAATTGAGGACCAAAATTGCGACAATTATAAAATTATAGGACTAGATTTGCAAAACTCAAATCGGGCACGACCAAAATTGGCAACTAAATAAAATTACATGACCATTTTTGCATTTCCCCCTCTTTTATTGGCAATACTTTTCAATTTGGCTGGAAAATTTTGGGATTTTTTATGATTACGATGATTTTTGCCAAAGTGGGCCAACTCAATACATCTGACGCCTATGCGGAATAAATTAAAGAATGTCATGTTGTAGCAATCATACCAACTCATCTTTACAAGTGGATTATAATATCTAGCAAAGCAAGACATAAAACTCATTTCCTTATGTTCTCATTTCCCCCATTCAGATAGATCCCCAAGTCGTCTCCAAACCCTATAGGGTCGGGCCCACTAGAGCTGGCGAAATCCAGCCCGACTTAAGGTTTGGGCTAGGTTGGGCCATAATTTTTAGGCCCGAAATAATTTGGACCTATTTAGCCCGGCTCGATTGGCCCATGATCCAGGGTTAGCCCGACTTTTAGTCTGGCCTGCCAGTTTAAGTGTACAATATGTACACATGGGCTGGGTGGGCCACGCATTTTCATGGCCCAACCAAAATCGGGTCATCTTGACCTGGCCCAAAAAAATTAAAAAGCCCGACGGACTTGGGCTGGGTCAGCTCGGCCCATTGCCAACTCTACGGCCCACGTATAGGTCTAGATTGAGTTTCATTTCAGATGTCCAAGAGTATCAGACCTACTTTGGCCCGACTCAAAGTGCCTGAAGCTTAACAAGTTCCAACGACTCGATGATACTGGTGTAAACAATTGTTAATAGGTTGCACTGGGCAACACAAAATAATGGTCCGTCCAAATTTCGGCCTAGTCTTATTTTATCACTTGGCCTGACTAGCGTGCAATGACCCAACCCAACCCGATTTTATTACTTAGTCAGAATAGTTGCACCGGCCTAGCCCATTGTCAGATCTAGCTGTAGTCATATAAAAATTATGGTCAATCGATAATTGCCAAGTGTCAAATCTCAAATCCTTGGAGACCAAATAGATATCTCAAATCTTTGGAGATTGCGACTTATCTTAAGAAAATATTGAAGTGATCGTTATCTTTTTTTAAAATTATCACGTCTTGTGATTAAAAAGATAGATAAATATCAAATATTGATTGGCCAATTAAATCAAGTCTTTGCATCCCATGGTTTATCCAAGAACCCATCTCCTACAAATTTATATGAATCGTTCTTATGGAATTAATAACAATTCAAAGAGAATAAATCTAAGCAAGAAAGACGGTGGAGGAAATTCTCTCAACTATAGAAGATCAAATTAAGGAGATCCGCGATGTTCAATGCAAAATTCAAGGCATTCATTACGGATTTAACTCAGGTCAAACGTTTGATTCGAGAATAAGCTATCAAGCCCTCGAGCTAACATTAGTGAAGTTCAAGTTCATCTTGGAGGAAGATCAAAGAGTCAGTTCCACCAAGAAGTTCTCGTACTCAAGTCAAATATCGTCAAATATATCACGTTTGATTCGAGATCAAGCTGTCAAGCCCTCAAATTAACATTATTCAAGTTCAAATTCAAGTTTGGAGAAGATCAAATTGAAGATTTCATCTCCAAAGTCGCATATTCTGAATATTATATTCTTGAAGAATAATCAGAGAATTTTCTAGAGACTGTAACTTTTTGATATTTTTGATTTATATAAATTCAGTTTGTACACTATTTCTTGTTTGTTAATTTGCAGACAAATAAACTTAGCAGTCATTCTGATCCAAGCTACTTCACTCGAAGAGCAACTTGCAAATTTGACAAAGGCCATTGAAGGACTGACAAAACATGTTCAAGAGTGAGACTCCCAAATCATAAAGTTTATAGACAAAGTAGACCAAGTTGATTCAAGTTGTGTGATGGGCAAACAAGTCGAAACTCAAGATGATGTTGAAACATCCACAAGGCAACAACTAAACGAAAAAAGGAGTCTCCAGCAAAGGAGCTGCAAATCTCGTCTGATGGCCTGATTCCAGCTAACCAACTCAAGGAGTTCATTGTGCGGACTATAAAAGACAAGTTTGATGGAAGCTCCAAATCCCTAACTTACACCAAGCCATACACACGGAGAATTGATAATTTGAAGATGTCTGATGGTTATCAACCTCTGAAATTCCAACAATTTAATGGCAATGGCAATCCAAAGCAACATGTGGCTCACTCCATTGAAACATGCAATGATGCTGGGACTTTTGGAGATCACTTAGTGAAACAATTCGTCTGATCCTTGAAGGAAAGTGCATTTGATTGATACACTGACTTAGGGCAAATTCAATTGACAGTTGCGAGAAGTTGGAACAAGACTTTCTCAATCATTTTTATAGCATGTGATGAAATGTTAGCATGATTGAACTCACAAATTCATGCCACTAGAGAAAACATGTTGTTATTGACTACATGAATCGTTGGAGAGGCTTAAGCCTCAACTGCAAAGATCAATTGTCAGAGACTTCAGTAATTGAGATGTGCATTCAAGGAATAAAGCCAAAAACTTTTAAAGAATTAGCAACTCGAGCACATGCCATTGAGGTAAGTTTGAACTTTAACCAACAAGAGAATGCACAAGTGATGTTAGTGATGATGATGAAGAATAAAAAGAGTTATCTTAACTTTCAACGCTCCTAGATATGAGCATAAACTATCTAGAATTGTCAAAACTAAATTATGTTCAAATGTTCCTTAATAAGAGTCTAAACTATCAATAACGCTCATCGACATGAGTATAAAATGCCTATATCCCAAATTCAGATGTCTACTCATTGATACGAGTATAAACTATTAATATGTCTCGAATTCAAATGAATACTCTTTGATATGAGTATAAACTACCAAT
Source organism: Rehmannia glutinosa (assembly GCA_016081115.2). Taxonomy (NCBI): domain Eukaryota; kingdom Viridiplantae; phylum Streptophyta; class Magnoliopsida; order Lamiales; family Orobanchaceae; genus Rehmannia; species Rehmannia glutinosa. The sequence continues at coordinate 131,747 of JABTTQ020002392.1, read as the reverse complement.
ATATCCTAAATTTGATTGGCCACTCATTGATACAAGTATAAAATATCAATATGTCTTAAATTCAAATGAAAACTTCTTGATATGAGTATAAACTATTAACATATCTCAAACTCGAATGTTTACTCCTTGATACGAGTATAAACTATCAATATGTCTCAAATCCCGATGATAACTCCTTGATACGAGTATATATAAACTATCAACATATCTCAAATTCAAATGAAGACTCCTTGATACAAGTATAAACTATCAATATATCTCAAATTTAAATGAAGGCTCCTTGATATGAATATAAACTATCAGCATATCTAAAATCCAAATGAAGACTCCTTGATACGAGTATAAATTATCAACATATTCCAAACTCAAGTGAAGACTCCTTGATAAGAATATAAACTATAAATTGTTTTTATTAAAAACTCTTTGATATGAGTAAATTGTCTGCGAATGTAAGAACTCCTTGATATGAGTTTAAATTATCTCTATGTTCCAAGTTAAACGAAATGTTGTGGGTCAACCATCGGATGAAAGAATACGAGACTCATTCACTTTAGCTTTCGTTGAAACAAATGAACGTGAACAAATCTCGAGGGGACATTTGTAGATATATAAAAATTATGGCCAATCGATAATTGCCAAGTGTCAAATGTCAAATCCTTGGAGACTAAGACATGTCTAGATAAATATCTCAAATCTTTGGAGATTGTGACTTATCTTGATAAGATATTGAAGTGATCGTTATATCTTTATATAATTATTGCATCTTGTGATTAAAAAGGTAGATAAATATCAAATATTGATTGGCCAATTAAATCAAGTCTTTGCATCTCATGGTTTATCCAATAACCCATCTCATATAAGTATAAATATGGGTCATTATTAAGGAATTAAATAACAATTCGAGGAGAAGAAATCCAAGCAAGAAAGGCGGTGGAGCAAATCCTCTCAACTATAGAAGATCAAATTTAAGGAGATCTACGGTATTCAAGGCAAAATTCAAGGCGTTTTGGCGGATTCAACTCAAGCCAAACATTTGATTCAGGAATAAGCTATCAAGCCCTCGAACTAACGTTATTGAAGTTCAAGTTCATATTGGAGGAAGATCAAAGACACAGTTCCACCAAGAAGTTCTCATATTCAAGTCAAATATTGTCAAATATATCATTGATTCGAGATCAAGTTGTCAAGCTCTCGAATTAACGTTATTCAAATTCAAATTCAAGTTTGGAGAAGATCAAGTTGAATATTTCATCTCCAAAGTCTCATATTCTGAAGAGAATAATCAGAGGATTTTCAAGAGATTGTGACCTTTTGATATTTTGATTTATACAAATTCAGTTTGTACGCTATTTCTTGTTTGTTAATTTGCAGATAAATAAAAATTTGTGTTACAATTTTTTTTTGATTTATATAAATTCAATTTGTACGCTATTTCTTGTTTGTTTATTTGTGTTGCACTAGCTACAAAATAAATACTAATCAACAGAGAACTCGTATTATTTCCAAACTCTAGTTTGTCTAGAGATAGCTAGAGAGTCTCAATCAACTAGGAAAATTTTTTTCTTGATGTCTTTGGATAAGGAAAATTCCATATATAACTTCAACTCCTATGGTAAGTAATTTCCTACAAAATCAAAAACTAAAATTAATATTTCCAATTAAAACAATACAAAATAATTTTACCATGAATAATAATTTTCAGGATTTGTTTTGCACAAAAATTGCCAACAATTAATTAAGTCTTAACACCATTGATGCATAGAGATGGCAAAAATGCCCTGAATATGACCAAGGTATCAGTCCTCGCCTCGAACCTGGTGGAGTGGGGATGGGTTTAAGTCACCGCACCCTGGCCCGCACCCACTTTATATATAATTATATATTAAGTATATTTTATATGTATATATATGTGTGAAAATATTAGTTTTTTAAAAGCTTATCTACTATTCCTTTTTTTAGTATACTTGATCAGAATTCTAAAAGTGTTAACAAATATAACACATAAATTCAACAAAATATGAAGACAAAAACTTGGGTTAGACCATCTAACGGGACTTTTCTGTTAGACGGATCCAACCCTACCCAGATGTTTTTGTAATTTCATGCATCAGTTGCATTTTTGTAATATTCTGGAGTCGTATCATAGGATCTCCGGACCGGTAATATTTTTGTAATATTAGGGGCCATTAAAAGTATTAGTTTTTTCCCCTGAAAAGTATAAGTATTACATCTGAAAAATATTAGTAATCCCCTTGAATAATATTTTTGGTAGTCCTAATGAAATATATTGATTTTTTACCTCAAAAGTGTTAGTAATCCACCTAAAATGTATTAATTGTCCCCTTGAAAAGTATTAGGCAATGACGTAATATTAGACAACCCTCAAAAGTATTAGTTTTTCCCTTGAAAAGTATTAGCAAAATCATTGGAAAAGTATTAGTAAACACCTCGAAAAATATTAGTAACCCAATGAGCAGTTTTTTTAGTAAATCTCATTAAAAGTATTGATTTTTTTCCCGCAAAAGTATTAATAATCTTATTGAAGTATTATGTTTTCGATTAAAGGTATTTTAGTATTTCTCTGAAATGAATTAGTAGTTCTCCCAGAAAGTATTAGTATCCCTCATACAAATTATTAGCAACGACAATCGAATGTTGTTATTGTAGTGTTAGTGGTTGTGTTGGTCAATAGACGAATTGACCGCGGGTCTGGTATTTGGATCTGTTAGACAGTCTGACATGAGACTAACTCAAATATAAATATATTTTTGTTAAAATATATAAATTGAGAATTAAAAATATTATTTAAATAATAGAAAATACAAATGAGGATACCCTCCCCCCACGCGATTCGCCCCGCCCCGGTCATGCCACGATCCTTAGCGGGGCAGGGACGGGAATGCCAAAACCCGCCCCGCTCCATTGCCTATCCTATGATGCATTCTATATTTATAAAATCAATCTATTGTAGGAAAATCTTAAATCCATTCTTCAACTAACATCTTTTAGGTAGCGAAATAGCATATATAACTGATAAAAATTTGGACTAGAAAAACTTGTGCACAGTCCAGATCCCATGGATTACTAGAGAATTTGACATCTTCAAATAACAAAAGTACTACTCTATACGCATTTTCAGAAAGCTCATTAACAAGTCACAAAAAAATCAAATAGGATATTTCGAATTTTTTTTTCCACCTTGAATATCACACTACAATAAAAATCAATTTACCTACCAAAAAAATTATAAGTATTAAGATAACTGTAAAGTACAAGTAAAATTAAATATTTACTAACAAGATCTAAAAATATGTAATTACCTATTGGTAAATTTAAAAATTGTTGGTGATCTGTCGGTAATTGGTCGGTATAGTATGGGGAAAAATAATATTTTTTACTCTATAGGTATTTTGTAGGCAACTGTAAAATTTAGTGAGAATCATTTATATTGGTTAAATTTTGTCGTTAAATGGAATTTGTGGTAGTGTCAATTCATTACACCAATGTCAAGTTTATAATAATAACATCATTATACACATAGTGTTCATACAATTTATTGAAATATCATATATATGAAATATAAATTGGAGAGGAAGATCTTGTGTCAGTTACATATCCAATATGGTACATGGGTACCCCCAATTTGAAAAATTCAAATATCATATTTAGTTAAAAATAATAATAATAATAATAATAAATTTGTGCCCCTTTTATAGAAATTGCCACATGTATAGAAATTATCATATTAAAACCCTACAATTTAGGCTTGATTTATGTAGGGTTTTAATATGACAATTTCTATACACGTGACAATCATATGTGCAGTAGAATGGGATGAAACACCATCCTGAAATAGAATCCCATCCGCTTTACGATACCTTGGATCCGTCATTGTTGAAGATAAGCTAACAATCCATCTAGTAATTCGAATCTAGGAACAGAGAACAGAGAAAGGTAGAGAAAATGCATATAATTTCTTTATTCGCATACAAATGAAAAATGGAGTCAAGACAACTTATATACTTAGCCGGATCCTCCGTTTGAATGGTCCAATCCCAGCAAGACACGTGTATACTCAAAATAGAAAATAAACTGTCTAAGCGTGTAAGTGAAAGAAACCAAAACTAACAAAAGCGTGTTTAACATGTTAACACCCCCCTTCAAGTAGGAATGTGGGATGAAATACACATTCCTAACTTGAGCAAGAAAGTACAAAAAGCAGGCCCCCCAAGGCTTTTGTAAATATATCTGCAGGCTGGAAGCGAGTGGAGATGTGCTGAGGAGATATAAGACCTGCTTTGTACGAATTTCTCACAATGTGACAATCAATGTCGAGATGTTTTGTTCGTTCGTGGAATACCGGATTGGCAGTGATGTGTAGAGCCGCCTTATTATCACACCATAAGTCAATAGGCAAGGTGAGAGCAAAGTGCAGATCTTTGCTCATGTTAAGTAACCATTGAATTTCGCAAATGGTGGCTGCCATTGCTCTGTATTCAGCCTCTGCAGAGGACTTAGAAACCGTCTTCTGCTTCTTGGTCTTCCAAGACACAAGAGAATTCCCATAAAAAATACAATATCCTGTAAGAGACTTTCGAGTGATTAAACATGTTCCCCAATCGGCATCGCAGTATGCTGTGAAAGTAGTTGAATTACCAACAGGATAGAACAACACCAAGGAAGGAGTGCCCTGTAAGTATTTTAGTAGATGAGTAGCTGCATCCCAATGTGCTTGCAAAGGGGCATGTACAAACTGGCTTAACTGCTGTACCCCGAAGGATATATCTGGTCTGGACAAATTCAAGTAGAGTAACCTTCCAACTAGTCGTCTGTATCTCTCAGCATCAGGGAAGATGGGACCATGTTGTGCCGTGATGTTGAAGCCCTGAGGGAAAGGGGTTGAGACCGGTTTGCATCCTAGCAATCCTACATCCTTCAGCAAGTCTAACACATATTTCCTCTGGCTTAAGTGTGTCCCTTGTTGACTTCGAAGCAATTCCAATCCCAAAAAATATTTTGCATTGCCCAAGTCCTTAATTGTGAATAATGCATCCAAATACTTCTTGAGAGAAGCTATAACATGTTCAGAAGTTCTAGTAATAAGAACATCATCCACATAGATGATTAATGCCAAACAATCAGCACCGTCCTTCTTGACAAATAAGCAATTGTCATGGCTCGATTGAACAAATCCAAAACCCAACAACTTTGTAGAAAATTCAAGATTCCATTGTCTGGAAGCTTGCTTCAATCCGTAAAGACTTCGTTTAAGCAGGCAAACCTCACCTTGTTTGGCCTTGAAATATCCCTCCGGAGGATGCATATACACCTCTTCATCCAAGTACCCGTGCAAAAATGCGTTATTAATGTCTATATGGTGTAAGGGCCAGCCATGTTGTGTAGCTAAAACAATAAGCAATCGAACAGATACCAACTTGGCAACGGGGGAAAAACTCTCTACAAAATCAATACCCTCAATTTGGAGATATCCCTTAGCAACTAAACGTGCCTTGTATCTATCAACACTCCCATCCGGATGCCATTTAATCTTGTAAACCCATTTTGAACCAATAGCTTTCTTTCCCACTGGTAAGGTAGTGAGTTCCCAGGTTTTATTCTCCTCTAAAGCTGCAATTTCTCTATCCATAGCATCAACCCAGTCCTTATTTTTTGCAGCCTGTGTATAACAAGTTGGTTCACTTGCACCCTCAGTTATGTTTGCCAAGAAAGCAGAGTAAGAAGGGGAGAAGAGAGAAGCGGTGAAGTATGGAAAGCAATTCAGAGAGTATGAACCAGCATGAGCAACTGAAGGACAGCTAGAAACCAATGCATCATCCACATCTTCAAAGTTAGTAACATAGTCAGTCAGCCAGCTAGGCTTATGTCTAGTCCTCTTGCCTCTTCCAAGTTGTTCAGGCATATCTGGGGATTGGACCACCTCCACTGACCTATTCTCATCATTGTCATCCATTTCAACCATAAGCTTTGGTAAAGGCACCTCATTAGCAGGATGAGATAATGCATGAAAGGGAATCTGGGATTCATAAAAGATCACATCGCGTGAAAGAAACACTTCCTTAGTAGCAAGATTGTACAATATGTATCCCTTAACACCTGTGACAAAGCCAAGGAACACACATGCATTGGCTCGAGGATCAAACTTCCTTTTTTGAGGCTTAGTATTTGCTGCATAACACAGGCACCCAAAGACCTTAAATCTTTCATAGCGAGGAGTTTGACCATGCAACAACTCATATGGAGACTTCCATCCTAGCAAAGCACTTGGCAAGGAGTTGATAACATGAACAGCTGATAGCAAAGTGTATGGCCAAAATTTCTTAGGTACCGTGGACTGAAATAACAAGGACCTCGCAACCTCCAATATGTGTCTATGCTTCCGCTCCACAACTCTATTTTCTTGTGGAGTGTATGGACATGATTTCTGATGTAATATGCCTTCAGTTGAAAATAGAGTTTGTGCCTCATTTCCCAAAAATTCTGCCCCATTATCTGATCTTATCATCTTAACCTTTCCTTGAAACTGAGTTTTGACAAAATTAATAAAGCCCTGCAAATGTCTGACTGTCTCTGATTTGTGTTGCATGAGTAAAATCCATGTGGCTCTAGTGTGATCATCCACCACAATGAGCATATATGAGGTGTTAGTGACAGAAGATTCGTGATAAGGACCCCAAATATCTATGTGAAGCAACTCAAAAGGACATTGTGTTTGTATTGAACTTTGTGGAAAGGAAAGTCTACATTGTTTGCTTCATGACAAGTATGGCATACATTCAATGCATCTTTATTACATAGAGCATTCAAGAAATCAATGTGCTCTAAACAGGTAAGGGAAGAGTGTCCTAATCTTCTGTGCCATGTAAGTAATCCATCCAGCTTGCTGCTACTATGTAGTGAACCAGCAAACTCTGAAGTTTCCAAGACATATAACCCAGCTATTCCTTTCCCATCAGCCTTCAGTTTATTCCATCAAAGTCCTGCAGCCAACAACAGTTCTGAGAGAAAACACATTGAAGTCTGTTGCCTGTGAGTAGCTGACTGACAGACAACAAGTTATATTTAAAACCAGGTGCAATTAGCACATTGGTAAGAGTAATCTCATCTGTAAGCTTCAAATCTCCAGTGTGAGTAACTGTCACTTGAGATCCATCAAGTAAATGAACAATGACAGGACTAGGCATGAGTTTGGACTGAGCAATTAATTCAGGAAATGAACAAATATGTCTATTGGCCCCCGTATCAATAATCCAACTATGCTTATCAAGCATGCTGAGCAGAGATAGAGCAAAATGTGTGTTGAGTTGTATACCTGAGTAATCAACCATGTGTGAGAATGAGTGTATGTCTCCAGAGGTAGATGCAGGTTGGCCTGACAAGTATTTAGCTATCTCCTTTTGGATCATTGCCGCAAAATCTGGCATCTCATATTTCTTATTCTCTTCTTCTCCTTTTGATTTCCCTGGTGCAGATTCAATAGTCCCTTCCAGCATGTTGACTGATTGATTTGTGCGTTGTTGATCCTTCAACTCTTTGTACCAATCTGGATAACCGTGCAATTTGAAGCACTCCTTCATCTCATGTCCGTTATAACCACAGTGTTCACATAGTAGTTTAGCTCTCTCCTCTTTGGTCTTCCTTGGTGCACCTCCTCTGCCCCTGCCATACATACTAGAACCTCTACCAGATCCTCTACTATATTCACCATTGTTGCCTCTACCAGGATTACCCCGAGCAAACATAGTTGTGGTGTCCAATAGATCTAGAACTTTATTGTGCACTCTTTTCTGTTTCTCAATTTTGAAAACCATAGAGTAAGCCTTATTAACCGAGGGCAGAGGTTCCATAAGAAGAATCTGGTTCTTCACAGGCTCAAATACATCATTCAGTCCCATGAGAAATTGCATGAGCTTAACATCCATATCATTTTCATTAACAGCCTTATTAGCATCACACACATATTCCAGAATAGGCACTACACAAGCATATTCATCCCAAAGGCATTTCAATTTTGTGTAGTATGTGGTTACAGTAGAAGTACCTTGAGAAAAATTGGCTATCTCCTTCAGAAGTTGATAACGCAGAGGACCATTACTCTCACCATATCGTTCAGCTAATTCATCCCAAAGTTGCTTCGAACTCTTTACATACATGAAGGCTTCAACAATATCCTTGGAAATCGCGTTCAGTAACCAGGATATCACCATAAAATCCACTTTCTGATACTGCTCATAAGCCTCAGTGTCTAGATCGGGAATAGGCACTGTGCCATATATGAATCCGAGTTTTGATTTTGCACCGAGCGCCAATCGCATCGCTCTACTCCAATGCAAATAGTTCGAACCGTTGAGAGGATTTGTAACAAGCACCATCCCTGGGTGATCGGAACCATGCAAACTGAGAGGATCGAGATCCTTGGTATAAATCGACACCATTTTCGCAGCGTCCTGCTCCTTGTGCGCATCTTCAACATTTGCAGCATTAATGATTCCGTATTGTCTTTGAGCCATGTGCTTAACCATGCTCTGGTACCATGAAGATAAGCTAACAATCCATCTAGTAATTCGAATCTAGGAACAGAGAACAGAGAAAGGTAGAGAAAATCTGGTATAATTTCTTTATTCGCATACAAATGAAAAATGGAGCTGAAGACAGCTTATATACTTAGCTGGCTCCCTCCAGATTTGAATGGTCCAGTCCCAGCAAGACACGTGTATACTCAAAATAGAAAATAAACCGTCTAAGCGTGTAAGTGAAAGAAACCAAAACTAACAAAAGCGTGTTTAACATGTTAACAATTGTCTTATGTGGAACTAATTGCATTTCACGGCCTGGCAATATAGTCGATCAGTGTTATTATCCAGCCTGCTGCCCTTGCAATTTTCCAGGGACAAAACCCATGCAAATTTCACTGCCACACAAACTTTGCCTGCCTAAAGAATATGACACACAAAGCGTTCTTCAGGTTTTATCTCAAACACAGTAAAATTAAAGTACGCACTATTTTGGTGTTAATATCTTACACATATTTTACCAGTATAAATAGAAATGTAATGACACATTCAAATAAGTCCAATTTGTTCCAGTGTATATATGTTACTCAAAAGTACTGATTATATGAGGCTTTTTTTCTAGCTAATGCGCTGACACCCCTAGATGTTCAAAAAAATAAAATTCTATTAACTTTTTATATCGATCTAAATGATCTTGATGTAATGATTTACATATCTAATCCTTCATCTGAGAAAATAATAGCAATTGTATAAATATCATCTCGATAATATAAGTATTCCATCTGCTATTTTGTTTTTCCTACATGACGTGGCATTTAATTAGGAATTTACAGGATAAACGAAGCTCATCGTCTAATTAATTTTCTTGAACGGGACCAACTATATCTATGAACAACCAAACTTGCTTAGTAAGCATATATACATTCAACTAAATCTCAAGAATTATAATCATAGTAAGCTAGTGACTAATAATCAATTAATTAATTAAACTAGAATATATTAATTAAGCCGGATTTCTGATTCATTCCTTGCAATTATTCTTTCACTCTCAAACAGTACAATCGGCAACAACATTCATCGAACCAAAAATATAGTAATATATACGTACATTTCCCAAGTCAAATACTTTCTCAACTCTCCAATTTCTGTGGCTAAGTATTAGACTTCACAAAGTCAAGTAGTACCCCTCAGCTCGTGCAATCACGTCTATTATCCCTCAAAGAATCTTAGACAAATAAAAAACCAAAGAACCAGTCCCAAATTAATCGTGGATGTCACCTTTATTTAAAATCATGTAACGCATATAAATAGTTCACTCATCGCCTAAATCTTTCACCCCAAACACCAAACATGGCCTCCCCAGCCTCTCTCCTACTAACACTTAGTCTAATTCTAGTAAGTCTATCCACAATACTATGCGATTCTTACAATAATAAGAAAATCTTAAACCCAATAGACTCATGTTGGAGGGCCAAATCCAATTGGGCCGCTAATCGGCGCGCGTTAGCCGATTGTGCCGTTGGGTTCGGAAAAAATGCGGTCGGAGGGAAATTTGGAGCGACTTATGTGGTCACCGACCCATCGGATAACGACCCGGCAAACCCGAAACCGGGTACGCTCCGGTACGGTGTGATCCAATCGAAACCATTGTGGATCATTTTTGCTAGAAGTATGGTTATTACACTTAAGAATGAGCTCATGATAAATAGTTACAAGACTATTGATGGGAGAGGGGCAAAAGTGGAAATTGCTTACGGGCCGTGTATCACGATACAACGCGTTAGCCATGTCATTATACATGGGATTAGCATTCATGATTGTAAGCCCGGGAAATCAGGCCGTGTTCGGGATAGCCCGACCCACGTAGGGCAGCGTCGGGGATCGGATGGGGATGGTATTGATGTATTTGCCTCAACTGATGTTTGGATCGACCATTGTTCCCTTTCTCGTTGCTATGATGGGCTTATTGATGTGATACATGCTTCCACGGCAATCACCATTTCCAATAACTTCTTTTCCCAACATGATAAAGTAAGTAAATGTCCAAGCTCTTTCTCATGATTATTACTTGGTTAAGCAAACTAATTCTTAAATTGATCGATATGATTCGAAAATAGTTGGTATAGCAAGAAATTAATGTTGCAATGTTATTAATAACGTGCTTAATTGGCAGGTTATGTTGTTGGGACATGATGATAACAATGTAGAGGACAAAAATATCAAAGTCACTGTAGCTTTCAACCATTTCGGCCCTGGTTTGGTTCAAAGAATGCCAAGGTAAATTAATTTTACCACACATTTCAAGATTGAAAAAAAAAATCCGTTATCTTTCAAAATTACAATGCAACCTTGACATATGATTTTATTTTACAAATTGTACCTATTGAGCGGGTAATTTGTATAACAAATACAAATTAACCTAAATGATTGTATTTGTAATTTTAAAAGATAACTGGATTTTTTAGTAATTAGATTAAACCTGATAGTGTAGTTTTTGTAATTATCCCGTATAATTACTCTGAACTAACATATATGAAACCATGGGGAGCAGGGTTAGGCTAGGTTATGCACACGTGGCTAACAATCGATACGATCAATGGAAGATGTATGCGATTGGTGGAAGTGCAAATCCAACCATCTTCAGTGAAGGAAATTACTTCATGGCGCCAAATAGTCCTGATATAAAACAAGTAATTCGAATACAATATCCCAATGATTTGCACACATGATCGATCTCCTATTCCAATAGTATTTCATTTGGTGTTTTTAATTCTATATCTGAATGTCACATGTATAAAATGATCGGTGTAACATATGGCGCATTCACATGTGTAGGCTTGTTTTGAATAAAAAAAAGTCTTGCATATGATTTTACTTACTGAAAAATTTGTGGAACAATATTGAACAGGTGACCAAGAGAGAGAGTAAGAAATATGGTTATACGAACTGGAAATGGAGGTCATCAAGAGATAGATTCATGAACGGGGCATATTTTGTACCGTCGGGATATGGGAGCATTACACCAGGCTACAGTAGAAATCAGTTGTTTAAGGTGGCTGATGGATCCATGGTCCCTGCTCTAACATCTAATGCAGGCCCTTTAACTTGCAGTCCAGGAAGAGCATGTTGATTAATTTTCTGTACATAATTTTCTTTTTCGAATTTCAGTTATACAACCTGAGTTATGGGTATCCAGAGAAAAATTAGCAATAGTTTTAGCTGCCTATGCTAACTATAATGTTAATTTACTTTGAAAAAATATATATGCTCATTGCTGTAAAATTTCGGTTTGCACAAGGTTTCAAAGTGCCAGTTCAGGTTGACATATAACTCTAAAACTGGCAAGCCTTTGGTGACTGGAGATGAATAAAAATCTTTTGTGTATACATGTTGAAATTTTACCTGTAGATGGAATGAAGAAATATTTATTTTTTTTAAAAAGAAAAATAGAAAGGAAATGGAAAAAGAAGAAGGGAAGATGAGAATGAAACATGAAAGCACATTAGATAAATAGAAATCACAATAAGATATAAGACGCACTTACTAAATAGAAATCAAACCACGTTCCAATGTGGAAAATCAAGACATATGTCATCCAATGAAAATGGAACGTAAAATCCACAAATATTAAGGCTTTTACCTTACCACTAGGGCAGGCTCGTGCCTTCTTTGAGGCTAGTGAGTCAAAAGACTCTTGAGCCCAAAGAAAATGACAAAATTTAGGGCTCACATTTTTTTATGTTTTATGTATGTATGTATGTATATATATATATATATGATAGATGTAAAAAAAAAGAGTAGGTCTTTTGTGAGACCGTCTCACAGATTTAGATCCATGAGACAGACCTCCGACTTAAATTTTACTGGACCCAACCTTGCATACGCATTATTCACTTTTTATCTAGGTTCTTTTCTAACCATGCTCCCGCCGGCAACTTTCTAAATCTCAAACAATCATCCATGGAGTTTTCCAGATTTCTCCGGCGACAAAGTTTCGGAAATCACGAAGAGCACCAAAAATTGAAGAAACAGAGAGTAAGATTATGAATGCCACTTTCATTTCATGAATCATTGCAATTGAAATCATGAGTTCATTGGTCCAATAACAAACAATTGATACCAAATCATAATAATTCCCACTCAACCCACTTGATCAGTATAAATTTTGTTATTTTCATTCTCCACCCACCATAGGAGTCAAAAAACACTTGCGAGACCATCATGTAATAAAACCTTCGCTCTAAAATTCCGACCTTCAATCCAGTACTTTTCATTTGAAGATGAAGAAAATTGTTTTTGGTTCTTCAAACATAGGGTTTCACATTTTCTTAAATTTAAGTTTATCTGGTTGGTGCCTATTATTTTCTTAGAAACATATATTTATAGTAAAAGTGATACTTTTATTAATAAAAATGATACCTTCCAACAAGGTTGCATGTAACTTGTCAAGTAAATAATCAGTTTTGTTACTTTAAAAAACGTATACTTTCTAGAATAAAAATAATACTTTTTGAGCATAAAATGATACTATGTTGGGGGAACTACTAGTGTAATTTTGTTACATTGAAAGCATATATGTTTTAAAGTAAAAATGATACTTTATTAATTAAAAGTGATACTTTTGAACAAAGTTGTATTTCTTTACAAGTAAGTAATAAGTTTTGCTTTTTTTTTAAATATATACTTTTCAAAGTAAAAGTAATATATTTTTAATGAAAAATGATACTCTTCGACTCTAAAGTGTGATATTTTTTGCATAAAATGATACTATGTTAGGGGAACTACTAATGTAATTTTGTTACATTAAAGACATATACGTTTTAGAGTAAAAATGATACTTTATTAATTAAAAGTGATACTTTTGAACAAAGTTGTATATAACTTTACAAGTAAGTAATAAGTTTTGTTTTTTGTGAATATATATATATATATATATATATTTTAATTAAAAGTAATACATTTTTAATAAAAAAATGATATTTTTCGACTCTAAAGTGATACTATGTCAAGGAAACTACTAATGTAATTTTGTTACTTAACGTATACATTTGGAGTAAAAGTGATATTTTTTTAATAAAAAATGATACTTTTGAACAAGGCAACATATAACTTTGCAAATAAATGATCAGTTTTTTGTTCTTTTAAAAATATATAATTTTAAGAATAAAAGTGATAATTTTTTGAACATATATAAATAAGAGAGAATTAAGTTAAGAAATTAACTATCATTAGTATCTGATGATGCACCTTTAATTTTTCAAGCTATGCTTGCATTATCCTTCTCTCATAAAATCGAAAAAGTCAGGACGTACGTATATATATATATATATATATATATATATAGGATATGGATCAAATAGGTCCTCCTACTTGGGGTGAGTCCATGGGGACACATCCTAACCATAGATCAATAATTTTGGGTGGTCCAGATTTTTAGGGCTTTTTTATGTTTATTTTTTTTGTTTCAGCAATTAAAAAGGGTAGGGTGGTAATTTGGCACTTTAGAATCAGTTACTAAGATTTCATTCCCTCTTTCACGCGATTTCACCCACTCTTCACGCACACTCTCTCTCCAAATTTTCGCCTTCAAAAAAATTCTTTGTTGCTTATGTAGTATAGGGTTGTTGCTTATGTAGTTAATGTATGTGTGATGCATGTGTAGTGTATATTCATTGCTTATGTAGTATAGGCTTATCGCTTATGTAGTATGGGTTTGTTGCTTATGTAGTTAATGTATTCGTGGTGCATACGTAGTTTATATTCGTTGCTTATGTAATATAGACTTGTTGCTTATATAGTATGAGTTTGTTGCTTATGACTTGCTTATGTAGTTAATGTATCCGTGGTGCATACGTAGTGTATATTCGTTGCTTATGTAGTATAGACTTGTTGCTTATGTAGTATGGGTTTGTTGCTTTGACTTGCTTATGTAGTTAATGTATTCGTGGTGCATACGTAGTGTATATTTGTTGCTTATGTAGTATCAGATTGTTGCTTATGTAGTATCGGATTGTTGCTTATGACTTGCTTATGTAGTTAATGGTATATAAACCATGACACATCTACACAAGCAACAAATTACATCTTCATAAGCAAACTTTGAACTGAAGTCAAGCTCTAGCAACTATGGCAAATTGTCTGCAACATTTTTCACACAATAGTGCGTTGAAGAAGAATGATGAATGATTACACAATAGTGCATTGAAGAAGAAGAAATATGAGATTTGTTCACGTTGAATTTGACGTGAGATTTGCATAGATTGTGTGATCATAATGTGAACAGAATCCCATGAATATTGGGTAATTTTGTAGGATGACTAATTTACCCCTTTCTCTAATTACCAACATTTAATCTGAATTTTTAGCTCTAAAATCACAACCATTGAAAAATCTAGATATGTGGCTAGAATTGGTCCCTATGGACTTACCCTAAGAGGTGGTCTCATATAACCCTCTCCCTATATATATATATATATATAGGATTTAGATCAGGTGAGTCCACATATCTTAGGTGAGTACACGAGACCAAATCTGAGTCATTGATTTAATTTTTAAACGGTTAAGATTAATCAAGTTTTACTATTATTTAATATGTAACTTAATTTAAAAAAGGGCTTATTGGTAATTTTAATTTAAATCAATTTTTGGGAGGGAAATTATTTTTGGTAGTGGGCTAAATTTTAGGAACCGGTTATGGACGTGTAAATCCAAGATATTGCATATCTTTACAGTATTTGGTAAATGAATAGTCATTTCCTCCATTCCATCGTCTTCCACACTAAGTCTCTGCAAACTGGTCTCTCTACCGTCTTCCACCATTTTTCTCTGCAAAAAAATATCCTCTCTTCCACCATCATTCTTCGTGAAACAACCTCCATTAAAGTGAGAATTAAAAATCCCAAGTCCTAACCATACCCAACTTAACCCTCCGCGAAAAACCCCATCTCTTCAGTCGAAAAATCCCCAAATATTCGTTCGAGAATCAAACTCCTAAAATGAGGGCGAAAATCGACGTTGTTTTTCACGAGTTTCGTCTTGGAACTATTAGTTCATTTGAAGAACACACCAAAGTGTGTGAATTTTTTCCGAGCCGCAACAAAGTGTAGGTAGGGCTACTTTTTTTGTCTTTTTATTTTCGTATTTTTTTTATTTTTATTGCATTTTCCGAGCTGGCAACAGTATGAATTTTCCGAGCCGGCAACAGTGTGAATTTTTTTTCCGAGCCGGCAACAGTGTAGGTAGGGCTACCTTTTTTTTTTTTTAAGAATAAGATGATGAAAACAATATCGCTTATTATTTATGATAAATGTGCTTTCAATTGCCTATAAATGTGCTTATACGTACCAAAAGTATAAGAGGAAATGGTGAAAATTAGTATTTTCCTAGTTAGGACTTTGTGGTGTTTTTGGTTTAAATTGTCTTTATTATCTGGAAAAATGAAGTCTGGTAGAATTGGTTCTTATGGGATTTTTAAATACATTTTTGTTGCTGATAACTATGCATTTCCTATCTTTTTTTCTAAGTCTGGTAGTTTTGCATGTTGACGCTTTGTACTGCTTATTTGTGTTTAGAATTATGCTTACTCACATTCTATATAATGCATACTTATCTTATATAGTAAGCTTATTGGTGTTCAGAATTATGCTTACTCAAATTATATATCATGCTTACTTATCTTATATACTATGCTTAAGTCTGCTAGAGTTAGCTATTATGGGATTTTTAAATACGACAAATCCAAAATTGAATCCCTGTCAAGGATCATAAAAGATCATAAAGAACAATTGCTGAAAGATCAACAAACAGAATCTCGTTCGGTGAACAAACAAACATTGATCGAAGGATTCGTTGGGGACAAAACCCAGCTAGGCATTGTAGTGTTGCCGCCAACACAGGCCAAAAATAAGGGGAGCGGCATTCGAGTCAAAAGCCGACTTCAGAGTCAGAAGGAGAAATCAATAAAGGCTGGACAGAAAATGAAGAGACGTTGTGGGAAATGTGGAGAAATAAGTTCGCACAATAGCAGAACGTGCGACAAGTAGTTGATGTTTTTTTTTGGAGTGCATGTTTGAGACTGCTTATTAAAGCATTCGATAATGCTTATTCATTCATATTTTATCGCTTATTTTTTTAGGTTTATTTTAGATTATGTACTTATTTGTTTCATATACCTAAAATTTGTTCCTTGAAACTAAAAAAAAATGCATGTGCTCGATAATAAATATTGTGACTGCCTGTTTAAATTTTTTTACCTTGCACTTTGATTATTTACTAGCATATAAAATAACATGATATACATGCTTACAAAAACATTAAAATCTGCTTGCACAGCATTTGAATCATGTTTAAAACACACTTGAATACTGTTATATAGTATGCGATGCTTGATAAGTTATAATATTTGAAATAGTACTAACAAGACAATTGATTTCTGCTTACGCAACGTTTGAATTCTGCTTACGAAATATTTGCATACTTGAAATAGTTAAAACATTAAAATATTGCTTACAATACAGTTGATTTCTGCTTACAAAGAAGAAGAAGACTGGTTAAAAATATTTGGAGTAATGATATAAACATTATAACATACCATGAAAATGAATGCTTACAATAGAGTAACATTCTGCATATTTACCACTTGAATTCTGCTTACATAGGTACTAATCAAAAAAACATTCAAAACATCACTAAAAAGTACATCAAAAGACCAAGCCAAAATTCATCCCTTCTTTAGGAGTCAGATGTTCATCACATTCTCGGTATCCACCCGGAGATGAATCCGTTGTTATTTCAATCCGTTCTTTGCGAACACTTGCAATTACAAAATTGTCTCAACAAAAGAAATAAATAAGCAAGATTTTAAAAACACGTTAGCATAATGGTCTATTATTATAAGCAATGTTATACTCATATATAAGCAAAGCACATGATCAGAATAAATGGCGTCGTAATCAAATAATTTCAGTTCATACAACCTAAATAATGATCAATTAACCTGATCGGTTATAACACCGAACAAACGTGAGCAACATGGTTTATTCATGACAGCAAGCATTTCAAGCACATAAAAAATGCATTTTCGATCATATCATATACGTTTTTTAAAGAAAAAAATGGGGACGAAGAATTAAATTTCATGCTTCAGCTATATGTTCATAATTATAAGCATATTAGTATTCACAAATAAGCAATATTATGAATACGAATAAGCAACTTTCTGGGTTAATATGAAGAAAAAAAACGTGGACGAGGATCTAAATTTTAGGTGTTCAAAATTATGTTGATACGTATAAGCACATTTATAGGCAATTGAAATCACATGTATCATAAAGAATAAGCAACTCACTGGGTAAACATACACACACAAAAAAATGGGATGAAGATATGTCCTTTTCTGGACTACCAAGAAGTTCAAATTTGTAAGCATGTATTTTTCAAGTCATAAGCAATATTACAGACACTCATAAGCATATTGCTGGGTAATAATTACAAAAAAAAATGGAATGCATTGACCGAATCATTGATTTTAGGAAACATTACGAATCAAATTTTAAGGGGATTCAGTAAAAAATTGACAGTGAAAATAATTTCGAAGGCAAGAAAATGTGTTACCTTGTTCTTCATTAGTATTGAAGCTTTCTTCATATGTGTCATCTATTCTTTTCTTTCTTGATTCAAATGCAAATGACGAATTTTCATGAATTGGGAGACTATCTCGATTCTGAGAACGTTGGAGAAGGTGAAATGAAATGGACGATTTAATTGAATAACAGATTTGATTGACTTTGATTGTAACTCATCCTATTTTAGTGGGATTAACTAGATTTAGCTACCATAACTTATTATTATATGGACTAATCTACCCTCCTTTGGCTGTTTCGAATGACTTATCAGCAAATAAGCAGGATTAATCTCAGCCATTGAGATCAATTTATTTACGGCTTGGATCTGGTCCTACGTACTCATATAATAGGGGGGTCTTATATAACTCTCCCCGTATATATATATATATATATATATATATATATATATATATATATATATATATATATATATAGGGAGTAGATCATGTGAGACCACCCTCCTAGTTTAGTCCATAAGACTAAATCTATACCATCCAAATAGTACATCAATGGCCAATATATATTACAATATATACAGCATTTTATAAGTAAGTATACAAGAGAAGGGATAAAATAGGAATCCAGGAAATTAAATATAGTAACCGCTTCCTAAAAATTAGGGACGTGATTTTGTATTGATGACGTCCCCATAATCAAACGATTCACCTTTCCTTTCTCTCCCTTCCCATTCGAACCTACAAATTATTCAAATATGGCAACAAAATCGTGCAACAATTAATGAAAAGTATACAATTACACTAAACTAACTATACATTAAAACATTACTAAGTAACATAAACAATTAACTAAGTATACAATTACACTAAACTACCTGTACATTAAAACTTTACTAAGTATACATAAATATTTAACTAAGTATACAATTACACTGAATTACTTAAACGATTCACCTTTCCTTTCTCTCCCTTCCTATTCGAACCTGCAAATTATTCAAATATGGCAACAAAATCGTGCAACAATTAGTGAAAAGTATACAATTACACTAAACTAACTATACATTAAAACATTACTAAGTAACATAAACAATTAACTAAGTATACAATTACACTAAACTACCTGTACATTAAAACTTTACTAAGTATACAGAAATATTTAACTAAGTATACAATTACACTGAATTACTTATATAACTAAGTATACAATTCCATTGAACTAAGTATACAATTCCATTGAACTAAGTATACAAATCCACAGAACTAAGTATACAAATTCACTAAACTACTTACTAAATTACTGATATAACTAAGAATAATTCCACTGAACCAAGTATACAAATCCCCTGAACTAAATATACAATAAAACATGACTAAGTATACAAGTCCACTGAACTAAGTATACAATAAAACGAATGTTCACAAATAAGGCGGAAAGAAGTATCAATTTTGAAAAAAACGCTTTAAGTTGATGATTTTTCCTCCCTAAAAATCGGGTAACTGAAAAAGTAGGATTATGTTTCCTTAAAAATAGCTAATAACTGTCCAATTAACATAACTAATTAAATATAAAAGTACAATTATACCCTTATATGCCTAAATTAACTAAAATGATCTACACCATCCAAAATTTTAAATCAAGAGTCCATAAGTGTTCTTATGGACTAACCTAAAGGGATTGGTCTCATTTGAACCAATCCATATATATATATATATATATATATATATATAGAGAGAGAGAGAGAGAGAGATGGAGGGGGAGAAAGAGGATTGAAGAAGAAATAATGGAATAAAGAGGGTATTGATTGGAGAGAGAAAACTTTAAAATCTGAGGAATTTTAACATAATGGGTTTGGGTAATGGGGTAGTTTCAGCGGATAAGTTAATCTTAGCAGGTTGTGGGTAGAAAATTCGGGTAGCGGGTTTGGGGCATCGTCTCACGGATCTAGGTCTCATATAAGTTTTTGTGGAAAAAAAATCAAACTTTCAAATTTTAGATAATTCTTTTAGAGTTGACTATTTTCTCTTTATAATCGATTAAGCTCGTTCTTCTATAAAAATCCACTTTGTAATTTTCCAAAACATCTTGATTTTTTAATTAGCCCAAACCTCGGGGGAGCTTTGTAATTATCCTTTAAAAAAAATCTCCGATCAACCATGTCACAAGAAAGATTGAATGAGTTAGCTATGTTAACAATTGAGAAAGGAATAATTGAGCAACTTAATTATAAATACTTGATTATACTTTTGTCGCCAAAACTGTGAGACGAGTTGTATTTTAAATAATTATTTTGAACATGGTTTTCATATTACTTTAACTAATATTGTACATTATACAAAATTTATATTTTAATATTATTTTATGTTGTCCTTATTTTTTTTAAAGGGCCCATTTTAAATTTCTACTCGGGCAAAAAAATTGCTAGGCACGGTTTTGCACTAGGGGAAAGCTTCATCAGCTACTATTTTGTTTATAAATACAATCAAACTCCATCACACTATCTCAACATAGGGGTGGCCAAATAGAATCGAGAACGAAACCGTTAACCGATCAACGGTTCCAAAACCGAAATCGAAATCAGGTAAGCCGATTCTGGTTCCTTGCTCTGAAAAACCGTGGATCTGTCGGTTAGAATTGTCAGTGGAACCGACAGTTAAAACAACAGGTTTCAAGGTTAAAACCAACGATTTATTTTATTTTTTTGGTAAAAGTTTGCTAGAAGAAATGTTAAATGTTTATTATGATGTTTAAAATTTGTCACGTTTTAAAGCAAATGGTATGGGCAAACTACATGAATTTTGATACATCTATACTCTAATATCATATATAGACAGTTTAATATTATTATTAATATTAAGTACACAACTTAATTGAATATTAGGAACCGGGTACCAAATCAAAACCGAAACCGTATTAAAGTACACAACTTAAATGAATATTAGGAACCGGGAACCAAACTAGAACCGGAACCGTCGGTTCTGATTTTGGAACTGGAACCGTCACTACACCATAAATGACATTAGGTAACACTCGAAAAATGTTACCTAATGGCCATAAAATGTTCCTATAGACAATAGGTAGCACTTTTATGGCGCTATTCTTGCCGTCTTTACCTATAGTCAAATGTATCACTTTTATTAGCTTTTAGTAACACTTTTTCTAAGTGTTACATTAAGTTTTCTATTGGTAACACTTTGAAGCAATATTTCTAAAGTGTTACATATGAATCTTATGTAACACTTTTTTGTAACACTTTTTATATTTGTAACACTTAAAAAAATACTTCTAAAGTCTTACATATGAATCTTATGTAATACTTTTTTTGTAGCACTTCGTAGAAATATTATTTTTTGCCACCAAGTAGATTCGAACCCACGACCTGTTATGTATGGAAGTGGCAATTTGCCACTAAGCTAAGTTGATTCTTATTACAATTTTTGCTTTGTTTTATATATACACATACACACAAACACACACACACATATATATATATTATATGTATATATAATATATTTTATATCATAAAGATTATATTTTATAATATATGTATTAAATTATATTATACATTGTATATATCAAGTTTTATATTGTATAGTATATAGTTTGAAAATTATATTATATTATATATTAAAGGACACAACAAATTAATAATATCAAAAATATATAAAATAAATTTATCGACTAATAAATATTCAATCGGTAAAAATAAAAAATATATAAAAATATAAAATTAATTTACCGACAGATAAAAAAGTTCTAACAGTAAAAAAATTAAATAATAAGAAAATAACGAAAAAATAATTTACCGACGAAAAAAATTCCTAAGTAATTACCGACAACATCAATTTTCATTGGTAATTTTTTTTAAAGAAGTAAAAAAAAAGGTTAACGATGAAATTGGTCTCCGTTAGTAAAAATTAAAAAAATAAATAAATAATAATAATAAAATATATACATGCGCATTTTCCGTCGGTATTAAGACGGAATTAATTGTCTTCGTAAAAAATAAACGCAAAACTAAAATACTTTGTAAAAAGTAAACAAAAATTCAGTTAAAAAAACAGAGTACATGATGTCTACAATTTTTAGGTTTGGTGACATCAATTAATTAAATAAATCTTTGACATGATTTAATGATAGTTATATAATTTTGAGTTACTAAAATATAGCTTAAAAAGTGTTGCAATCAATAAAATATATTGTTGCCAAGAGTGTTTCTTAAATAAAGCGATATTTATTTGCGTTACAAAAGAAATAACAAAAACAAAGTGATACTTAAAATGTGTTACTTATATAAAAATTTTACATATAAGCGTTACATATTGATAAAAGTGTTACCTATTTACGTTACAAAAGAAATAACAAAAAAAAGTGATACTTAAAAAGTGTTACTTATATAAAAGTGTTACATATAAGTGTTACATATTGATAAAGTGCTACAAAAGTGTTACATAAATATTATAATGTAAAAAGTGTTACAAACATGTGTTACATATGTACCTTATGTAAAAAGTGCTACAAAATTTGTGTTACCTAATGTCATTTATGTTGTAGTGCGTGAGGCAACGGTTCCAGTTTCGGTTTCTACAAAATGAGGAACCGGAACTGGCGGTTTTGGAACCGAAACCGACGGTTCCAGAACCTTCGCTACCCCTATCTCAACATAAATTAATCTTCCAAAGGCCCTGTTAATTATGGGTAAATTAACTTGTGGTGCACCGGAAATCAATTTGATGCAAAAGAGCCGTTTTGAATTTATTTATTTATTTGTTTTTGGCTAATGACGGAAAAAAGTTTCTTTTAATTACCTTCCTCAAGCCATCCATGGTCATAGTGATTTTCAGATTATCATCATAGATATGTACTATAAAATTGATTTACAACATATAAAAATGTTAATATTTAGTTATATAGTACTTTCATTTATTGGATTGACCAAATATTAAATATTTATTTGGGAGGCGCTATTTGCACCCCCTTTTCTTATAAATACACCCTCTCTCTATTTCACAAAATTAAAATAACTTAAAATGGCATACCCTTACTATAAAAAAATTCTAAATACACTCAATATTTTTTTTTATCAGATTTTTTTCCTTCCCTAGGCCTATGTGATAATTTTTTTCCCGCTATGATGCTGTTTTAATTATAGCATTAAGTGCGGAAATATGTCATTTTTGATAAATTGATGGTTTTATAGGTTGGGTTCGAAATGATGTTGTAAATTTTGGGTGTATTTAGATTTTTTTTAATAGTAAGGGTATAATAATCATTTTAAGTAATTCTAATTTTGTAAAAATAGGGAGGGATGTACTTATAAGAAAAGGGAGTGCAAATATCGGCTCCATAAATATTTATATCACTTTCCTTAAAAAAAATATTTATATCACTCAATTTAAGTTCTTAAAAACGGTAATTCTGAAAACACAAAAACTCTGTCAGACCGTCTAACGGGTCTGACCTGTTAGACGGATCTGACCCGCGGATCCGGTGGCATTTCCGTAATATTAGCAGTGGTGTTTTATTAGTTTTCAGGGAGCACATGTATTATCAGTCATTCTGAAATGTATTAGTCGTCCTTCTAAAAAGTATTAGCAGTTCTTCTGAAATGTATTAGTAGTTTCCTAAAGAGGTTTTTAGTATTTCTCTTGAATATACTCCCGAATGTATTAGCAATCCCTCAAAAAGTATTAGTAGTTCATCGAAAAAGTATTAGTAGTTCCTTGAAATAAATTAAAATTTTCTCACGAAATGTATTAAAAGTCCTTCTGAAAAGTATTAGTCATCCTTCTAAAAAGTACTAGCAGTTCTTCTAAAATGTATTAGTAGTTCACTGAAGAGTTTTTTTAGTATTTCTCATGAATATACTCTCGAAATGTATTAGTCGTCCTTCTAAAAAGTATTAGCAATTCTTCTAAAATGTATTAGTTATTTCCCTGAATATAATTAAATTTTTATCCCAAACTATATTAACAGTCCTTATGAAAAGTATTAGTTGTCCTTCTAAAAAGTATTAGCAGTTCTTCTGAAATGTATTAGTAGTTCCCTTGAATATAATTAAATTTTTCTCCCAAAATGTATTAACAGTCCTTCTGAAAAGTATTAGTCGTCCTTCTAAAAAGTATTAGCAGTTCTTCTTTAATGTATTAGTAGTTCCCCTGAAAAATATTGTTTTTTCCCACTGAAATGTTTTTAGTAATTTTCCTGAATAGTATTAGTTTTTCCAATAAAATGTATTAGTAGTTCCACTGAAAAGTATTAGTTGTTACGTTAAAAAATATTAGTTTGTCTCTTGAAAAGTAAGTTAAATGAAATATTCCTTAGCCCCTATTCCTGAGCCCCATCTATAAAAAATCTTCTAAGCAAATGCATGTAAATGGACTTATTTATGTACTTATTTGTTGACTAATACACAATAATTATTGAGTTTTCTTCAAAATTCCATACAAGAGAAAAAATAATTTTTTAAATAATGCACCTACTTGTTTTGAGGTTTTACCTCTTTCTAATGCCCTGTTGTTAAACTTGCGTCAAAATAATTACGTACCTCTGTCTACCTTCAATTTTGATTGGAACTCTCTATTTTTTCTGCAGCTTTACTCAACTACACCAACCTTAATTTGATGGAATCAGATACATGCAAATATATATATAACAAATAGAGAAAAAGGAAAGAAGATTCCCGATTTAATGGAAGAAAAAAGAATGATATGAGGAAGACTTTTAAGAGAGAGGGGGAGAGGAAACACGCAGGAAATGAGAAAGAAGGAAGGAGATTTGGAGCAGATATCATTTTTTTCTTTAAAGATCCGAATTAAGGTGTTGGGGATCCGTCTAACGAATTTAATCCGTTAGACCGTGTGACAGAAGACTAGCTCTTCTGAAAATAATACATAAGGAAATGGGGAATTATTATATAATTATGTTGTTATCTGTACTTTTCATCTTTTTCTAGTTGGTTTGATAATCACTCTCAAAAGTCAAAGGTCAAAACCCTCAATTCTGGGTCTTCTCTTAAACCCTTCTTCTCAAAGCCCTGGTCACTGTTCAGATTTCCCCACAATGCAAATCGCAAGCATAATTACAAGATCGAAAGCACGGTCTATCGCCTCCGGTTACCTTTTAGGCAAATTCTCCTTACTTTCGGAATCTCTATACAGCGTTAAAGCCCCTCTTCGAGTTTCTTCATCTCCACTACCGCCTAATATCAGTAGTACATTTCCCCAGACATTGGGCTTCGACCGCGCCTACCACGACGGCAGGCCCAGAGGGCCTTTGTGGAGGGGCAAGAAACTCATCGGAAAAGAGGCCCTCTTCGTTATACTTGGCCTGAAGCGATTGAAAAACGATGACGAGAATCTCGATAAATTCATCAAAACCCACGTGCTCAGGCTTCTCAAAATGGATATGGTTGCCGTTCTCACTGAACTCGAACGCCAAGAGGAGGTTTCTCTTGCTGTTAAGGTGGTTTGATTTTTGGCTGTACTTTGTGCTTCGCTATTTGTACCTTGATTGCCTGTGGGTTTCCCCTTTTTCTCGTCTATTGGAGTTACATAGCTAAATAAATGTTTATGCTTCATGTTCTGATGTGCAATTCACTTTTCGTGCATCCCTTGTTTCAATGCTTGTACCTTTTGGGGTTTTGTGTGAGTAAGCCTGATAGTCCATCAACTATGGCTTTGTCTAACCTGGCATATTTGTGTAAGCTGAAATTACCCAAAAATCAATGATGTTGAATTTGAACATGTACGATTATGTTAAGCTCCTCCCGTTACTTATTCTTTAAATGTGGGCGACAAAATCATCATACCTGATTTACGTTGGACGCCGAACAATTTGTTAGTTGCATTGTTTACGGGAGTGTGCTTGGTTGCTACTCAAGTTTTGGGCTTTAGGGAGCACAGAAATTGGAAATTGTCAAGTTCATGAAAGCTCTTCCAGTTTCATGTTGGCTTGTATTTACTGGAAGACATCAACTCTGTCCGTGTTCCATTATCAACTTGTCTTTTTAAATTGTTTAATAGCGTCTAATTTTCTCTGGAAATCCACTAATAGTATAATGATATGTTTTGCCTATTGTAATTTGTGGGTGTTTTCAGATGTTTAGGGTGATTCAGAAACAAGACTGGTACAGACCTGATGTTTTCCTATACAAGGATTTAATTATTGCATTGGCTAGGCGCAAAAAGATGGATGAAGTCATGGAGCTGTGGGAAAATATGAAAAAGGAAGATTTATTCCCTGACTCTCAGACGTATACTGAAGTTATTCGTGGTTTCTTACAATATGGTTCTCCTGCTGATGCCATGAACATTTATGAAGATATGAAAAAGTCTCCAGATCCTCCAGAGCAATTGCCATTTAGGATATTATTGAAGGGCCTTTTGCCGCATCCCTTATTGAGGAACAAGGTCAAACAAGATTTTGAAGAAATTTTTCCCGACCAACATGTTTATGATCCTCCGGAGGAGATTTTCGGATTACGATGAGGTTTGTGTTTTCTCAACAATGCAATATGTTTCTACTTTTGAGGCTTCTTTTGTTTCCTAATAAACCTGGATTGAATATGGCTTCCACACAACCTCTAAGAATACTTCGATCTTTTATTTATTACAAACAGTTTCTATTGCGATATCATTGCTGAGAGTATTTTCCTTAGGTTGTTGGGGTCTCTTTGTATTACATAATTTCATGGTTAAAGTTGATAATAAGTTTAGTCCATTTCAAAGACTCAAGATTTTTATACCATTCTAGTATGTATTTGCTGTTTGAAAAATTATTTTTGTATTAATTTGTGTTTTGGTTGACTTAGTTTATTTGTACACCTTATTAAACTTTAAGTTACTGTTCGAGTTTCCTGAAACTCGTCCATGTATAGGTCACACTCACCAAACACCATTACTGAATCTAGTAAAGTTTGAAATATTTACTTTTACATAGCAAATAAGCAAAATGAATGAACTGGTATATATAAACAAGGCAAGTCGTTTGAGATACGTGGATAGAATGATATGAAACCTGCAAGATCACTCTCTTCAGAAAATGAAATAGGAAATATAGGAAATCTTCCAAAATTAGCGGAAAAATAACACAGGAAACCCTTTGGATTTTGTATGATTTTCTTGTGTCTTTTCTTGGAAGTTAGATTCTCACATTTCTCCACTCCGAGTGTTCACTGTAATTGTTTTCAGGATTTCGGAGTGCTATAATCTGCTGGAGAAAATTGGACTTGCTTGAAGCTGGCTAACAAACGCGTCTGTTCCAACTTCCAAGCATAATGGACTTGAAGTTGCTTCAGGTTCATCATAAAACAAGGTGAGATTCCTGAGGTATTGCTTATTGAATGAGCACATCCAAATGTTGCCTTTAATGTGTTTTTTTTGTGATATGTGGTCAGTAAGGAGCAACATTGTGGATATCTAATATATCCAATGTTTCTGCAGACAAAAGTCCAGAACAGTGTCAACATGCTGAAGTAGATTTTTAGTTTTTCCAGTAATTATGGACTTAATATTTTTTATAAATTATTCGAGACAGGTTACTTTAAATGAGTGGTTACTTGTCTCTCTAGATTTATAACATTAGGTTTTCCAGAGAGAGAGAGAGCTGCCCAGTCTAGGCGAAATTGATGTAATATTGAGAACCAAATGGTACTAGCTGTCTTAATTATGTGGTGTTGGTTAAATTCCATCTTATTCCTGAAATTTGGTCTAGTTACAAGTTGTGTAGTAATTTTTTTTAGCAAAGAGGCCAAATGATGGTCATGTTCCATGACCTACATGTTGATTTTACAATATCAATCATGTAATGGAACATGACTAGAGCAACTATATCAACTCATCGCCGTCTCATCGTATTTTCCATGCAAGTGGAAAAACCTATGATGCTGATGGTTTTGGAATTTCATCTCATTTCTCCTTCGTATGAAGGTTGCGTCAGGAAGGGCATCCGGCGTAAAACTTTGCCACTTTGCTTTTTGTGTGAATTTGTAGTGTTAACTAATTTAGACAATTAATTGACACTATAAACTTCACACCACCGACCCCACATAGTGGGATAAGGTGTAGTTGATGATGATGATGATGAAAGAGGCCAAATGATACCAGATGATTATGTCTTGAAATTAATATCCTATTCTATTTTTAACCTGAAAAGGAGGGAAGAATAAATGAATCCAGTGATGAAGAGATTACCCTCCTGGAGGAACACTTATTTTAGCTTGTAAATTCTGCAGTCGAATGAATCAGATAACTACACAGATCTTCTATTCCATAACTTACATACAAGATGTTCTAAACATACATGTGCTATTCATGTAGTGTATTGGAATACCATATAAACATAATGAAATAGATGATCTGATCGGGATAAACTAGTATTGGACTATTGTGCCTGATTAAACCTTTCCACTGTGATGAAGTCGAAATGACATAATCAGCTTGAGATTATGCAAGTCCAGGCCATGTAAAAACAACTCTCTATTTGGATTAATAAATTTGAAGTAAGGATTTCAAATCCATAATAATAAATTCGTTGAGCTTGTTTGGATGATCTCTTCATATGATGGATTTCAAATTCATAAGCTCCTGTTTTAGGTTATTTCTCTAGTAATTTTGGTAGATTTCAGATTCATCTTATGTCCAATAATTTGAAATCATTTCTCCAAATCCTCCACTCAAATTCATATCCTTCCATCCAAATGCAACATAAAAGCTTACAAAAACCCAGAAAGAAAAGATTATACTATATATATGTCATAGGTTAAACCAGTTGCCAAATACCGAGGCGTTCGCCTCAACCAGAACAGAAAAGTATTGTTCATGGATCATATTTACATACATTTCTACATAACACAGCATCAGATTTAACAAGCAAAATGCTAGGAATCATAGGCAGGGGGCAGAGTACAAAAAGCAGAAACCCACATTTTGCATGGAGGAGAAGTATAAGGCAACACCAAAGACCTGCACAAGGGACAGGTAAATTGACATCTATCAAGCCATTTCTCCATGCATTCCTTGTGAAATAAATGCCCGCACCTCGGCAATATGTTCACCATTTCATCCTTCTCAAACACCATCAAGCAAATTGAGCACATTTCTTCTTCTTCTTCATTATTTACACCCCCTCTGTTTTTGCTGCTAAATTTCAAATCTTGAAAACGTGAAACCCGTAGGCGATCCAGCTCGGGGATTGGAGTCCCTTCTACGTGGGCATTTTCCAGGTGATTATTTTGGTTCATAAAACATGAGAAAATTTTAAGAATTGACTGAGTTGTTTGGCGGAATGGGATAAATATGCAAGTGTAGAGGATTAAGGTAATAGTGCATAAATGGGATTCTGCATATATACAGATCATTTTTTTTCTGGCTTTTTCTTTTCCCTAATTCTTTTGAGATTTGGATTTGAGTTTATGAAAAGTGAAAACAAAATATGTTTAGGAGTGATGGAAAATGGGAGGTGGGCTTGGGTTTATATATGGCGCAGTGGCAATCATGGTTCACAAGTCAACTGAAATTTCTTGGTTTTTCCAAATATATCTTATGGGGCTTCTAATACTACTATTAGTTATACTATTGACTTTTGGAGATGCTGAGAGACTGTTTATTTATACATAATATATATTTTATATTTATATATAATTGGGTGCTTCCATCGACTACAAAGTTTTGCGGGAGTGGTGGAAGGCCGGCGCCGACCCTACATTCCCGCCGCTAAACTCTTTCTTTCCACCTCAAGAACAACATGCATTAACCATGGTTATTTAAGCTATTTTGAAATTCAACATGAAAAATTTAACTTGGTGGATCTTCTTAAGGCAAAAACTTGCATGAGACGGTCTCACGGATTTAGATCCGTGAGACGGAGCTCTTATACAAAGTTTTAAAGGTTTTTTTTTTCAGATTTTATTTTTCTTAGGGTTTATATTTGTTTTTTTAGGGTTTATTTTGTTTCTTGGGTTTATTTTTAATTGATTTGGTTTTCTAGGATTTTTAGTTTTTTTAGGGTTTATTTTTTTATTTTTTGGGTTTATTTTTGTTTTTCGGGTTTATTCTTCATGGTTCATGTTTTTAGGGTTTATTTTTGTTTCTTCATGGTTTATTATTATTTTTAAATTTATTTTCATGGTTCATGTTCTCAAGACGGAGCCCTTAGGAGGTTCGTCTCGCGGATTTAGATCCGTGAGACCGTCTCACAAGAGACTTGCTCTCTTCTTAATTGTCTATCTTGCCCAGTTTCCCACACACCAAAAAAGAAAAAAAAATTGAGACTACGTTTAATTTTTATATTTTAATGGGAAAATAATATATATAAATATATAATTAGGTAACTTTCTTTTCATTTTAATCTTTTATTTTATTTGTTTACCAAAATTCAAGATCCAAACTTAACATTAGAATGTGTAGCTATATAACTTGACTGATAAATTTTGGAACAATAGACAGCGGATAGCATCAGTTTGGGTAATTATCGGGAAATACATTTTAAAATTTAGTACTCCTATCTTTTTTTAGTAGGGTACTAGAATAACACCCGTTTGTAACACGGGGTTTGTCCAAAATTAAAATTTTAGTGTCAAAAATTTATTTGTATTAACTATAGGAGATCCAAAATACTAATTGGAAATATAAAAGAAATTCAAAAATTAGAAGAGTATTATGCAAATAGTTCACTTCAAATTCTAAAAAACTTCGTTGTGAACTACATCATCCATTTCCAAGTGTGCCATTTTTGTCACAACAAAGAATTTTCAAACCCCTTCTACTCTTAACTCTTGATAAAGCTACATAAAGTTGCCTGTGAGATTGTGATAAAATTCTTTATATTTGAGATTATAATTTATCTTTTAGAGTTGAAATTGTGAGAAATTCTTTTATTTTGGTATTTATATTTTATCTTTTAGAGTTGAGATTTGAATTCCGTAGAAGCAAAAAATCAGAAACTAAAAGGTGCATATAAATAAATTGGTTTATTTTAATTTTAATTGTTGGGTTCGGCTCATTTATATCTATGTTGAGCTTATTTAATTTGATTATAATTTGGTTTGAATTATTTATTTAATTGTGAATACAACTGGTTAGTGGGTCAAATCTGGATTTAATAAGAGTAATTTGAAATATACGTTGGAGTTCGCATAAATCGGAAATTAAAGGTGCATATAAACCAAATATATTTTTGAAAGATGATTGTTTCAAATGATAGCGTAGATAAATCCTTGATATTAGATTACTTCTTATCTTTTAAGTTGTTATTATCTTTTAAATTTGTAATCTTTTAAGTTAAAAGATTCAAAAATATATTATAAATTCACTTTTAATTTGTAGACTGTTATGCCACATGAATAATTATAATAAACATGTGAAATTGAGATAATGAGGAGTTGATACATGTCAAAATTAATGAGGTGATGACATGTGTCAACTTTATTTTTCCTTTTAGTATATAGGGTTGATAAGTTGTATTCGTTTTAAATTTAAATAAAGTCTCGAAAAAGCCATAGTCGTACCTGTTCAATATCCAATAGGGTGTAAATCCAGGAATCTTGTTTCTCAGGATATATTATTATATTACTTCTCAGGAAATTAGTTTTGATTACTGGAGTATCCAACTGTTGCTACAAGATAGTTATTTGTTCAGCTTCTCTCGTATTCTGACTTCATTATAACCAGGCAGTTTTATTGCCAAATTCATGCACCAGATTTATTTTCTATTGTGATTCTTTGTTTCAAAATTTTATTCTATGATTAAGTGTAACTTTTATTATAATAGAATAGTTAAATATCTGCTTCAGAAAAAAAAAAAGAATAGTTAAATATGTTAACATTTATTAGGTTAACTTAGTTAAATATGCCTAAGCGCCGCACCGATCATTCGGGGGGACTGCGAAGAACTGGGCAGGTTGCATTCCTCCTGGACGTTTCATGCAGATTCAATTGATTCATGCCCGGGTTCCTCGCTTCAGGATTGTTGTTTGGCTATGTCCTGAATTTCCTTTGGTCAAGCTGAACATAGATGGTTCATTAGATCGTGACTCAGCTTGCTGATAGAGGAGGTCTAATACGGGATCATCATGGGGAGCTTCCTAGTTCTTTCTACATGCCCCTTCAGGCTTTTTCGAGCTTTTATGCTGAGATACATATATTACAGTTTAGCTTACAAATGGCAGTGCAGATTTCTACATATGTACGGATTGAGTTAGACGTCGCTGTCATTGTAACATTGATTCATTCGGGCTCTTGGCAGATTCAACATCCATTCATGCGAATTCAACAGTTACTTTAGGGTATCAAATTCTCTGAATTTCCCACATTCTACGCGAGGGTAACCAACCGGCAGATTTCTTGTTGGATGTGGCCTGATTACCCGACCCTATTCGACACATTTTCCAGCCTATCACTACTCCTAGGCATCTCCTAACTCTTGTTCGGATGGATCAGCTAGACTATTTGTCTTTTAGAATTTGCTAGACTTGATCTATGTCTAGTTGTATGATTTCATTTGGTATAATCATTCAGTTATTTTTAGATATGTTTAGGTCGTTCTTTTGTTGTTTTGAGGCTTGATTGTGCTAAAAGGCCCAGGCCTTTAGCTTGATTTGGTCAGAGCGTTGGTCTTATGACCTAAATGTCTTTCCAACATTTATTTTGTTGATGCCTTTAGACTAGAGATGTCAATAAGGGCTGGGCCCTGAGGGCCGACCCTAGTTCGGCCCTAAAAATCTAAGGGTTAGGCCTATATTTCATAGGCCTTATAACATGAGGGTTTTTTAGTCTGACCCTAATTGGCCCTAGGGCTGGCCCTTAGGGCTTTTTTCCTGATAAATTTTTTGTATTTTATATATTTATATTCAAAATTTATGCTTGTAATAATATTAATCTATTATTTGATCCCATTTATCAATTACCATTTTTCTTAACAAATTATCAAATTTGATCTTTGATCTCATTTGTAATGTAGTCTTACTAAATAACTAAGTAAATACAAAATTAAAGTTGGTATGTAATTGGTAATGATTATTTAGTACGTTAATAATTATAAAGAACTAAAATATATTTGATATAGAATATGTGATTACTAAAATAAAAATGACAAATTTTGAATATTTTAATCCAAATGGAATCTAAGAATTACATGACATTATTTTTATAAAATAAGAAATTCGCAAGTTAATTTTCCAATCATAATGTAATGTTATAATTTAGATGGAATAAATTCATCAAAAATATAAAAAAAAAAAGTTATAGGGCCAGCCCTGGCTTA
Organism: Rehmannia glutinosa; assembly: GCA_016081115.2. Lineage (NCBI taxonomy): Eukaryota > Viridiplantae > Streptophyta > Magnoliopsida > Lamiales > Orobanchaceae > Rehmannia > Rehmannia glutinosa. The sequence goes on along the minus strand of JABTTQ020002392.1, from coordinate 98,377 downwards.
TGAGTTCAGGGTTTTTTAGCCCTAGCCCTTAAGGGTTAGGGTCTCTTAGGGCTAGAGCAGGGACGGGATGGGCCGGCCCTTATTGCCTTATTAACATCTCTACTTTAGACTATTTTGACTTATCTTGATTTAAAAATAGAACTCAGGACCCAAAAGAAAAAAACTTCAAAACTCATACCCACCAAATCGTTTGAGATAATCTGAATCATTAAGGGTATGTTTGGTTAGCATTCCCCAGAAGTTTTGTGCCAGCTCTCCCTTAATGAGCCAAAGCGACATCCACCCTTGCACAAACATATCTGCTTCGTTTTGTTAAACTATTACCAACCACGTGGGAATGGAACGCACGCCATTCGCGGACCACCTTAAATTAAGCTGTAATTAATTATGCAGACAATATTGTCTTTTACAGCGCATCGAATTTCAATCTGATGATACGTTGAGATTCTGTTGTTTTGCACCATTTCATGCTAATAAGTTATAAACTTGTCTCTTTTTATTCTTTAATCTATATAATGCCAGATAATGTATTGATTATCTCTTTTCTTGTGGATCTTTTCGGTCAATCTAGTTAGGTAAATTATGGGTTAAAAGTTTTGTCCCGCGATTTCCGGTGCTAATTAATTAAAGGTGTGCTTTTACGGATGGTTGCAAATTAAAGAGATTTGAGTAAGATTTGTTTTGTTCATGAGAGTGATTACGTGATTACGTGATTTGGTTGTGATTTTTGGTCTAAAAAATTATAATGGGCAGTGGGCTCTCCAGATTTGAGTAAGATTTTTTTTTTTTTGATCTGAATATTATGAGTGTAATTACGTGATTTGGTTGTTTTTTTCCGTCTAAGATTGTTGCTCGAGGTGTAAACAAACAACGGGTTCATTTCGATTTCGATAGACCGAATTTTGAAAAGAATTACAAAATTGATTAAAAATAAAATTATTTTTATTTTATTGACTGTTTCTAAATTTTAGTAGGTAAACAATACATAATAGTATAATATATACAAACAATTCATATAAATATATAGAGTTAATAATTAGATATTTGGTACGATATGATAAATCATAACCAAAAAAAAAAAAATCAAACCGAACACCGAATTTTCGTAAAATTAAAACTGAATTTTACATACTGAATCACCAGTTCTAACAGCTTGATTTAGTGTTATAAATGAACAGAGCGTTTGACAATAATTCGTGAACAAACTCGGATAGCGTTCGTTTATGTTCGTTTATTTTTAGTTAACGAGCATATAATGAACAAATTTTAGGGCTCATTTAATAAACGAACAGAGCTTGAACAATTGTATACTCGTTTATTAATAGCTCGTGAACAATTTCGTTTAGTGTTCGTTTATAAAATCTTCATGAACATGCTCACATAGCTTATTTTTTAAATTGAGGTTTTAAATAGGAGTTAAATATAAATATTGAAAAGTTGAAACATATATAATTCCAATAGTATTGCATAATATAATTAATAATTTTATATAATATGAAAAAAAATTAAAGTTGCAATATTAAAAAATTATTATTAACATATGAAGTAAAATTGAAATTGTTCACGAACATGTAATGAACACGAATTTGTCAAATATATTTTTGTTTGTCCATTGTTCGTGAATAAAAAATCAATGTTCAAGAACACACAATAAACACGAACGCGTTCACGAACAAATTCAAACAATAAATAATTTTATCAAACGAACACGAGCAAGGTTTTCAAAATTTGAAGACAACTCAACTCGAGCTCATGTAAAATTAAACGAACAATTGTTAAATAGACTAAAGCTCAATTTGAATCATTTACACCCCTAGCTCGATTTGATTGGTTTAGCAAATCTTGACACTCTCAAATCGGTTTAGCGAATTATGACACCCCGGTGAAATTTTGCCAAGAAGTTGATGGATCAGTTCATATTGGATTCCCTGAGGCCCCGTTGCCAAAAAGATGATAGATTAGTTCATTTTGGTTTCCCTGGGGCCCCGTTTCCTCCATTTCGTCTCAACCTTTCCCTTGTTTTCCTTAAAATATAACCGATCTCTATCTTCTGTGGCAACAGTAGCCCAATTTGATATTTGGATCTGCACCATATTTTATTAGCAGCGACGAGTACCAAAATCTTAGCCCATATATATATTTCTCTTGTTTGCATATGGGATATGGATTCAGTGGCCCATTTAAAATTTACTATTTGGGCATCTGTCAAGCTCACAGAAGCGGCACAAATATCCAATTGTTAAACTTGAGAAAGATTGGGTGTTTGGAATGTGAATACCATACGCAAATATGGGGTCCGCACCAATTGGAATTTTGTTCCGCATGGCCCAACCTGCATTTTCATATGAGCTCTGCTAAAAACGCCCAAACTTTAGCGAGCTAGACTTGTTGACAACTTGACAGTTGACACCCTTAATAGTTAATAGATCTCGGTACGTAATCTTCGACTTTTGTGCTAAGGTATTATCATAAATTGAATTATTTGGAAATAAGTACACTAAACAATGGGATCAACCTTGTGCTCCAGTAGTTGAGATGTGTGTTGAAAGGACGAATGACCCGAATTCAATCTCATACGAGTGCATGTGTCCCCTCCCCAAGTACCCCCAATTATACTAAAAAAAAAGTACACTAAGCAATCGTCAATAAAAGAAAATTGTCTATATTTTTTACATAAGTGTATTTAACTATTTATAAAATAAACTACAAATTTTCTTCCTCTACCTGGCCAACCCTTTGGTGTAAGTAGAACTGTCAATTTTGGCCCGATCCGGTAAAATGGCCGGACTAGGCTGCGTTTTCTTAGGCCCGAAATGAGCAAGTTTTTGGGCCTGGCCATTAGGCCCAAAAAACTAGGCCGAGGAATTGGCCCGATTTTTCTTTTGTATTTTCGTGGGATGGGCTAAGCTCCCAAAATAGTGGCCCGGTTACTGTTTAGTCCGGAAGGCCCAATTTTTTACTTTGGCCCGATGACCCGGCTCAGCCCGTTAGGTGTAAGTGGTAACTACCACTTGCGTACACCTTCTTGATTACAATTTTACTTAAATTAGAATCAATTATCACTATGTTGACACTTGACAGTTACTTGTCACTATTGGGCGCTGGCTTAGTTCCATTTCAATAATATACGATGCTTTTTTTCACTTTCTAGAAGAGTACAGTTTTTTTTTTCTTTTTGACAAGGCGTAGAAATTTGTCCTGAAAAGCATTAGCCATTATTGATCGTATGTCATAATCGAATTTTCCCCATGGAACCAGAAATCTTTAATTAGTCGTAATCAAATAATTTTCATCTAATTATCAATCTATAAATAAATGTTGTGTGAAAAGTATCTTCCTCATTTGCTGCCATTAACAGCACGCAGACTTCCCATATGAAGGGGTCCCTCTTTTTCATAGTTTTGGTCCCGCACGTGCATGTTTTTCTTCGATTTAGACTTTCCGTACCTCCAAATTTGAACTTAACATCTCTGACTTGGAATAAAATTCCCACGCCCATTTAGGTAAGGTACTGTAAAACATTATGTGACAGGTTGACAGCTACTAAAAGAAAATTTGTATATGGATGGTGAAAAAGGTCATATAAAATGAATTAAGATAATCAATAATAATATTTGTACAGTTTCAAGGGAAATTTACAAAAAAGGGAACAAAAAAGGAAAAAAAACCCTGAGATTTGGACTAATTACAAAAAACCTATAGATGTTTTAAAATTACAAAAGCCTCCTCAGATTTGATGTTGGCTTAATGTTTAAGAATGTAACTGTAATATTTCTATTATGATATAATGGTATTTGAAATATTTTTGCTTATGAAAGGGGAAAATATAAGACAAAATCAAATTTTAAGGGTTCGTTTGTAATTATCAAAAACCTCTAGGTTTGTTTTGTAATTATCCCGAACTTAAGTATTTATAAACTTATTACCTTTAATTTACTTCAATTTTTCTTTTGCTCAATCAAAATTTAATTTAGAAATAATACTATTAAGATTTTCTAAAAATATTAATAATTATATATAATAGTCTTTTTATGTTTGGGGTGGGATTTTAAAATAAAATATCCATATTCAAACCAAAAATATTTACGCTGTCAAAATTTGCCCCAATTAAGACGAATAGGAATTTGACCGAATTGCAATCCTTCAAATTGAGCCCTTCTACAGTACTCGCTTGATATATTTTGGGTAATATAAAAATTTGTAGTTGAAATCGTGATAACAACCAATAATATTACCGCCAGCCCTCCTACGACTTTGAAGAAGAAAATTTATTTGTTTTTTTTTTTTATTTCAAATTTACTTTAATTTTTTGCCTCAATTAACGGTGGGTGGTTATATTAATCAATACATATTTGCTCTGGAAATACGCAAACAGGATTGGCATTATCATCAGCCATTAGTTAAAGATTGAGCGTCCACACAAATTAAGGTTTATGTGTTAGGCCACATATTTAATCTAATAAATTGATAAGATTAAAGTGGCTATATTTGCAGCAATGGCATTCTCGCTCCATATAAAATCTCACCAAGCAAAGGTGTTGCCTCGATTTACTGGAACTTCAGAAATTCCAGTGGCGTCGCTTTCACCTTTTATAAGGGTGTTGACCGCGGTTCGAACCCAGTATATTTCAGTTTGTTTGAAATTTATCCCCTCCCCTCCAACCAGTACTCCCAACTTATTAAAAAAAATGTGTTGTCTGACTTTCATCCTTAATAACTCCTTCAAAACTTTGGACTTGACAAAATATATTCATGTTGTATATATGCATTTTTTTACTTTGTAATCTTTCCATTCCTTAAATAATGGTTCAATTGATTAATCATATTAATAATAATAGTTCCTATATTGTTATTTTTTAATCTTTGGATATACTATGTATCCTGGGGCACATGTACAATCAAGAGGTGCACTGATTCAAATACTTCCAAGTCATAAATCATATTAATTGTGTGGATTGCCACTTGCCAGTAATAAGTTTCCAAATCATGGCTCCCCCTCTTATCTCCCACTTTTATTTAGTTAGCAAATCTGCATTTCAAGCATTTGATATTAGATTCCTTTTTCCAAGTGTCATAGGTTAGGTGTGGCAAATTAACTTCAAGTCAATGGCTTGATCAGTTTGGAGTCCTCCCCACATGGAGCATGGGAAGCTTATAAGAAAATTGTTGAATGACGATTCCATTAATATTCTGTTTTCCATTTCTTCTATTCACATTGATCCTCCTGATCATCAGGATCAAGATAACATTCAGACAGGGCTCAGGGGTTGCTTAATTACAAGAAAACCCATCTAGACTGTACGGATTTTGGTTACTACTTTGTTATGGTAATAATATTTAGCAACAAATATTTGAACTGGTACTAGATTTAATTTTTAGTTAAGTTAGAAGAAGTGGTTGGAAGGGAGGAAATAGATTCAGGGTTTGAACTTTGACCATTATATTCGGATTGTAAAAATTAGCATGAAAAATGATTTAGAAAATGTTTAAAAAAGAATTGGTTCAATCGTAAAATAGTGGTCGGTTTGGTTCGATTAGTCTCAAAAATCACTTTACCATTGAACATGTCAAAACTAATCAAAAACACATTACAAGGGTCAGTAAAAATTGCTTTTTTTTGGTGGATGGGATCTTCTATTCCAAAACCGTGTTTCATCTCCTATTCCAACCGTGTAGATGATTGACACGTGTATTACACTTACCATATTAGAACCCCACAATTTATGCTTGATTTATGCTTGAAAATAAATATGGTAAGTGTAATACATGTGTCAATCATCTACACAGTTGGAATAGGAGATAAAACACGATTTTGGAATAGAAGATCCCATCCGTTTTTTTGGGCGGTGATTGTTTGGTCATTCGTTCCATTACGTTCTAATTTTGGAAAGTATAGTGTGAGAAAAAAAAGTTAGAAAAAATAATAATGAATTCTAAGGTGTGATAGGAATATAAGATGAACGTGTGATGATGATAGTCGATGTGATATTTTTAAGTAAACTAGTATCTAAATGTAACTAGTGATTGAAAAAATAAGAGAGAATGAATAGTCTAATTTTTATTTAATTATATAGTGATAATAGTCAATAGCGTAGCCAGGACAACATAATAGGTTGGGCCGATGCGCGGAAGTAGGGTAGGCCGAATAGAAAAACCATGAAATATCATATAAATTTCAACTAATATATATATTTTTTTTAAAAATCTGCTTAATTAGTAAAAAAAATTAAAAGTGGGGGGGTTGGGCCCGGGTTGACCCCTCCCCCAGCCATACCAATGATAATAGTTCATGTGAAATTTTTTTAGTTAAATTATAATTGAATTTAATTGATTATTAGAAAAATGAGAATGAGTGAATGTCTAATTTTAAAGACTATCACATGCAATAGAAACAAATTTTGAACGAAAAGTCCGCAAAAGAAAAAAAAATTGACAGCCTAGGGGCGCGATTGAATATGCTTTCATTTTAAAAATTTTCATTTTGTTAGAGAATAGTGGTGAAAAATATTTTGGAAGAAAAAATATGAATTTTGATAGTGTGATTGGATGTGACACGAAAACATAATAATGAAAGTTGATTTGATTTAAAAATAGTAAAATAATGATTGAATATGATTGGTAGTTAGAAATATGTGAGTGAGTCAATAGTGAAATTTGTGAGAGAATGTGTAATAATGATTAGTTTTTTGTGAAAAAATGTGTAGATGTGATTGATAAGACAAAAAATGAAAAAAAAAAAAGTGAAAGTGAGAGAATAATGTATATATATTTCTGAAATTTTTCATAAACCATAGCATGTTTGGTCAAAAATAATTCTCTAGGGGAACGAAAATAAAATTTCGTTCACATCCAATCGCGCCCTAAATTTTTGGTCTTTTCATTTTTTCCAAAACTTAATCAAATGGTTTAGTTGGCTATATATTTGTTTAGTATGTTTTTAAAATCATATCATATAATAATTAATTTGTTACATAATACAAAATAAAGGTTTTGATTAGACTGACGATTGGACCGTCTGACTAGGGGTGAGAGTGGAGGTGCTTTATTTAAATTTTAATTGCTTGATACAATACGTTAACTTTGATATATAACACAGTTTCGATAGGAACTTACCCGATAAGTTGAAAATGATTGATTGATCTTTTATTTTCTATTTTATTCCACATACTTCCAAATTGCATGACTAATCCAAAGTTAAATCAAGAAGCCATCGATTTTCTGGTCCTCACGGGGTTTGAAATTTTAAGAAATGACATTGAAGTTTGTAAAATTAGTAGGGAAGTAATGGCAAACGTTCTTTGACAAAAGAAAAAGTTGGGCCTACCTAACATATTGATGGAGGAACCATCCAGGTAATTTACTAGCTAAATCTAGAAAAAGCAGCCCATGAAATTGGAAACCCTTCTTGCACGACTCCAAATATGACTTTATAGTTTATACATCCCAAAATTTGTTTTTGTTGTCATCGTGTAATTTCATATTTAAAAATTATTTGTTTTGGCTAAATATAGAAAGAAAAATTACCATTATGCTTTTTAATACGAAATATAGGATTTGGATCTGGTGAGTCCACATATCTTAAGTGAGTACACGAGACCAAATCTAAGACATTGATTTAATTTTTAAACGGTTGCGATTAAACAGATTTTACTATTTTTTAATAGATAACTTTATAAAAATAAGGACTTTTTGGTAATTTTAATTAATATTAGTTTTTGGGAGGGAAGTTATTTTTGGTAGTGGGCTAGAAATTAGGAACTATTAAGGGAAGCGTGTTTATCAAAAATAAGAGTAACTAATATCTTGCATATCTTTTCCTCCCAAGTGTTCTCTCTGCAAACCATCACCAAATTCATTCCTACCGTGACAAAAGGCCGTCCTCTTCCTCCACGGCTTTCCAGAGCTCTGGTACTCGTGGCACCACCAGATGCTTCACCTCTCCGCCAAGGGCTACCGCACCATCGCCCCCGACCTCCGTGGCTATGGCGACATCAACGCTCCGCCTTCCGCCACCAACTACACTGTGCTCCACATTGTCGGAGATCTGGTAGCGCTATTGGATGCTCTAGGATTGGGGCAGGTGTTTCTGGTGGGGCACAACTGGGGCGCAATCGTTGCCTGGTGGTTTTGTTTGTTGAGGCCTGATAGAATCAGAGCTGCCATTAACGGCAGCGTGGCTTTTCATCCTAGAAATTCGTTCGTCAAAATCGTTCAGAGTTAAAGAGCCCTGCTTAGTGACGGTTTCTATATGTGTAAATTCCAGGTAATTAATATTTATTTTTCATGTTTTCAATTTCATCAATCATCAGTCATTACCACTTAATTATATGTCTTCGGTGCTTAATTAACGAAGCATTCAACTGCTTATTATTGTTGATAATTATGCTTATGTATGTTTTATATTATGCTTATATATGTTTTATATTATGCTCTCAAATTAGGGGTAATTAGTATTGTCGTGTTTTTTCTAAGGCTGGAGGGATTGCTTATTGATGTTTTCAACTGCTTAATGTTGTTGATAGTTATGCTTATCTATAGTTTGTTTTATGCTTATACATGTCTTATATTATGCTTATGCTTGGTTGGTTTTTATGCTTATAAATGTTTTGTTTGTTAATAAATGCTTTATATAAATGACTAGTATCTTTTTTTTTGATAGATTTTCTGTTGGAAATGGCAAAGATGTAATGAACGAGCAGAGGAAGTCGGTTTTGAGACTGGCGAATGAGTTTGCTAAATCGAGTTATGATCACAACGAAACGTTGTTGTTTCATACTTTGATCAAAATGTTGAGTATTGTAGTATTTTATAACCATTTTAAATATGGTTGGTTTTGACGTACATGCGTAGTTGATATATTAATGTTTTCTAGTTAGTGTCGTATTTATTTTCATGGTTTTTAGATACTGTAAGCAGAATTCAGTTGCCTTGTAAGCAAAATTCAATTGCTTTGTAAGCATGATTCAATTGCTTTGTAAGCAATTATTTTGATGGTTTGATCGATGGTATTGTAAGCACAATCAATTGCTTTCTAATCACCATAACATCCTTTCACAAGCAATACTTTACACACAAATAAGCAATTGAATATATGGGACTGCAGTAACAAAATTCTGCAAGAATGTTTGCTCGGAAAGCACTACAACAGTTACAAATAAGCTAAGTACAGAGTAGTAAGCACTACAACAATTACGATAACCACACATATGCAATTTGTAATATGTGAATAAGCAGTATTTAACAAATAAATAAGCAGTCACAACATATTCTTGAACACATACTTTTTTTAATTATTAAGAATCATTTCTAAAATGGTATTCCGTTGTCGATATTATCAAAATTCATTTCTTCTTTTAGAGTCATATTTTCGTCACATTCTAGTATCCAGTTCGGAGATGAATCTGATATTATTTGAATCCGATATTGTGACACATGTGCAATCACAACTGAATCAAATAAAATAAATAATTAAGCAATATTTAGAATATACATAAGCGTATTGATGGCTGAAAAGATACCTTTAAAACCGTAGGCAAGTGCACCTATCGTTTTGTAGTATAGATTATTGAGTACCGAGTGTCATTCCCATGAGTATTGTAAGTACTAATAATTACCGTCTTTTTGTTATTTAATCTAACAATTTTCAGAGTTTTGTTTGATGAAAAAGAAAAATAAAGTATCTAAATTATGAAAATATAAATTGTAAAAATGAAAGAAGATTTGTAAAATAAGAAATCAAGAGATAGAAATGTGTTTGAATGTAAATCCCTCTAGAATGTTTTTGTGATTTGACAAGTTAAAAATACAACCATAAGCCCTTAAGCAAAAACTAACCTCTTTTAATAAAATCTCATGTTATGTGGACCGTAGAAATTCCCGATTTAAGTTAAACCCTTTCTCAAGGTGAAAAACTCCTAATCTCAAGTTGATTAACTGAAATCTCTTTCTAGTTAAAACCCCCAAGATTGCATTATAACGATTTGTGAATTCTCGTATTAGGTTTGACCCTAATCCAGAAGATTTATGTCGTCCTATATCTAGGATTGCATGCAACTCTTTTCACTTATATATGTTCTATTTCACCATGAATCTCTCAATTTCCCGGATGAAAAATAAACTTCAAATCAATATTGCGCATATACCAATCGAATGAATAAAGCATAATATAAGTGAATCACACAAAACATGAAGATTTTATTAAAAACATACACACCTTAATCACAAATCCATTCTAGAGTTCATTACATTCAAACACTAGGAGTTTAGCTACTCATGATCTTGACAAAAGAGTAAATCACACAAGAAGATGTAAATTTTGTAGACATGGTGTACTTATCTTTCTCAAAAATCTCAATTGGCTTCTTTCTTGATTGATGATGTTGCTCCAAGCCTTTTTCTCCAATGTTGCTACAAGCTTACTCCTCCAAGACCCCTTGATCTCAATTCTACTTAAAATGTTTGTACAATGAATCTATTGAATGAGTATATGAATACATGAATGAATTATGAATGATCCTCCTCCCAACTTCAGCTCTTGGCTTTTATAGACACCAATTTTGTATAATAATACATTGATGGTGCCATCTTTTGCTAAACAATGTCTCCACTTTCATTTTTGGTTGGTGAATTCTTGTACTCAATTGATGATTGAGGGAATATGGAGACATGTGGAGCAAAATTGGGTGTTAAAGGTGTACAAAAGTGGTCAAAAAGCTTGGTTGGTGAGTTTGCCATAATTGTTTGCATAGAAAAATTGCAAAAGGATGTCCCTGACATGGCCATGTCGCAGAACACACACTGGCCATGTTGTCTGACATGGCTGTGCCACCCAACACGGCCATGCCGTGTTGGGGGCTGTTTTGTGCGAATTTTTTGAGTTTTTGGCTCCCGGCGGAACACGGCCGTATAGCCCAACACCCATTGCCCATGTTGGACCAAAAAGGCCCCGAAATGACGCGTTTGGCTTGGGATTTCGAGCATTTTTGCATCCTTAAACTCCCCGGCATGTTTTGACATGAATCCATGGTCTGAAATTCACCAAAATTAGCCCCGAATGGTCAATCTACATCAATAAAAGTACCTCGGAGTAATATGAACTATGTACAATCAAAAATTTACAAAACTAACAATAAAATAACTCGAATTCTACTCAATACACATAAAACATGCATAAAAAGACCCTTATCACGTATCGTTATGCACATGTAAGCAAACGTCTAGCCATAGCTAAGCAAAGTACTGAGTTAGAACAAATGGGGACGTAATCAAAATTTTGAATACATACAAACAAGTATTCGTGCATACATAAACAACATTTTAGTATCACTCAAGCAAATTTCTGGATTGGAAAAACCGTCAACGATTGAATGAATAAAAGTCCATATAAGTATAAGTTTTTTATTTTTTTACATAATAGGATAGTTCTTCTCAAACAAACTATTATTAATGTGAGAGTTTAAATACAGTAATAACTAAACAACATTTTGCATACGTACAAGGAAGTATTTAAGCACATATAAGCAATATTCTGATCATATCAAGCAATTGTTTTAAAAAAAATAATGGGAATGGCGAAATTTCATGTAATTTACTAGATTTAGCACATGGAGTTAAGGAACATATCATCAAATTTGTTTGGAAATCAATTACACAACGTGGGTTGAATGAAAGATGACATCAATTGTGGGTAACTGACCTATTTTCATGAGATTTACTATATTTAGTCCATCTCCCTATTTTTATGTGGACTAATTTGCCCCATTTTGACTTTACCATTTATTTTGTTAACATTAACCAGAATTAATAATAGTCATTGAAATAGGTAGATATGTGGTCTAGATTTGGTTTATGTACTCATATAATAGGGGGTCCTATATAACCATCCCCCATGAAATACATCATATTTGCACCCATTTTCCTACAAAGAAAATTTATATAATATTTATTCAATGATTTAATTCTCGCATCACATTTTTTAGACTAAAAAATTATATTATGTATTGGTTGATATTTTGGTATAATGATGAACTTGATCGTTTTAGTTTTGAAAATATAATTATGAATACCAAACAGAAAAATATCATGAAAGTATTTAATCAAAAAATAGCACCAATAATTGATTAATTACCCATGATATCTTAGATAGTTAATCATACATGGAGGAACCATAAGAAACGATACCGGTATATATTTTGCCAAACGTACTAATGTGTCTTTGAATTGCTAATAATGTTTCATTCAAATATTTAGAATTTAGGATGGCGGTCTAAAGATTCTATGTTAAGAAATTATGATTTCAGTTTCACTGATATTTTTATATGTCACAAGATTGTAACTTCCCGTGGATATGTAAAATTTGTGGCCTATTCAAAATTGTCTAAGTGTCAAATCTCAATCTATGGGAAATCAAGACTTATCTTGATAATTATCTCAAATCATTGGAGACTATAAATTATCTTGATAAGATATTGAAGTGATCATTATCTTTTTTTATAATTATCACATCTTGTGATTAAAGAAAGATGGTGTCGAAATTCTATCTACTCAATAAGTCAAATTTAGTTAGATACATAGTGTTCAAGACGTTCATTGCGGATTCAACTCAAGTCCTAGCATTTGATTTAGGATTAAGCTATCAAGCCTCCAGGGTGACGTTATTGAAGTCAAATTTATCTTAAAGAAAGATCGATCGACGGATTGATTCCATCAACAAGCTTCAAAGTCAGAGTCAAAGTTCTTGAACATTCAAAGTTTGATTCGAGAGTAAGCTATTAATCTCTCGGATTAACGTTATTGAAAATTAAATTAAAAAATAGAGGAGTTCCTATAAGGGATTCCACCTCCAAAATATCAAATTCCAAAGTTATTTTGATTAGAAGATCATAGGAAGAAATAGAGATTTCAGATTTGTAACCCTGTTAATATTTTTTATTCAAATAAATCTAACTTGAACGATTTTTGTTACACTCCCATCTAAGGCAGAAATATAAATTGCATAATATGCCTCAACTAGTCTTGGGTTCCCAACAAGGCGTGTACACTTCTGCGCACAAGTGGTGAAATATCGCACTGCCCCCCTACTAGTTGTCTCCCTCAAGATGCTGATGGTTTCCAGTTGGATCGAACCTTGCCCTGCTGCAATACAACAACGAAGATTGATCAACCAATTGAGATGTACACGAGGAACTTGAACTCAGGATCACAATGATCTTGGGGTCTCCACTTCACCATTAGGGTAAGGGCTCATGGGCGCCGGCTTATTTGTCTATGTTCATAAAGCATATGTTGTGGAGTAAAACAATTAATCATATTTACTTAAACTTTAACATATTATTGTGGTGAATTATGGGCATTTCAGTAATACCAGAAAAGAAAAGAAGGGTTTGGGGTGGGGATTGGTGTGGTGAAACTCGAAGGCCGTGCATTTAATTTCATGATTTAAATATATTTGCTTCTTCTTCTTTTTTTTTTTTTTGAGTACATATATTTGCTTCTTTTCTTTAATCGTAATGGTCCAATCACACCTAACCCATGCCCCAATTTTCTACGTCATGGGAGTAAGCCACGTTGGCGTTGGTTTATGGTCAAACGTAAATCTCAGTCAACTCTCTTTTTGTCTTAAACGCGATTTTTTGTTCTTTGTTTACTTTGATTTGACATAAGCGCCGCTTTGTTGACATTGTCTCTTGAATTTGTTGTTTCCAAATTGAAAAGGAAAACATTGTTTACATCGATTCAAAGTATATTTAGTCATCAATTTAGATTTTAATCATTGTTTCTACTTAATTCTAAAGTTGAGTTTAGTTGTTCAAATCCAGTGTCGACACAATGTCATGAAAAAAACTAAACAAAAACAAATCAAGGAAATCAAATATTAAAGTTTATTTAGTTTTCCAATCGAATGTCGACACAATGTCATAAGAAAAATAAAAACAAATTAAGGAAATCAAACTTAAGTTACGAACAATTCAGGAAGTAATATGATCAGAACGTCGTCTCAATGGCGTAGTTTAGGGGCAACCCGAGCAAACCCCCCAGGGGCGGAACCATGACTCGACACTGAGGGGGGCCGATTTTTGCAGCCTAGACCTCATAGGGCAGCGCCTACAACCGAATTTTTGGCCGCATGGCAAACACCTAGGCCAGATTGTTTGACGCATATGCTGATTTTTGGCGAAAACGATTTTTTACATCGATTTTGGCAATTTTACAATACTGATTTGTGTCAAATACAAGATTTGTATAAATACAATGTCAATTATTCATCATTAAGTATCTCAAAATACATAATTACAACACAAAATTGACGTACTTTTTCTTTTTACCAAAAAAAATGAGGGGGGCCAAATAGAATTAATCCCAAAATTTACATATAAAAAATAAAAAATCAAAAATATTGGGGTGTGGGCGGGGCCCCTCCCAACCAAGTAGTTCCGTCCCTACCCACCCCCCTCTTTTTTAAAAAAAAAAATTAGGTAAATTATTTTTAGAAAGAAAAAATTATTTAATTATTACATGGTTTTTCTTTTAATTTTTTATCTGGCTCACCCAATTTTGTATATCGGCCCACCCCCATTTTATTCCTCGCTACGCCATTGGTCGTCTGTCATTTACTAAGAAAGAATTTTCAACCTATCACAATTTAATAATCCATCACAATAAGTGTCTTTTTGGCACAAAAAAAAATCTTCATAAAAAAGTTCTTTTAATATTTTCAAGGCTTGTAAAAAAAAAGTTTTTCCAAATTACCCTTAAATGTATTGTTTTTCAACTAACACTGATGTTTTCCAAAATAACATTTATGATTATTTAATAGTATATTTGGTGTTTTAACATAATCTTAATATGTGTGTTTCCTAAAATGACCATTATTTTGAATAGGAAGAAGTATATGTAGCCATACTTTTAATTAATATCGAATAAAAAGAAAAGCAACCTTATTTGTTAGTCACATATGGAGACAAATGTTGTATGGTTTTCATTCCAATGAGAAATTGAGATGCAAACCATACAACCCCAATTTCTTTTTAAATTCAATACAATAAAAATCTTGAAAACTAATTTTAGAAAATTGTTAATAAAGATCAATATGATGTTTGCAAAGATCAAACTTACAAACCCTAGGATGCTCTCTTCTCTCTCTTCTCTCAAACCCTGGGCCGTGCATCCATGACTTTTCCCGATTTTTTCCACGGCGTTGGAATACAAGCCGCCAGTTATGATGTTTGCTCTATTGCTTCATCTTGTTCTCCGTTGGTTTTCTCCTCTATGAGTTCTCCTATGTCTTATGTGGATTTTGCGGCAAGGGTTTATTCTGTGGATCCTTCGAATCTCTTATTTGGGGTTGTCATGAACTCATCAAAGGTGGTCCCCTTGGCAGCGGTCCCCCCTCCTAATGTGGTTTCAACTATGGTCCCTCCTAAGGTGGTTACAACAGTGGTCCCCTCCTCTCCTTCAAAGGCCAACACTCAGGCAACAGTGGTCTCCTCTATAAAGTATCATGTTATATCATTGGATTCATCTGGTGTAATGATGTCCCATGTATGCCCTAGTGCTGGGACCTCTCCCTCAATGTCATCCGATTATGAATCGAATCATCGAAGTTCGGCTCATAATACTAATGCTCAATCCAATTTTGGCCATTTTTTTGCTAAAATTATTTCAGGTATTCACCATGATATGGATTCAACTATGCAGGCCCAAGGTAATTTTACAACATTTTCGCATATTGTTGATGGTAAATCCTATTTTATCCCTAAACCTATTAGAAAGGGAGATTATTACTCCGTTACTATTGATGAGAACGTTTAAACAAAAGCCTCGCCGAATTTTCTTATTCTTTGATTGGTAGGGTGATTTTAAGCAAGGGTAATACAACATGGGCGACTATGCTTCTGCATAAACGCCTATCGAAAATATGGGGAATTAAGAATGATTGGAAACTAATCCCCTTGGGTAAGGGATTTTTTGTGTCAAGTTTTTTAATGCGCAGGATTGGGCTTAATCCGGGGACTATTCGGCTCTTTCCATGGGTCCCGGATTTCAATCCATACAAGGTACATACGTCGGTGGCAAGTGTTTGGGTCCGAATTTTTTAGCTCAGTTTAGAGTACTGGGATCCTAATAACATCTTGGGGATCGCCAGTGCGATTGGGAATCCGATACAAATTGACCAGTGTTCGCTTAATGGTTCTCTGGGACATTTCAATCGGGTGTTAGTGGATATTGATCTGTCGAAACCGTTGGAGGAACACATCATGGTAGAACGGGTTGGCCAGTGTTCCTTTGTGTCAGTTACTTATGAGAAATTACCGGAATTTTGTTCAAAGTGCAGTGTAACGGGACATTCGATGGTTTCTTGCTGTATTACTCCCGTAGGGAACTCAACCACTGAAAGACGCGCCTCTCCTGAACAGAGACGTCCCAGGACTACAGCGGCACGTCCGAATTATATGCAATGGGGTCGTTCCAGGGTCCATAAAGTTTACCGTCCGATGCAGCAGGACAAGGGCAAGGTCGTTGTTGACTCCATGGGAAATATAGGTCATCAAGGTCGTGTTAAGGAGGGTGAACCTTCTCCTTCATGTATTCACACTAAGAATTCTTTTGATGTTCTTGGTGCTGATTCAGATGATGTGGCATGTGATAATACGAATTTGGAGCACAGATCTGATAATGAGAATCGGATTATGGCTTCGGAATATAATACTAGCAACACAGACAGAGCCATGGTTCCTTATCATCCGCAGGCAACAAATTTGGATGAACATGGACAAGCTAATTTGTAACGTGGAATGAAAATAATTTCAAATAGCCTTCCTTTTAATGATTATGTCCATAGCTCCAATGATCCTTCCGAGGGGTTCAAGGATATGGTCGTTGCTGCCCAGAAACGTTGGTCAGATATGGCGGATGAAGACGATCAAGATGATGCAGACAAATTGGAAGCTTTAAAGACCAACTTAGGCAACTCTTCATCTGCTCCGATTTGTCCTTCACTCAAGTGACTCGTCAGAAGCTATGAACGTTCTGGCAATTGTGGCTGGAGGATCCTGGGCCAATATTCCACAGGATACATTAGACCATCAGGAGGATACTCAAGCACGTGCAAAACAAACACATGCCAATGTCCTTCGAAAATCCTCTAGAAATAAACGTCCATCATTTCGATTGAGATTTTAAGTTATTTATGTTGTTTCTTTTATGGGGTAGTCTTTTTCCTATCAAAGGTTTTTCCCAATGAGTTTAATTTGGTAGGTTTTAACGAGGTCCTTTTTTTTAAAAAGCTAGTTGCTTGGCTTGTAAGCAGTGCACTATATTTTTTTTTTAATAATATTTTGTATTTATTAAACAAAAATAAAGATCAATATAATGTAAGGTGAGACATGTATGAGAATATGAATGAAAGAGATAATAAAGAAAAAGAAAACCGTCTACTATATCAATTTTTTTTTTCTTTTTGAGGAATACTATGTCAAAATTCCATACCACTATTCATCCCTCTGTAATAGATAGCATAAATTTATATTAAAAACAAGGTCTGCTATATCAAACCACCATTCAGGGCAAATTGTTTACTTATTGTAAAATTGAAACCAAATTGTTGAAATAGAGTGGGAATGGAGGGGGTTGTTTTTTACTCGTTGGCGCAACAGTTGGATGCGCCTAAACAGTGGTTGGCGCATTCACTATTGCGCCATCAATTTTATTTTATTTTTTTGATTTTCGAAGGCTGGCGCATACATACAATGCATCAACCAACTTTCTGGGAAAAAAAATTCTAAAGAAAATGCTGGTGCATTCACACATTGCGTTAGCCAGATTTTTTTTGAAAAAATAAATAAAGAAAACCAGGTATATTTATTGTAATTTTTAACTTAGTCAATTGGGCTGTTTTATTGTAATTATTATTTTGGACAAATTTTTTCAGACAAATTAATACTAATATGATTAATAATTAATATTTAAATCCAAATTAAAATTAAAATATCTTAACAAAATATTACTAAATACATAATTTTGACTAATGTTAATCCTAATATCTATGTTCACTGGTGCCATATCCCGGAGGATCTTTCTCGCATGCTCCGCCTAAGACTGTATTCAACATTATCAATATCTTGATGGTCAGATGTAGACGAGCTTTGATTCATGTCTAAATAACTCCCTTGAAATCCACTGGATAATGGTACATGCAAATGATGAAAACTTGGATGTGCATATCCCGATGGGCCACTCTTTCTGTGCCAGGCGCACTTCACCTTTGCGCCTCGACTTTTTTCATTTTTTTTAAATGGGCCTGGCGCACTTCACTCCTGCGCCAGCCGTTCGAAAATAATTAAAAAAAAAATATTTTTGTTGGCGAATGCAGACATGGAGCTACAACTCTTTGTATGGGGGCACGTGCCCCCATATTTTTTTTTTCTATTTATGAAAACCTATTAAATAAATCAGTAATATCATTAACATTATAAATTAAAATTGCTATAGTATTATTAAGAAAAGTGGAAATAGTGTTATAACATTGTTAGTATTAAACAAATAATAAAATTTATATATTAATTAGGGAATTTTGTGTCGCATTAAATATTTTTGATGTAGTTTTCAATGTATTATTTTATGCCACCGTTGTAAAATATTTATGGATCCGTCCCCGGTGCATGAGTATAATGCGCTAACTTAGTTGAACCGGAGATTCCAGTGCGGGAGCCTAATGCGCCAACGAGTAATATCACATATCTCTCCTAAATCCACTTGTTTCGTCAATTTTATTTATATTTTGCCTTAATTTGGCAAATTACCCCACCATTCAACCATCTTTCAATTTTTAATAGTATAAAAAATTCATCTTTAATAAGTTTATTGATAACGACTATTAGTGTGAAAAAAAGGGATTTTAATTTTTCTCTCCTTGCAAGCAACTTTTCTGCAAGAGAAATAAATATATTGCTGAGTTTTTTTATTGCCATTTTATGGAACATAATATATAAAGGCAGCAACAATAAAAAAAGGGAGAAAAGGTATTGCTGCAGTATAAAGGAGAGGGTGCTGGGGTTAGGGCTGTAAACGAACAGAGCGTTCGGCAAACTACTCGTGAACAAGCTCGGATATTGTTCATTTATGTTCGTTTATTTAGTTAAACGAACATAAACGAACAAATTTTAGGGCTCGTTAAATTAACGAACAGAGCTTGAACAATCATATACTCGTTCAATAATAGTTCGTGAACAAGCTCGTTTAGTGTTCGTTTATAAATGTTCATGAACAAACTCATTTAGTGTTTGTTTAGAATTGTTCGTGAACAAGCTCATTAAGGGCTCGACTATTAGCTCAATTATTATTCAATTAATAATAAATAATGTTATTTAATTTTAAAAAAATTAATTTAAATATTGATATTTGTTTATTTGTTTGTTTGTTTGTTCGTGAACAAAATTATTGATTGTTCACGAACAGTTTATGAACACAAAGTTGAATATGAACATGTTCATGAACATGTAACGAACACGAACTCGAATATGAACATGTTCACGAACATGTTCGTGAACAAATTCGAACATTACACAAATTAAATGAACGAACACGAACACAAACTTAGCAATCCAAACCGAGCTCGAGCCGAGCTCAACAGACCAAAAATAAACAAACATTTGGCAAACAATGCTCGGCTCGGCTCGGCTCGGATCGTTTACATGACCCTAGTCAGTCAATGTGTTGGCCAAGATAAGAAATAGCAAATCATAAATAATAAGATTGGGAAAAGTGTGTCTCACGATGTTTGACAATTGAATTGGGAGCCAACAACCAGATAATATGTTACCCGCATATGCTTGTACCGCGATTTCTTTGCGAGTTAGGAGTGCCGCGCTCTTGGCAACGATCACTGCTGATGATGAGGCACGCTTCTCACCACCTCCTAGCGCTCATTCGGATGGACCAGCTGGGATATCCGAACTTCAGATTTTCATAGATCATTGGCTCTCCTTTTATTTTTAGATATCTCATTATGATAGTCTTTCTAGATATCGTAGTGATAGGTTATTTGTTCTTTGATTTTCTCCCGCCTTGACGGGCATGACATTGTATGACATTTTGATTATTTAAAAAAAAAAAAAAAAACCTGGAATTAGGAAAAAAAAAAAAAAAAAAAAAAAAAACAATAATTAATTTGTTATATTTTCTAAAGAAAAATAGAAGTAATTACATGTTACCTACTTCTAATTTCCAATAACAAATGGAGAATCACACATACAAATTAATTTCTTTTTGAATGTGTTGGGATAAAATCGTAATTATATTTCTTTTTATATAATTACTTTATTATTTAAATATTTACACACAAATATTCATTATTAGGCCTAAATACTTTTAATTGCTCCATGAAGCCTAAACTGTTATTGAGCAGCTCATGGGCTCAGTTCACTATTTACAGCCCACGGTCTCCGCTTTCCTGCGGGACAACCCCATGATTTATCTAACATTTGCTGGTGTTGTAGGACAACTCAGGGCTTATCTAACGTTTATTGGTATTGCAGGAAAGTTCATGCATGAAGAATTTACCAGCTCCGGAGAAAAAGTTGGACTGATATATCAGAAATCTTGATTTGGAGTGATATGCTCTTTAGCAACATCAGAATGTTAGATGGATTTTGAAAATTCATGTCACCTCCATTAGTTCGTTCTAGGGATAATTACTAAAAATACCCCTGAGGTTTCACCTAATTACAAAAAAACTCAACTTTTAAAATTACAGAAAGTACTCCTAAAGTTTGATTCAATGTTAAAATTAAGGGGTAAACTACAATATTTTCATAAATATGAAGGAGGATTTTGAAATATTTTTTGCTTATGTTGAGTTTAAATGTTAGACAAATTAAACCTCGAGGATATTTTTTGTAATTTTGAAAGCTAGTTGATTTTTTTTGTAATTAGGTCAAACCTCAAGGGTATTTTTTGTAATTAACCCTTAGTTCTATATTATGAATATAGCGTGAATTTTGTTATATTTAATTAAATAGATAGTAAAGAGCCTTGAAAAAGATTAGAAAGTTCATATATTTAGTCTGCTTAGAACGAAATAAGGGACCGCTTCAGTATGTCTAGAGGAAATATTTAATGCATGGCTTGAAATTTTTTGGCAAGGGCCAACTTGTAGGCCAACTTTTCGCCTCACGTAGTAGAAAACTTGTGTTTACATGCATTTGAATTTGATTCAGCCGACACTAGAAATAAATCTCCCTTCAAACAAGCTCCCGGCCCATAGAATAGTATTAGAACAAAAATGTGGCAGCCGCCCTTGATTTTCTCCGAAAAGAAAGACCCTTTGTTGCCTGTTGATTTTTTTTAATAAGTTGCTAGGAGTGTTGCTTGGAGGAAAGGGGATAAATTTTAAAGAAATTGAAATATATCGTGTTCGAACCCGGTCAATACTCTTATAAAGGATGAACGATATCACTATTTGAGCTATAAGTTCGTGGTTTTGTTGACAGTTGATTAATTGAACCACATATTGAATTTTTTTCTTTGGGAACTTTTGTTATTTTCAAGTTCTCGATTCCTAGAATACACACATTAATGCAATTTTTCTTTATAAAGAAAACTATCTATTGAACCATTCATTATTTTATTTCTTAAATAGTTATATAAACTTTATCACATCAAAGTAATAATTACATAAATGCCCAAAATTCTTAGTTGCTGAGTTGTTGACTCAACTTTATAGCTTGTGCAAGATTTCGTTAAGTATGAATTCCATTTCATTTCACTTAAGAAAAGAGTAAATTGTTCAAACTTTCATTATTTCGAAATACATCCACCCATATATTAAAAAGTGAACAAAGACCCCCTCAAAAAAATAAAAAGTGAATAAAGACATCCATTCAAACTCTAGTAATAGTTTGAAAATTCATAAATATTTTATGAATGGCAAAAACTTGCGTGAGACGGTCTCACGGATTTAGATCCGTGAGACGGAACCCTTACACAAAGTTTTAAAGGTTTTTTTTAAGATTTTATTTTTCTTAGGGTTTATATTTATTTTTTTAGGGTTTATTTTGTTTCTTGGGTTTATTTTTAATTGACTTGGGTTTTTAGGATTTTTAGTTTTTTTAGGGTTTATTTTTTATTTTTTGGGTTTATTTTTGTTTTTCGGGTTTATTCTTCATGGTTCATGTTTTTAGGGTTTATTTTTGTTTGTTCATGATTTATTATTATTTTTAAATTTATTTTCATGGTTCATGTTCTCAAGACGGAGCCCTTAGGAGGCCCGTCTCACGGATTTAGATCCGTGAGACCGTCTCATAAGAGACTTGCTCTTTATGAATTTGTCTTAATTAGGCGGTTGAAATATACTTTTTCCTTTTTTTTTTCAATTGTTTGCTTTTACAAGAAAATAAACTGCCGAATTTTGGTCATGGATTGTGAAAATATTGGTTAGAATTGAAGATATTGTAAGTTGCGTAAACATGTACAATTTTATTTTGGCATAAAAATGCCTAATCAAGAGTAGCATTTCAGAAATGTACTACAGTCAAAATGAGACTAATGTTTGGCCCACTCTTAAGTCTAAGTCCATCCAATCTGTTTCCACTTATTTTCTTTAATAAACCATGCTCTTTCTTAATTGTCGTTTAATGTAATTTAGTTCGTTTATACAGTAATCAACCAACATACGTATAATCTAATTTTTTTTTCCAAAGGTCTTTATGCCTCACTTGGAAAAACTTTCAAACTGATAATGACTTCACAGTCGAGTGTGTTTATGCAATTATGCTAAATAAATCTATGTTGATAAAATATGAGTCCTAACTATCGATTTAAAATTGGTTACTCCCAAAACACGACCTCTTCTCGCCGATCACCTTCCAAGACTAACTCCTCCACGAAACCTGTAAAAGGGGGTCCGGAGGGGTGCTCCGGCGTACCCTCTCCGATGCTTAAATCAGTGGCTTGGAAAAGAAGTAAAGGGCCAGAGAGAGAAAGCAATGTAACAGTAGAAAAAATGAGATTAGGTTAGAATGAACCTGGGCTTGGGCCTTTTATACCTTAGCTAGGATTAGGGTTTCCGTAAAATCCGGAATTCCGTTACGATTTGGTGTCAGAGTCATCATTAGATTAGGATCAGATCTCCTAAAAACCCTAATTTTACGCCCGTAAGACCATAGCTCCGACCTGTTTCAAAACACGTCGGACCATTGTATTGGTACGAAGCCCCTTGGAATCTCCAAGGCATCCTGAGTGTCCCATACATCTGAGGTTGCCGAGCTGAACTATACCTCGAGGTCCTTTTAGAATGTAACAGATCAACAACAGATCGCCCTACGCGTAAGAGGCTTGACAGATCGGCCCCATGAGTTAGGCTTCACACAGTTCGGCCCGATAAGCTGGACCATACCAAATTAGTCGTGTTCGGGCCTTATCAGATCGGCCCAATAAAAACAAAGCTTCATCCTTCATCACCCAATATTTATGGGCTCAATCGGTCGCCCAATGCTTCGAGCTTTAGCAGGTCGGTCCCATGTTGTTAGCCTCCTTAGATCGGCCCAGTGCTTAATGCTCAATAGATCAGCTCAATACTATGGGTCTTGCCAGGTCGGTCCAGTGCCATGGGCCTTGTCGAGGTCGGCCCAGGCCATCTTTTGCGCTTATCAAAAATCTACTGATATTTATTGATAATTATGTGGAGGTTATTATTATTAGCTGATTATCAATCAATATTTTTAAGAACCAATACTTAGAACGATGTTGAACTAATTAAAAGGAAAATAAAAATAAAAAAAGTGAAATTGTGAACAGTTTGGTTTGTTGATGTTTGGTTGCCTTGAGACGACGTCTTCTAGGGTCTATCAAAGTAATAAATTACAAGTGGAAATATATGGACAGAAGAGAGACTGGGGCATCGATGCATTTAATTACTTTGTTTTAGTTAGAAGTTTGGAAAATGAAAAATAAATTAAATGGATGCCTCTCACTATGTTTATTAGAATAGTGGTTATTGCGATGTGAGTTATTGTGGGGATTATATGAAATATAAAATAGGGAGAAGTCTAAGTTCACCCGATAGCCAAACTGCTCAAGTTATTGACTAATTACCGACTTAATTAACTTCATTGTTAATATTAGTTTTAGTATTATCTGCGTGACTTTGATAAGCATTACAATCAGTGAACGTGACGAACGATCATATACATATTTATTGGAATACACAATAGAAAAACAAATGTAATTTGCGCAAGAATATATATGTGCAGTTGCAAATATTTGTTAGAGGATTAAAGTGAAATAAATGTGGATAATTTGGTGTTATCAATTATCATACATAGATCAATCGCCAAATTAGCTAGGATTATAAGTGCTGATATTTTTTTTTAAATTTTAAAAGGAGTCGTGCAATTAAATTAAAAACTAAATATTAATTAATTAAATAACAAATATTGTTTCAAAGTTTCACAAAATACGGAATAAGAAGTTGTTGTACCCTGTCCGACGTGGCTAGCAAGGATTTGTGTCAGACAAACTCTCCCACTTAAGACAACAATAATCATGAATATCAGCCGAAGAAATTTCGACCGGCCAATTTCAAATCCCCCAAAAGCAAGGGATCAATACCTACAGGTAGGTCGGCTCAAAGGAATAACTTTATGTAAAATGGTCCGAGTTGGTCAACCGACCGGACTTATACACCTCAAAGTCTATCACGTGTAATCTAGCTATCTAACCTCAACACTAACTCGATGTACTTGTTCAACCCAATGACCTTGCGTAACTTTCTTTTGGTTTCACCTTGTGTAACTTAATGGAGAAGAAAAACGCATCCCAAGGCGTGTCATGTGGCAAATATGCAATCAATCAGACCATTTAATCTCTTGGCAGCCTAATCCGTGAAACCCTAACATCTAGAGTATCAACACGTCTACTTAGGAGGAATTATTACTCATATAATCCTTAAAGTCAACTAGGTTAGAAAGAGAGAGTGAATCTACCATTATAAATACTTTCATTTATAACTGAAATAGGGGTTCGATTTTTGTTTTCCTCTCCATAATAACTCTGTAGAAGAGCATCAACTGCATCAGACCACCGGGTTTAATGAAAAAAAAGCATTAAGTCCGACTACCGCAAGTTGACAACTCTGCGTATTTTCCTTAAATAATTGTTTTTACTATTTAATTTCAACCTCGTAACTTACAGTTATTGACACATCGTAGATACAAATCCACACGTCAACATAAACTATATTAGCTAATCTCTATATAATTGCGTTCATTTTAAAATTCGTTGAAAAATAAGAATGCTCCAACCTTGTTATTTGGGTATTAAAATTTATATTGTACCGTCTTCTGTAATGTATATAAAAAATAAGAAATAAATATTACAAAGGAAAAAGATTTAAAAAAAACTCATGTTAAATGGAGTATTAAGTAAAGGTGTACAATGAGCCGGGCCGGCCGATGTCGGTCCATCGGGCCAAAGAGAAAAATAGGCTCAGGCCAAACTCCATCGAGTCGCTATTTTTGGAACACAAAACTAATCCATGTTTTAAAAATACATGTAAAATGCATCGGGCCGGTCTGGCAATTTCGGGCCTATGGTTTGGACCAATTTGACCTGGCTCTTTCGAGCTTACGAAATCATAGCCCAGTCCAACCCAACACCGGGCCGAGCTGGTTTTGACATCTCTAGATATTAATGTACAAAATATCCGTCATTCACATTAAACGAAAATAGTATTTGTCTTCACGATACGGTCCGAAAGTCCAAGGCTTGAAGTCTAAGCAAATGACGCGGTCCCCGTGGTTATGTTACCACTTGCAGCCCCTCTATTAATCGTCACGGTCAACACCCATCCCTTAGGCCCTTAGCTCTCCGCCCCGATCCCGAGCCTCTTGCCTAGGCCCCATACCCGCACGCCCTCAATTTCCCCACCTACGCTTTTCTACTTTACACTTTTCACATATAGGTTAGGATCACTAGATTGGACTAAAAAACACGCACTTTTATTTTACATGCAAAAAATTCATTATTACACTATTGCACTACTGATTTGTATATGCTAAATTGATGTCACGCCTTTTAATATTTCCACGTTAAAGGGAAGTCCTGCAAAAATACAATAAAGAGGGCGGTGGAGAAAAAAGAAAGAAAACTCTACCTTGAGTTTTTTTGTTTTTAAATCAACAAATTCATTTCATATGCAAAATCTGCGTTGAGTTAACTAATTAAAAATTTTCGACACTTTGTTAGATTGGATGAGATCTTCTATTCCAAAACCGTGTTTCATCTCCTATTCCAACCGTGTGGATGATTGACACGTGTATTACACTTACCATTTTGGAACCCTACATTTCTCGCTGATTTATGCTTGAAAATTAACATGGTAAGTGTAATACACGTGTCAATCATCCACACGGTTGAATAGAGATGAAACACGGCTGGAATTAAATAAGAAGATCCCATCCGTAGTTCGATAGATGTTAAAAGTATAAAAAAATGTCGTTTAAATAAGTAATAATAAGAAGCCAGATCACTAATTACCTTTTAACGATGCAGCACTGGAGTATTTATAAAAAGAAAATGAATCTTGTGAGTTTGCATTTGATCTTGAGATGTGTTAACAATGCAAGCATGTAAGTATCTGGCGTTTAAAAACGCACGAATCTTGTCATGTTTGAACATATCAATTGATTTCTTTTTTAGATCAATTGATTTTTGATTTTTTTTTTGTTTGAAAAGATCAATTGATTTTTTTCAAACATTATTAGAAGATAGAGCCCTCGCGTGTATAATTGTCTAGTGTGAAATATTTTGACAATACATCAACCCATAAATTTGCTAACCTACAATTTAAAACATCACAATATGTTATGAGAAATATAAAAGAAGCTAGCGGACATAGCCAGATGGATTGAGATTTTATGTTCCACATTTTTGTCCCACTTTTTATTCTATTATAGCAGACGAATAATACGTGTACAAGATGATGTCATAGGTATCTATATGTCGTTCATCAAATATAGTGGATTAAAGAGTGCAACATGAAATTTGAAACATAAGATCTATTCCCTAGTTAGACTAGCAAAGGAATGAGACAAAATTGCGTTGTAGGTTATCAGTGTGGGTTTAAATCTATGGGTGACAATTCCTAACACGACACTATACCCAATACGAGCCCGACTTGGAATTACTGAGAGAAACTCGAACATGTGAAACTCGAACGTGAATCAAACAAATTTGACATAATGTTTGCCTTAAAACATAATTATATTATATTTTACTTAATTATTTTTATGTATTTTGAACATAATACAAAACTGACCCAAGTTGAACAAGAACACGACCCCCTGACCCGAATTACCTCTCGTATTTAAATCTTAGGGGAAACGTCCCAACTTCCTTCTGGGTAGGATGTTTGTAGCGATCAATCTATAAAACCATAACTCTGGTCCGCCCTTCCCCCAAAATCTTCCAAGGTTTTGTTTTTGTATAGTCATGCTAAATGAATTAAATTGCAATCCCCCCAAATTTTTTAGCAAAACTTCGTGTACTTGTCAATTGCGCAATATAATAAGTCATTAAATATGGTTAATATATATGAGCATTTTCTCCCTATTTAAATAAACTTGGTCCAGTTTTTCGTCCTCAAAACTAGAATCTGGTCAGGCTAGACTGGACACATCTCGTACAGACAATAATTATGGCCCAAAACTATTATCCTCAGGCATAGTTCAGCACAAGCTTTGCTACCTTACGCATAGTCTTACGTGAGATTCCAACCTAGTGGCATAAATGAGGAGCTCGAACTCCTACCCTTAGGCATAGTCTAGTACAAGTAGAGCTGACAATTCCAAATTCTAGAAGCTGTCTTTTGGGTTGGGTTGGGCTATGATATTTTGGGTCCGATTGGCATGTGAGTCAGGTTTGGTCCGACTTTCTGGATCGGTCCGATAATTTCATGTAAAACATATATCTTCGGTTTGGCTCGAAATTTTCGAAAAGCCCAGTGACCAGCCCAGTCTGGCCATTGCGAGAGTACAAGTTTGAGAACTAGATTATTAAAAAAAAAAAACTAAAACTAAAATCAAGGATATGTGTTGGCTATACAAACACCGGCACCATAAAAGATAATAGATCTGAATTCATCCACGCCCACCTCACTCCTTCGTCAGTCATCCGCAACAGATCAGGCCGTCAAATTAGTTGACTTTCTCTCTTTCCCTTTTCAAATTTCATCACGTGGAAAGCGCCGCACAGCTCGGGCCGGTGGATTTTATTTTGTATTACCTCTCTCTTTCCTACCTCTCTACTTTCCTCCAATCCCTTTATTAGCATATATTATAACGAATGAGTCAAACCCAGTCTTGACGAAATTTGGACGAAACCTCTTCCTCTCTCTCACCAATTTCTCCAAAGTCTAAGATGTGGGCCCATTGCCATCTGTCAACTTTCCGTGACGCACCACCTTACGTAACTTTAGCAAATGTGTTCAGATTTCTTCACCAATTTTGTTCCATTCATCCGGATGAATAATATATCTAATTTTATTTAATATGTCAACATGGTACGGTTTCTAGGGGACATACTGTTTCTCCGAGAACTAGTCATGTAAGAACATGAAATCTCATTTATTTAAAAAAAAATCAACCAATAATATTTATTTCAATATCACATGTCATTTATCCGAATTTAATGAATAATGCGGGAAGTGGAACATCCTTAACTTATCAAATGACCCATCGTCTCTCTCACACACATAAAGACACACAAAAAATCTTTCCAAACTTTTCCTGGTCCAACGTACAAAATTTTCTACCTCCCCAAGTCCCCAATCTAACCCTTTTATAAAGACATGTCCATTGCACTTGTAAAAAGACTTCTCAGATTCTTGACATTTTCTCCCTCTCCTTTTCTATCTTCATTAAAATAAC
Organism: Rehmannia glutinosa; assembly: GCA_016081115.2. Taxonomy (NCBI): domain Eukaryota; kingdom Viridiplantae; phylum Streptophyta; class Magnoliopsida; order Lamiales; family Orobanchaceae; genus Rehmannia; species Rehmannia glutinosa. The sequence continues at coordinate 69,455 of JABTTQ020002392.1, read as the reverse complement.
CAGACACAGAATTCACATCGTTTTCATTTCCATTATAAATAAGACTCCCATAGATTGAATTCATTTCCTGATATTTCTAAGTTCTCGATATTTTTACTTGTTTATTGTTTTATTTATATTTATGGACAGAGGATGGGGTCTGACCCTTGAGAACTCTGATCAAGTTGGTTTTTTTGGAAATAAGTCAGTTTTGGGAGTCAATTTAAGTCCAAGGTTGGATCAATATCGGAGCAACTCGTTAATTATGTTTCCGGTGAATTCGAGGGGTAGGGAAGAGCAAGACGCCGCCGTTTCATCACCGTCTCGCGGTGGTGAACAGCGGGAAGTAGACTTTTTCGCGGAGAAGAAAAAGCCTATTAATACTGTTGTGAAAAAGGAATATTCGCATGCTGAAGCGTCTACCTTCAGAGATTTGGATGTTAACGTGAGTTTCATATATAGATATATAGCTGAAATACAAAGGCGATTATTTATTATTATTATGTTTGATTGTTTTTTTTTTTGTGTGTAGACTGGTTTGCAACTTGTGACTGCTAACACGGGAAGCGATCAATCAACGGTGGATGATGAGATGTCTTATGATGGGGAAAATAAGAGAGCCAAAAATGAGGTAATTAATTGAGAAAATTAACTTATATCTGTTTGATTAATTTGTTTGTGATGAATTTTGTTTTGATTAATTAGTAATTTGTTTTTTTGATTAATTTAGGTGGCACAACTTCAAGTTGAACTGGAAAGAATGAATGCTGAAAATCAACGGTTAAGAGGAATGCTTACTCAGGTGACCAATAATTACTCCGCGCTACAGATGCATCTCGTGACGTTGATGCAACAACAAAAAAATTCAAGAACTGATAGCACTCAAAAACATGAGGTAATTAATTAATCATTCTAAAAATTCTTTAAATTTCTGGCCCATGATGACATTCAATTTTAGATATTGTTTTTTTTTTTTTTCTATTTCAGATTGTTGACAGAAAATCTGAAGAAAAGAAAGGACCAATAGTTCCGAGACAGTTCTTAGACTTGGGTCCCAACCAGATGGCCGCTGATGAACAATCTAACTCGTTATCGGAAGAAAGAACGCTTTCTGGATCACCTAGAAACAACGTGGAATTATCTAGGAATAAGAGGATGGGCCGGGAAGAAAGTCCGGAATCTGAAGGCTGGGCTCCACAAAAGGCTGCTAAATTGAATCCGATTAAGCCCGTCGACCAATCTGCCGAGGCGACCATGCGGAAAGCACGTGTCTCCGTTCGAGCAAGATCAGAAGCTCCGATGGTAATTGTTAGAGTAATTAAATATTAAAATACTCACGACTTCAATAGCTTAAATTTTTAGATGAGACGGGTAAATTAATTTGTTTTATATGGTCATGTATAGATTTCCGATGGATGCCAATGGAGAAAATATGGACAAAAAATGGCTAAAGGGAATCCGTGTCCACGAGCTTATTATCGATGCACAATGGCAGTCGGGTGTCCAGTACGCAAACAAGTATGTTTTATCACTTGATATTAAACTTCCATTACTTTTTGCTAAAGACTAATTATTATTCGCAAATTAACTTTGGATAAATAAAATGCTAATTATCTCGTGTCATATCGAATTACAGGTTCAAAGGTGCGCCGAGGACCGAACAATCCTAATCACAACCTACGAAGGGACCCACAATCACCCGCTACCTCCCGCCGCCATGGCTATGGCGTCCACCACCTCCGCCGCGGCCAACATGCTACTCTCCGGCTCCATGCCCAGCGCCGACGGGTTAATGAATCCCAATTTTCTCGCCCGAACCATTCTTCCATGTTCGTCGAACATGGCCACGATTTCAGCTTCAGCTCCTTTCCCGACAGTAACTCTTGACCTCACTCAATCACCAAATCCATTACAATACCAAAGATCCCCAGCGCCGGCGCAATTCCAAGTCCCGTTCGCCGCCGTGCAAACTCCTCAGGCTTTCGGACAAGCGCTATATAATCAGTCAAAGTTTTCAGGTCTACAAATGTCTCAGGATGTTATAAATGATGGTGCGCAGATGCAGGGACAATCGTCCCAACATCCGCCACCATTGTTCGCCGACACTCTCAGCGCCGCCACCGCGGCTATCACCGCCGACCCCAATTTTACGGCTGCCCTTGCTGCCGCCATCTCCTCCATCATCGGTGGCGCTCAGGCGAATAACAACCACCACTCTGGTTCTCCCAACAACGTAAATACAAGTAACAGCAATAAAACCAGTTTTCCGGGGAATTAATGTTTAATACCAGTTTATTTCATGTTATTATTAGCCATCATTTTTTCTTTTTTTTTTTTGGTTTTAATTTCTGGGGGTACACTGTGGAATTAATTAACATGTTCATAATGTTTTTTGTTTTTGGTGTAATATCGGGGCATGGGGGGAAGGTTTTAGGACACAAAAATACATTCTTTTCTTATTGTTTTATTTTCTAGATATTGTATAGAGATATTGTTTTATTATCGTTCCGATTTTTAATTCAGTGGACAAAATGCAAAAAAAGACAAACAGTGATATGTTATTTGGATTACTTGTTGCATATTTCTGGATCATCATTTTCGTTTTCAAATTTGTCAAGTGTTGTGAAAACAACAAAAGAGTAGACAATTGGAGACTTTGTGGTAAAGATGAAGGACCAAACGTGGAATAATGAAAGGTTTGAAAGGTATATACTGATGAGAGAGGTCAACAATACCGGCCTGTTATTGTTTGACACGTAAAGGGATAGAATTCAAAATTTGTACGATTAGACTTTTAGGACAATTCCAGGCAACTTCGTTTGATTTTTTTGGCAATTCAATAATGTCAGAGAATCACGTCGTCCTTTGTATTAATTTATTTATTTACCATAGTTTATAGTTTTAGTTTACGTCCTGGGAATGTGGTGTGATCAGGCCTGCTTCTGTTGACACTTTGCCTAGAAGTTAGAGAAGCTTGCGGCGCTCTATGTTAATTATGTTATATTATAATTGAGATTTTAGAAAGGATAATCTACAAGAAAAAAACTAGGGCACTTGGGTCATTAATTATTGAATTAAGTTTTGCTGATAGTATCTCAAAGACCAAAACTTATATAAAATCATATGTTTCACGGGTTGCATTTTGTGAGACGGAATCCCCACAACCCATGACCCAACCCTAAAAACTGGTGTTATTTTGGTAAATACTAGGCTAACATGGAGCAGTGATGATTATTATGAAACATTAACTTTTTTTCTCGAAAAATATCATTTTTAAAGTTTACATTTTCAAAGTAACAAAACTAACCGAATTTTAAGGAATAAGTAATATTTTTCTCAAATCTATGCAGGGGCAGAGCTAGACGTGTAACGTTGGGAGGCTAAATTAATAAAAAATAAATATTTATTACTAAAAGTTAATATTTTAAAATAAAATATACATAAAAATTATTGATTTTCAGAAATTTTGGGGGGGCTAAAGCCCCCCATGTCTTAAGGAGCATACGCCCCTGAATCTATGTATATTTTCTACAAATAGTATTATTTTATAGTTCAAAATACTTTTCAGTTCAATGTAATGTGTAATATTTTTCAATTCCATATATAATTCTTTTCAGTTTGATATCTAATATTTTCCAGTGGTGATTTCTAGTGATCTTTCGCTCTTTAATCTTTTCTCTTTTGTTTTTGTTCGTCTTTTCACTTCATTTCCCTGGCAAAACCAAAAGACTCAATCTGACTAAAAAAAAAAACCAAAAGACTCAAGATGTAAGAAAAATTCATATGTGAAACATAAAAGCTCCATTATTGGAGTTTCAAAGCTTAAAAGTCTCTATAACATAGTGAAAACAAGTCTCCATGAACCCATAGAAGATTTTGCTGCTTGTTGGCTTTGACGGGCCCAGCATCTAGAGCATCATCTCCTTCTCGTGGTCATTGCTGAAGTTGGAAACAACTGAATTTTTTGTTGGACTGGAAATAGGTTTGGGTATTGGGCAAAACCCGTGACGGTTTTACAGGGAGACTCTCTCTATTTCAAATAACTGCTTTGGTAATTTGCTTTTTTGCGTTCTTATTTTATTTTAACAATGCAAAATAGTGCCAGCTGATATTTAGCATAATAAATAATTTATTAATTAATTATCACACTTTTTCTGAAAAACTTTAATAAAGTGTTTCAAGATTATTTTCACATAATCCTATTCTTTACACTGTCTTTCAAAACCAGACAAACTTCAAAAAGAATTATAATCACCTCAGTATCCAAATTCAACATACCAGTACGTAAGATTGAAATTAAATAAATGGGGTGAACTATCCATTTAATTAATTACTATGCGTAGATGAGTTGAACAGGCATTAATTTTAAAATAGAGTTTGGTGAATCAGTGGAAACTGGACAGGCTTGATCTATCTCAATCATTATAGTCAATAAATAAAAAGTGTGTTTGCGTAGCAGTTTCGGCGGATAAACTAATAGTAACAGTAATCAATCAATTAATTTTCCCATTTTTTGTTATTCAATAATCTTGAAAATATGTTCATTCTTATATCAATATTTTACCTATATAGTTCAAATAAATTTATTTTTTTACATAAAATTAATAAAATCTTTTAAAAGTGTTAACTGATTGAAAATATGTAAATGAGCTCGTATTATTTTAATTGGACAAGTGAGATGCGTTATTGACTTCCGCGCGTGCACACACAAACTTTTGTTTAGTGGGCACCAATCATCCACTAAATTTATAGAAAGAAGAAATTAAGCCAAACGTGTGAGATTGTGCGTCGCCACCGTACTTTATCAACCGTACAAGTACGTTTACTACTCCACTTGCACTTTATAATTTCCACATGCGTCCATGTGAACCCATCCACCAATAAGGCTTTTTCATTTTTGGCTAGTATTAGTTATATATTACTATGTATTCAAGAAATTATATATTACTGTTTTTTCAACTTAGAACATTTTTTTGGAGGGTAGGTTTCCATTGACCTCTTTCGTTTTACAATTTTATTTTTCAAAAAAGTTTAGAAATACTTGTTTTTTTAAGTTTGTATTTTATATAGTATATAATCTGTTAAAAAAATCGAATTATCACTGAAATTTATTCGTCAATCTCTGTCGTATGTGTGATTTTTAACAATCTCTCCACTCCACAGCAAAAAAAAAAACCTTTAAATAATTCCCCCACTACAAGTGTTATCAATTTTATGATGCTATTTAATATTTAAGTAAGTATGTTATTTGGCAGCAAATAAAAAATGCGTAAGAAAAATAGAAAGTGATATCAATTTTATGACGCTATTTATTCAGTATCGTCATTCTAATAACACAAACAATAAAAGTGTAAGTAAATTTTAAAAGTTTAGAGACAAATAAAAAAATGCATAAGTAAAATAGAAAATGTCATCAATTTTATGACGTTTTTTTACTAATAGTTGTCATTTCAAGGACAAAAATAAAAGAGTGTAAGTAAATTATATAATTATCGTGATACTTATAAAAAAATTCGGTAATTTTATTAAGACAATGACACTTCAATAAAAATGTCATTACATTAACTAAAATGCCAACACTTTCTAGCAAGCGTCATTAATATTTATAATTTACAACGCTTTTAAAAATGTCATTAAATACTTATTTATAATGACATTTTTTTGTAGCATCGTTAAATTTGTGTTGCGACTATTTTTCTTGTAGTATGGTGGCATAGTGGTGTAGAATAGATTCTCGAGGCCAAGTGTCTCAAGTTTGAATCATATCATCCCCGTGCTATTTGGTCGAGTCAGTCGCATAGGCGGCTTTCTTAGTGCGATTTACCTGATCTTATTTGTAGATTATCACGTCAAACCCGAATGAAATTGCAGCCAACTCGTCCCATGAAATTACACAATAAAATTCGGGGCGATCCGATTTTTTAGGGCCTAAAAACGTAGCCTAGCCTAACAGGTCGGGCCGAAATTGATAGCTCGAATGTTTGCGACCCTAACTTTGTGGTGAGCCCGTGAGTCAGTCCACTAGGTTTGAGATTATTAATACAAAGGACTCGTTCGGGAGTGTGGATGAGATTGGATAAAAATTTAAGATTGGATAGGATTACATTGCTCATTGATTATATAATATACTATTTAATATTGTGTTTGATATTTGTGATTGAGATGTAAATTTTTTTAATGTATAATCAATATTAGTGTTTGGAAAAATTGATTAAGTCTGATAATATTATATTAGAGAATAATTTCTCTGTTATTCTGTTAAAAAGTTTGTTACATTTAGTTAGTTGGTTAACTCACTGTTAGACGGTTAGTTAGTTTTCTTAACTGATAGAAATTAGCTTAACCTTCAGCTATATATATAATACCTTCCTGATGTAATTTGGTTTTATCAAATAATGAGAAATATAACAGAGTTGTTTCAATTCTAATATGGTATCAGTTGAATTTCATCTTCCTCTGGTTCACATTCTGGCGATGGCGATTGTCGTGTAGATCTCCGGCGAAGATCTTTTCTAATTCGACGACTACTGTGGTGATTTCCCGCCATCATCTCACATCCGGTGGTTGTTGCATAGTTATTCCCCAACAATTTCACAATGAGTTCTGAATCCAGCCAATCCGCCATTGATGATCCTTCAAGTGTTTATTTCATTCATCACTCCGACAATCCTGGTCTAGTGCTTGTTTCTTAGCAACTAACCGGTGACAATTATGCTTCGTGGTCTCGTGCAATGACCATTGCCATATCTGTGAAGAACAAATTGAAATTTATGGATGGATCTCTACTTCGCCCTTCCGATACAGATGTTCACCTTCTCAATTCATGGATTCGCAATAATAACATTGTGATTAGTTGGATCCTCAACTCAGTTTCCAAAGAAATTAGTGCTAGTATCTTGTTCTCAGAATCAGCCAGGGACATTTGGCTTGATTTGCAGGAGAGATTTCAACAAAGTAATGGTCCTCGTCTCTTTCAACTCCGACGTGATCTACTGAATCTGAAACAAGACCAGTTGTCTATTGGTTCTTATTTCACAAAGGTTAAAACCATATGGGAAGAATTAGGAAATTTTCGTCCATCTTGCAACTGTGGTAAACGTAGTTGTGGTGGTGTACGTGCGATTTCTAAGTTTCATCATTAAAATGAAACGCAACAACACAAATCAACATTAAAATGGTTAGATTAACATTTTAATCTGGTTGAAAGCAAATACAATGAAAATTATGTGCTAAAATGTATTGTAACTCATGTAGAAACAAGTTCTTAACAAGTGTAACGAATGCATACAAACCAGAAAAGCAGGCACAACAATGCCAACTTGATTATCTATACAATTCCATATGTTCATTGATAGCATACAATTTATAATATGTGATGATTTGGTTACAAAATCCTAGATTTACACACATCTAATGCAAAAATGCTTTAAGGAATAAAGTACACCATATTTCTATCATTGAAAAATAGAAAATTTATACAAAGTTAATGACAACTGCAAATGTTCAACACTGAAATTAAACTTGTAGATGTTAAGGCCCTTAGGACACAAGTTCAATGGTTGTGAATAATAAAAACAATGACTCCAGACAAAGTTGAGTAGAAATTAATCAAATTATCAACGAACTAGGATTTAACAGAATAAATGGGAGGTGGTGACATGTGTAGTAGACAACTCCTTCTTACAATAACAAAAAACAATTAACATCAATAAGAACAACCTTAATAATTGATTATATAAGACGCAAACTAAAAAAAGATAAAAAAAAAAAAAGAATAATATAACTAATAATAATTCCTAAATCGCTGATAATCAAAGACGGGAAACATTTTTCTGGCAAAATTTGACATAATTGCAGAATTGTTCAAGAATGGAATGGCAATCGACTTCTCTTACCTTTTTCTATGGTCGGGCTCGCTAGGGTTTGCATCTGAAAGAAGAACACGTTTTATATGTAATAATTTATGTAATTATTGAGTGAGCAAGGGGCATACAAGTCATATTATAGAGTAAATGATGGGTAACATGGACATTTAACAAGTGTGGATAAGGAGCGATAATTTAATACCATGGGGTGGGCTAGGATTGTTTATCAATTGAAAATGGGATTACAATCCCATCCCAAAATATAATATTGGGCCAACATCCAACATGCCAAACAAATGATTGAGCTTGATTTGGCCTTATCCTACCTAATAATAATTCCCAAACGCGTCCCAAGGGGATACCCCTTCGCCTCGTTTGTGTAATGTGATGGGATTAGACTAATTTGAAGGATTACGTAATACTCTATTGTTCATTAAATTGTCTTTAACAATACATTATTTTCGATCTGTGATTGGTTTTTAAAAAAAAAACTGACCACAAAATATAATTTTGTGTTTGCCATTGATGCTAATGTGGGATAAAAGGCAAAATGACAAAAATATCCTTCTACCCAAAAAATCAAAACACACCTTACTCGCCATCTATTTGCACTAGATTCCACCAAAAACCTCCAAAGCCTGAAAGACGATGTGGTTCTTTCCTGCGTAGAGAATCAGAGCTGAAAAAAGACGAAGGGCCACGATCAAACATAAATTTGGGTGAGTTGATCGATGAGTATTGTTGCAATTTTTCAAAATGTTAGCTATTTGCATCCAATAATTTATAGAATTAATCTGTCAAATGAGCCCTAGCTTGACCCATATATTTGATTATGATTATCTCAGACCTATTCGATGAATACAAAATATTCTACAACAAAATTTAAGGTTTTGTGTTGAATTCTTTGGCAATAGGGTTTGAACTCGGGAAATCTGGAATATGGGGTTATATATTGGGAATTTATCTGCAAATCGATTATACACCTTCATTTATATATTACACCAATGCTCTTTCCAGTACTAATGGATCAATAGCAAATTGTCTATCAGTAGAATCAAAGGTTATGTGATGAATTGGTTGGCACTTACGAGTTGAAATCGGGATTTCAGCCGTATGTGAAGTCTTATATTGGGAATTTATCTGCAAATGTAATTTCAATTACAAAATAACTAAAATAGGTTTATTATTTGTCAAATTAATTATAATCTAAACTGCGAAGATATTGTTGTTAAAACATTGTAAAATTACCTGTACTTTTAGTTTTTTTGGAGGGCTTATGATTTAGTTCTTCCTTTGTTATTTGGATTTGTATGTGCACGATTGAAAGTCTAATTTTTTAGCTAGTGCAATTTTGTTTACATGCTGCTCCTATTTAATCATGTCCGGCTTTGTGCAGATAATAGAAACGTTAATGAAAAATGAGCTCAAGCAATAGTGCACCATTTTCATCTGCGAGTAACGGTACATCTTTTTATACCAACTGTAGTCGAGATGCGCCACTTCACTGTCATTGTGGCTTCATTCTTAAAGTTCAAACTTCGTGGACAAAGGCGAATCCGGGAAGACGTTTTACATCATGCCCGGTTAGAGGTAGAGTGTGTGTGAGAAAGATAGTGACATATATGATACCAATATAGAAATATGCATATAATGAGAGATAAATATAAACGGGTTGAATTTGACATTTAATTAAGTCTATAATTTAAAATATAAATTTGATATACAAATACTTATTTTTATTTTACTATATATGAATATTATTATTAAAATAAAAAAATAAATTCTAATTCATTGTTAATAGATAGTTTCATTACAAATTAATAATGTTAAAATACTAATACACGTGCAACATGGGTAAAATTACTTGTTACTAACAATAACAATAGATGACTATAATTATCAAATTATATGTTGGGTATTAGAATAATTGTTGGGTCATGACCAGGATAGTGAAATAATAGCAGGGGGAGGATTGATAGTCCAACAGGTGAATGATAATTTACTGGGCCGATAACTTATCAAGAGCCCAAATTAAAAATAACCAACTTTTGATCCACAACGATTATTTGGAATTTCCACCAAATCCAAGACCATAATCTTTTATATTATAAGGACCTTTTTTGGATCAATAAATCACAGATATGGACCTGGATCTATTCATTCCGTTCGTTCATTCGTTCTTCTTTCCAATAAAATTGACAACGGTTATAAATTGCAACCCAAAAAGCTCTTATTTGGTCCCAAGGCCTTAATAGGCAAGACTGCTGGATGCCAAGACATACCTGCCTAAGTGGGTAGCCCAAAAATAAATCTAGCCTCAAATAAAATTTTCAGCCCAGCTCTTGAAAAAGAATCCCCAGCCCAAAACTTATTGCGCATCTGTTCTTACTTGGCCCACATATTACACAAAATTGTCCACCAACTTAATCTAATACGAATAATGCATTTAATAGTACAGATTAATTACGTACAATTCATAAAAAGTACATAGTTAAGAAAATATATATACATGTACAGTTATTCATGATAAAGTAATAAAATTAAATATCAATTTACAAAAATAAACTTACTCATAAAAACAAAAGAAAGACGGCGAGCCCTAAGAATTGTAGAGCTGATATTAGTTCCCTGTTCCCATTCATTTTCCTTTTTTCAGTGTCTTTTTTCTTTTCTGTTAAAAAGAAGTCTAACCTAGATAGGCTAGATTGACACTAAATGAGAAATGTCCTAATCTAAACATGCGTAATGCACTATTTAATTATGACCTGAGAAGACAATTAATGTGATTATCTGCATACTTAATCAAGTTTCATTAATTTGGCCAGATTTGGAAGCAACAAAGGATAACAAAATGAAAAAAGTGGGATTCTTTTGGCAATAAATATTATTAAGAAAATTATGTTACATAATGACCAGATTACAATAACATAATCATACCCACAAACAATGTAATATCAAATTTGATTATCCGAAAGTTATTATCCACAAAACAAGATAAAAAAAGTCAACCATTGTAATATCAAATTTGTTATTTATTTCCGTCAAAAAATATTTTTGATTTATTTACTTTTTTCTTAATTCTTTATTCTTTATTAATTTTTATTTTTTTTGAAATCTTATTCTTTATTAAATTAAAAAAAGAAAAACAACAAACATTGCGTGTTAAGCTACTTCGCATGCTTTGCTGACACGTAAGCCTTTTCAGCTACACGTTTGCACTATGCTCCCATCATTTTCTATAACGTTATTCCATCCTTATCACCGACCTACCTTTTATTCCCGGTAGGTCTCTACGCACCGTGTGATCAAAATATCTAACGCCTCAGATCAAGCTGCGCGTCGTAATCCCATGGGCCGCGACACTCCCCACCCTGTATTCAGTCTCCCCAAAACGAGCATCTCGTGAAAGCAAAATCTATTATGAATCCAACGGCTATAAATAACAAGTCTTTAGTTTAATCAACGGCTGGGATTTTAGAAAGAATTATAGCTGATCTCAGAAAGTTGGTTCTTCTCTATTTATTCGCACACTCTAATTCAGTTTTTCTCATATACAGCTTCTCTTTAAAACTATTTTTAATCTCATTTTGTCTTCAACGTTTCGGTGAGTCCATCTTCTGATCATCTATGCATTTATAATTTTTTTGCAAAATATTTTAATGTCCATCTTTTTTGAGGAATTTTTTTGATAGTACTTGTTATTCTTGATAAAAACCAAATTTCCCAAAAAGAAAGGAAGAAGTTTAGAGGTTTTGGGTTCGGATTTTAATTTTTGATCTTTTTTGTTTGCGATTTGGTTTTCGGTATATCTTCTTATACTGGATTTAGGTATTATATTGTCATTTAAATTTTCTTGTTGAGTTTTATGTTCTTGTTGGTGATATACTTAGGTTTATGGTTTTTGTGCAGTCGTACCTTTCTATTTTCTTTTCTTCCTGGAGATGTGTTTGCATGTTGGTATAAGCTAAACAAAAAAACATTAGCGGAGGTTTTAGATTGTTTGGTTTTGTAAGTTGGTCAAACATGCGTTGAAAAAGCAAAGGACCCGTTTCGAAATTGTGTGAATCACTCCTCATCATGTGGGATTTAACTCGTAAAGAATGAGTGAATATCAAGTATCTGAGATGGGGTTAGATTATTTATTGACGTAGATGAGAAATTGAGTAAGAATACTTTTATGGTTAAGAAAATTAGGGGATGGTTTTTCCTTTTCAGACACGTATATTGAAATCATTTCTCAAATTAGGCGTGCTTGGACCGAAATTGTACAGTATAGGTACAAGAAATTGAAATGTTTCTCAAAGTTTCTTAATTTCTTAACTTTCACCAGTTTTTATTTTGTATCTCGACTTTCATTAAGGCAGCAAGCAAATAAAAACCTGATCTAACTATTTGGTTTGTCATATATCACATTGGGGGATAAATTTGCACATTGTTTAATTTTTGATACGTATATAGAAGTATCTACCTATCTTCCTTCTCACTTTGAGTTTTTGATTGTTGAGTGACAATATTGGCGTGGTTGTGGGTGATTAGTAAACTGACATGTTATTCTGATGTTGTAGGAAAAAATGGGTACCAGATACAGAACTTTCGCCTTAATCCTTTTCCTTTCAAGCCTGTTGTTTTCTCTTGCATTATCTGCATCAAATGATGGATTGCTCAGAATAGGACTAAAGAAGTTAAAGTTGGATCAAAACAATCGGCTTGCTGCTCGGCTTGAATCCAAGGAAACAGAGGCTTTGAGGGCCTCAATTAGGAAGTATAATTTCCGAGGTAAACTTGGGGATGCTGCAGACACTGACATTGTCGCATTGAAGAACTATATGGATGCCCAGTACTTTGGAGAGATTGGTATCGGCAGTCCCCCTCAGAAATTTACTGTGATTTTTGATACTGGTAGCTCCAATCTGTGGGTGCCATCTGCAAAATGTTATTTTTCTGTGAGTCTTGACTGTCAAAACTTTTGATCAAGTTAAACATAAAGTGTGCTGTAATGCATCGTTCTTTGACGAATAAAAATGGATGGACATTTAAGAACTGGTGTGTCTTGGTGCAGGTCCCTTGTTTCTTCCATTCCAAGTACAAGTCCAGCCAGTCGAGTACTTACAAAAAGAATGGTTTGTTTTATTCCCCCTTTGCCTCATGTATATATGCACTTTCTATTTGTTTCCTTACTCTTTTGAAGCTCACGCTTATATTGTCATTACTGAAAATAAAATTTGTTATTCTTGAGTTTTAAGGTTGAGATATTTATGCGCTTTGCTTGTGTTTGTGCATTTGCAATGTTCGATGTGATTTCTGCCTGGGATTATACACTAATTGCAAGATCTCTTCTTCCTCTCTCTCTTGCTCTCCCTCCCCCCCTCCCTCTATCTCTCTTTAGGGTGGGGTGGGGGTGGATGGGGGCAAAAAGAGTTCTATGAACTTCTTACTGATTGGATCATGATGTTCAAAATATTGCGTGGCTTCACTATTTTCTTTGGAGTATGATTTGATTCGGCTTAGGCATGGAAGTTTTCTTGAAAGTCTTACACCATTTTGTTTTACAGGAAAATCTGCTGCAATTCAATATGGAACTGGGGCTATCTCTGGATTCTTTAGTGAGGATAATGTCAAAATCGGTGACCTTGTTGTAAAGGGCCAGGTTGTCCACTTCCACTTTAAAGTTATGTTTTCTATGATTAGTAATGCGCTAGACAGCCGCTAGTGACTGGTTACTTACTGAAGAGTGTTCACTTGGGCAGGAATTTATTGAGGCAACAAGGGAACCTAGTGTCACATTTTTGGTAGCCAAGTTTGATGGCATTCTGGGTCTTGGTTTCAAAGAGATCTCAGTTGGGAATGCAACCCCAGTATGGTATGAGCTCTCTCTCTCTCTCTTCCTCCCTCCCTCCCTCCCCTTCTTTTATGGGTTCCATGGGGTGAGTTGCCATTTGTTCAGGGGTATGAGCTGTGGGTCTCCTTTATTTGTTTGGTGTGGGTATGAGCTGGGGATTAGTGTTGCCATTTGTTGAAGAAGACATTTCATGGGGCTGCAATATCGTTGTTACCCTTGCATTTGGTTTTCCTAAAGTCCATTGTTGAGTTTTGCATACATTGGTTTGAAAGATACCTTATGCTGCCGTTCGTGTTTCTTTCAGGTACAACATGGTCAAACAGGGTCTTGTTAAGGAACCTGTGTTCTCATTTTGGCTCAACCGAAATTTGAAGGAAGAAGAGGGTGGTGAACTAGTTTTTGGTGGAGTTGATCCAAATCATTATAAGGGAAAACATACATATGTTCCTGTGACGCAGAAAGGGTACTGGCAGGTTGGTATCCAGAGAGATTTGGTACGCAAAGCTTATTTAAAATATTGTGTCATTGTTTTTTTAACTGTGTATGGTTCTGTTTTATAGTTTGAGATGGGTGACGTACTCATTGATGGTAAAGAAAGTGGTATGTATTCCTCAACGCTTTGAAGCCGCACTATTTACTTAATAGAAAGAATAATAAGATAAGATATTGGAACAATCTTGTGTTTGGGAACCTGTTTTTATGCACAATTTGATATTATGCCTCTTCTAATGATGTAGTCCATCATCTTTGTTGTTCATAGGGTACTGCAGTGGTGGTTGTTCAGCAATTGCAGATTCTGGGACTTCTCTGTTAGCCGGTCCAACAGTATGTTTTGGCCTCTTGTTGAAACTAATTGTCTTTAGTGAATTTTCTTTTTCCTCTATTTGTGTCAGCATTAATCAACTCCACAGTGATTGGAAGTATTAATTCTAACTTATTTGAACATTGCATGATCAAGCTTATGAAGGCATGATACCAATATGCAAGTCACTATATTGTGTGTCATGTTTCTTAGTATACTCCATGACTATAAGAGCTGATTGAGATTGTAAACTGTTTTGAAATGGTATGCATGCAAGTCCTCTGTATGTCTCTGATTGTTCGATGTGTCTTATTATGCTTCCAAATCTTTCGTATTGATTGAAATGAAAGTGTGAGCTACGTGTGCCGTATGAGATGGCACAGTGAGGTTTCCTTAAGGTTATGTTGCTCCTGTGTTTCTTCTTGCTGCTTCTTACTTTTGGCCTTGCCCACCCAGTGGTCATGGGTGGAGCTGAAAATGGTACCAGGTTTGATTGGGCTATTTTGTGCGCTTTCTTTTCCTTGTTTCTTGGTATGTGTATAGACTGTAGTCACGATGATTAACCATGCTATTGGGGCCGCTGGAGTTGTTAGCCAACAATGCAAGGCTGTGGTCGAACAATATGGGCAAACTATCATGGATCTCCTTTTGGCAGAGGTACAAATAAACCTTTTAGTATTGAGAGGGAAATGTGTGTGTGGTTTGTTTTCCCCTATGCTGAACTCTGATTGGATCTCACAGGCTCAACCAAAGAAGATATGCTCGCAAGTAGGTTTATGCACCTTCGATGGAACTCGTGGTGTTAGGTTAGTTGATTTACTTGTAAGCTTCCCCTGCCCCACCAGCAATTTCCCCTCTCTCCCCATAATGAGACGCACACACACACACACACATCCAAACAATGCTCTGCTTCTAGCCTCTTCTTTGAAAAGTTCTTGGATCCTACTTGCAGATGTTGGTAGTTTGACTGTATTTTGTCTGTGCATGTGTGCTTATTTTGGTTGCTAATGAATTCTGTGTAGTGCGGGAATTGAGAGCGTGGTGAATGAAAAAGATGGGAGATCATCTGGCTTGGGTGACGCTATGTGCTCTGCTTGTGAAATGGCTGTCGTTTGGATGCAAAACCAACTTAAACAAAACCAGACTCAAGATCGCATCTTGAACTATGTCAATGAGGTATACTTTGTGTATTGCTAGGGGGCGTACAAAGTTTTTATTTGCCTGTCTCGTCTAATGTTGGACTTAATGCAGCTTTGCGAGCGGCTCCCTAGTCCTATGGGACAATCAGCTGTTGATTGTGGAAGCATTTCCTCTATGCCTACTGTTTCCTTCTCAATTGGTGGAAAAGTTTTTGATCTCTCCCCACATGAGGTGTGAATTCAATTATTAAATATTACAATACCAGTAATTAAGTGAATGTTTGCAAACAGCCAAACACTTAAAAAAAGTGATAGCCCTGCCAGTGAACACTTAAAAAAAAGTGTCAGCTTTTGGCTGGCTGAAAGAAAAAAAATGCTTTTAGTATTTTCAAATGCCAACTTCTGTTTTTGATTTTGATTTTGATTTGTATATCTGATCAAAATCTAAATGCAAGGGGAGAGACCTCCTGCTGTAGATTTCTGATTCTATTTCCATTTTGACTTTTTACACAAATAAAACACTTTTACAGCTTGTCACCAAACACACTTGTTCAACGTTTAGTTGTGCAAAAATTGTCAACCTCTGATTCTAAAATATTTTTCGCTTCTGCTACAAAAAGTCACTTTATAAGTTTTTGCGAAACACTCCCTGATTGTACCGTTGTTCGTCATTCTTATTCAGTTATTCTGTAATTAACTCAAAATGTATAAAGCCTAAGAACATCACAACCTGGCAACATGTATGCGACTTTCTAAATAGCATGCTTTTTGACAGGCTTTCTTCTTCTTTTTTTCCTTTTTGGCCAATATCTTATTTCTCATGGGGATAAACTGCATCTAACCCAGAAATAGTGAGTTGAATGTGAGTGCATGTGATTCCTTATAGTTGCATCATGCGTGCCAATCAATCAGAGGAGGAAATATCTCCAACCATTTTCCAGTTTGTTGCCATTTCATTTACTAATGATGGTTATATATGGTGGTAATCAGTACATACTTAAGGTGGGTGAGGGTGCTGCTGCACAATGCATTAGTGGCTTCACTGGTCTCGACATTCCTCCTCCACGTGGACCTCTTTGGTAATTCTTTATCGACTTTCAAATATGAACCACCATTTTTCTTTTCCCATTTCCCTTTGGCTCATGATTTTTAATGGTGTGAATTTAATGTGTGCAGGATTTTGGGAGATATGTTTATGGGACGGTACCACACTGTGTTTGATTTTGGCAAACTGAGAGTTGGGTTTGCTGAAGCTGCATAGACGACAGCTCTGCACCCGCTTAATGTTAATATGGTTGTTTGTTTTTATCTTTGAGCAAACTTGACAATTTACTTTTAGGCGTGTTGGCTATTGCTCTGGACAGAATATGTAAATATATGCACTCTGTTTTAACTTTATGTGAGGATTTGCTTTATCATCGGATATTTACTGGAGTTTGAATTATTCTTTAAGTTTGTGCAAGTAGTGCCTACTGTTCAACTACATAAAAAGTTACTTATGGTTGGCATCACAGTAATGAGCTGAAAGATGATTAATCCTTCGTGGATTTCTGCCTAGTGGAGTCATAAGGGGGACCGAGTTAGCCAGCTAACTGTAATTTGTTTTGGGATAGTGAATATAACAATTTTCTATTATCGCAGTAATGGATATCTGATGAGGCTCCAACGATAGTCCTATGGTCATCACACAGACAATGGGTGGGGCCTTTTAAACTGAAGATAAAACAAATGTGGCAAGTGAATACCTAACAACTAGTCTGTTTACGTTTAGATCATATTGATTCAGGAGAAATTGTATTTAGTCCGGATTGATTTGTCTTTAAATTTTAGATTTAAGTGGATAAATCGACAAGTAGATTGGCTTTCTCAAAAGAAAAAAAAAAAGAAAAAAGGTTTATTCTACGTTATAGGCCTAATACCATCGAGAAATATTTTACATTCATTTTGGTAAATGGCATCATTACAACCACTTGCTGCATGGAATGTCATTGTCTTATTTTGGTTCCGTTCACAAGAATGACTTCACTTCTTGCTTCATCAAGAAGTGGTTGTTAGATTTAGGTCCTGCCTGCTATAGAAACAAATGGTTAGGGGGCTCAGGCTCTTTTGGTCATTAATTTCTAGGCATGTATTCGCGGTAGTATTCAACTGATGCCCTCTGATTTTACCTGTATATATAATATACCCTCCTTGAAATGGGTATCCGCTTTTAGTTCACTACTTACGATATCGTTCCTACTCCCAAGTCGGTGATGGAGTTAGAGAGAATGAATTTGAAATGAATGACTACAGTACAATCAAATGGAAGGGATAAATATCAGAGGTGTAATGGTGGTGCATGGAAAATCTGGACTCCATGAGCTTGAGCCTTGAGGGCATAGACTTAGCGTGCTTTATGGACTTAGGCTATGTATTGCAACCCGTTATATATCTTCTTTATTCACTTGAGGACCACGTGTTTGGTTTGTTGGACGTTATGAATCATGGCGCATCAAGAGTACAGTTTTGTGATCCATCCCAATTTTCAAATATCACATGCTTTTTTAGTGGACATGTATCAGACATTTAATTAAGAGTCATACGTAAAAGAGAATAGAAAACATAAATACTATGGAGCACTGATACGAGTATGGGATACGGGTGCCATACGACATGGGTACGGAATACGTCGTGTTTTGAAATTTTAGGGATACGAGTACGGTATATATACACACATATAAAATTATGTATTTTTGTATTATTAAAAATATAGACGTACTAAATACAATTAAAAAATAATATTTCAAGTATAAAAAACTAAAATTTTATAAATACTCAAATCTGAAATGTGATAACTCACATAAACACAAATAAACATGTTCAAAATATCAACAGTAGAAGAAATTCTATCTTTTTCCATATAGGTGGATTAATTATAAGAATTAATATGGATGTAGTTTTTGTTTCTTTCAAATTGGGATGTCTCGTTCCAATTGGATACTATATATATCCATGTAGTATCTATGTAGTATTGAATACGTATCTGGTACGGGTACATCATTCTCACGGAAATGTTTGCGTTTCCTAGCATAAATATTAAAAAAAGCAAAAACTTGTATGAGACTGATAAGTGTGAATTTTGCATGTGTTTCGATGTGTATTTCGAGCTATAATGATAAGTAAACATGCATATACTCGCGTTAAATGTTACATATTCACTCCTTGTGGAAAAGATATTACACTTTGCTTATTTTGTAGGAATTTCATGATATTTGAAGCTAATTGAATAAGAATACGAGGAAAGCAAAGTGGAAACACGGAGAATTGAGTGGATATACGAGAAGTGAAGCCTAAAAGAGCGAAAGTTGAGCGTTCACGGAAGAAACAGGGGGCACACGGGTTGGGCGTGCCTCAAGACACCACCCGTGCACCCCTGTATAAGGTTGATTGAAGGCTGCACATGGCGCACGGGTAGCCCATGCATGGGCGCACCACCCGAGCGCCCTGCAGAGTCGGGATATCTCACCGGAGTGGCGCACGGGTAGCCGTGCTCGACGCACCACCCGTGCGCCCTACGAGAGTTGGGGTATTCCGGCGAGGTGGCGCACGGTAACCGTGCGTGGGCGCACCCCCGTGCGTCTGTACTGAATTCCATAATCTATTTGCATTAAGCCCTAAACATGATGGGGAGTATAAAAAGGCTTTTTGGGGGCGCACACAAGAGGAATCGGACATATTTTGGGATCTACAACACAAGACAAGGGTCTATTCTTGGAAGAAGACATCAAGGAGACAATCGGGTTGCATCGGAGCTTAAGGAACGGAGATATATCGAGAGATTGTCGACTTTCCTAAGTTTTTCTTGCTTCTCTTTTAGTTTCAATCTTTCATTTTAGTTGTAATGGCTTTGAACAATTTGTTTATGAGTTGTTTAGAAATCATGTGTAGCTAAACTCTTGAGATTTCCGGTTTTGGAAGTAGATTAATGAACTCTTGTTGGATGTTTTAATCTTAGTTGAAGTTATTATCTTAAAGCCTATTTGAGTATTTTGAGCTTATTCTTGTTTTATCACTTGATCAATGATTTAACTTGTTTGATATATTGATTCATAATTCGAGAGATGAGTTTCAATATTAGATCTTGAATACTCGACACAAATATTTGCATGAATCGAGAGGTTTGTAAATATTTGTGAGGATATTTGATCTTTTAAACTTTTGGGAGTTGAATGCTTCATGTTGAGTAGAGATGCTAGCATAAGTATTTCAATCTACATTTTATATGCATCTCGAGAGAGAGGATAAAATAGTTTTGTGATCGTCTTATAGGAATATTGATAATAACCTTGGCTTTGATTTAATCGGACAACAAGAGGATTATTAATCGAAACCTTAACTCGGAAATCCATTTCATTATCTTGATACTTCTATCATTTGTATTATCTCAATCTTGTGTTTTAGTGATTTAAATTGTCTTAATCTCAATACAACAATCATCAAATTTCGATCGTCTAAATAAAAATAAGACTATCTTGGTTCAATACTTAGCATATTAATTTATTAGTCTCCGTGGATACGACCTTGCTACCCTATTCTATAAACTACACCGTACACTTGCGGTGAAGCTAAAAATAAGGCGAACAGAGACGGTCTCATGGGCATTGTCCGGATCCTATATGTAAGTAGAATTCAACCCAAACCCATAAAAAAACCCATATTTTTTTTTGTATTTTGTAGGAACCATCTCATCAACTTAAGTCCATGAGACGGTCTCACATAAGACAAGACCAACTCATTAAAAAAAAAGAGAGAAAAAGCTGAACAACCCTTAAATCCGGCTCCTCAAATTTCCTAAGATCATATTAAGATAAGACAAATATAAAATTCAAATGGGCAAAGCTAGGAATACTGGTATAGTACCTTCATGTTAGCTAAAGCATGCACAAGAATTCCAAAGTCGTATTAAAAAATAAAATAAAAAGGAAAAGCTACCTTGTTTCTGCACGTTGTACATATAACTAAGAACTGACCTAATCTGCTTATCCACTTCCCTATAAGTTCCTATTTTCTATTATTTTATCAGGCCGTATACAATTTATCTCTTGACTAAGACATCAAATTCATTTAACCAATCCTTTTCTGCTTTTTGTAGAATTACAATTTACATGCATGGAAGAAGATGAGATGAAAAGGGCCTCCCTTGAGGCTTGATGAAGTAGAATAGTCTTCATTCGTTATATATATGCCTGTAAAAGGCATTCGCGTTTTCTTGTTGTATTGCTCAGAAAATATGATTCATAAATGCTAATGATGTTGCTACAAAGTCCAGGTGACTCCAAAAAAAGGTAATTGTTAAGATGGTCCAATATTCCAACTCCTAGAGTCCAGGTAACTACAAAACAATGTAATCTTGTCGTGTGAACTAGCATGCAAACAAGGTTCGTAGGCCCTGAGCTTGTCTAAGGAAAGCTCATCCGATGCTTAAGTCAAAATATGTTTAGAGAATAATCCAAAGCATAGGGATTAATTTAGTGATTAACTTACAAATAAATATGACGGAACTATTTATACGAGAGATTTAGCCCGACCTCATGAGTCTGGCGTAATGTCTTTGCCCAACTGATTATATGTCCTGATAACAAAATAATTACCGAATTAATTAAATAGATAAAAAGAAGAATAACAATTGTATCCCTCATCAACTAATAATCAAGATTCTTGATTGATTAAGTAAAAAATGATCAACTTATTAAACATTGAAATATATATTTAATTAGGGATAATTACAAAACACCTCTGAGGTTCGTGCTAATTACAAAAAAACCCAAATATTTTTGAAAATTACAAAAAAACCCATTGAGGTTTAATTCCATCTTACATTTTCCCTTTAATAAACAAAACATATTTCAAAAACTCCCTTCACATTTATAAAAATATTACAACTACCTCCTTAAATTTTAGACATAATCAAACCTGATGGGTTTTTTTGTAATTGTGAAACATCTTTGAGTTTTTTTTTTGTAATTAACCAAAACCTCAGGGGTGTTTTTGTAATTATCCCATTTAATTATGCAATCGATGACAATTAAAGTAAACAAGCGAAAAAACTAGAAAGTCTCATGTCCATTTTTCGGATCTAAGATTATGTGTTCAAGGTGAATGTATCACTTGTTAACTATGTACAATATTATGATATTTCGAAAATGATGTAGAAAAAACTAGGGTTTCAAATTTCTCTTTTAAAAATATGCTCTCTTCTCTCCTACCTCCTCCTTAAACTTTTGATGATGAGGATTGGTTTTTCCCACGCTTCTCCGGCCTTGCATATGACAATGATTTCTTCCCGAAAATTTTTCTTCAATGTTAACCCCTTCACATGGTACTTCGTCTTCTATGGGGGGGGGGACGTCCTCCCTTGTGTTTCCATCGCCCAAGGAGTTGCAGCCCTCTCTTTTGGTGGTTAACATGCCCATGGTTCCCCAAAAGTTGTTAAAACTTCTCCAAAGGTGGTCCCTTCCCTAGCGGTCCCCCCCACGTGGTGACATCGGTGGTCCCCCCTTTGGAGGCCAATCCTCAAGCAACGGTGGTCCCCCTCCCAAAGTATTCTGTTATATCCTTGGATTCTTCTGGCCACAAGGGATTGTATATCCCACTTAACAATTCTGATTTGGATTACACTTCAAAACTTATATATGGATTCTTTGGCAAATCCTGGTATTTTCTTGGATTCTCAGGTAACCCATGAAAAATCTACTTTTATTGGTTCAAGAGCTCCAAATTCAACGCATGCGTCCAAGATTCCAACTTTTGCGGAAATACTTAAGTCCGGACGTGATTCCCGTCCAGTTAAGAAGGGAGATTTCTGTTCCGCTACGATGGATGAGGATATTTATCCTCAACGTACAACAAAACTATGTAACTCTCTCGATGGGGCGATTTGTTGCAACCAAAGGGTGCTAAACCGTTTTCATTGGAAGCTCTCAAGTCCAAGTTGATCGAGGTTTAGAAAATTCAGAATAGTTGGCGTTTGGTTTCTCTAGGGAGAGAGTATTCCAGCTTACAGTTCACGAATTTGAATGACCGTAATCGTGTTTTTACTAAAGCTTCATGGAACTTGAATCCAGGTACCATTCGTATTACTAATTGGATTCCGGATTTCAATCCTTATCATATTAATACTTCGTGGCACAAGTTTGGGTACGTATTTATGAATTAAGGTTTGAATATTGGCATCATTCTTTGATCAAAAAGATTGCTAGCGCGATTGGTACTCTATCCAAATTGATGGACGTTCGTTGTCTGGGGAGGTTGGGCATTTTGTTCGCGTTTTAGTCGAACTTGATTTAAATAATCCTCTTCGGAGTTTGTTATGGTGGAACGGGTACCTCCTTAAATTTTAGACATAATCAAACCTGATGGGTTTTTTTGTAATTGTGAAACATCTTTGAGTTTTTTTTTGTAATTAGCCAAAACCTCAGGGGTGTTTTTGTAATTATCCCATTTAATTATGCAATCGATGACAATTAAAGTAAACAAGCGAAAAAACTAGAAAGTCTCATGTCCATTTTTCGGATCTAAGATTATGTGTTCAAGGTGAATGTATCACTTGTTAACTATGTACAATATTATGATATTTCAGAAATGATGTAGAAAAAACTAGGGTTTCGAAATTTCTCTCTTTAAAAATATGCTCTCTTCTCTCTCCTACCTCCTCCTTGCCGTCAACTTTTGATGATGAGGATTGGTTTTCCGGCCGGCTTCTCCGGCCTTGCATATGACAACGATCTCTTCCCGAAAATTTTTCTTCAATGTTAACCCCTTCACATGGTACTTCGTCTTCTATGGGGGGGACGTCCTCCCTTGTGTTTCCATCGTCCAAGGAGTTGCAGCCCTCTCTTTTGGTGGTTAACATGCCCATGGTTCCCCAAAAGTTGTTAAAACTTCTCCAAAGGTGGTCCCTTCCCTAGCGGTCCGCCCCACGTGGTGACATCGGTGGTCCCCCCTTTGGAGGCCAATCCTCAAGCAACGGTGGTCCCCCTCCCAAAGTATTCTGCTATATCCTTGGATTCTTCTGGCCACAAGGGATTGTATATCCCACTTAACAATTCTGATTTGGATTACACTTCAAAACTTATATATGGATTCTTTGGCAAATCCTGGTATTTTCTTGGATTCTCAGGTAACCCATGAAAAATCTACTTTTATTGGTTCAAGAGCTCCAAATTCAACGCATGCGTCCAAGATTCCAACTTTTGCGGAAATACTTAAGTCCGGACGTGATTCCCGTCCAGTTAAGAAGGAGATTTACTGTTCATTTATGGATGAGGATATTTATCCTCAACGTACAACAAAACTATGTAACTCTTTGATAGGACGATTGTTGCAACCAAAGGGTGCTAAACCGTTTTCATTGGAAGCTCTCAAGTCCAAGTTGATCGAGGTTTAGAAAATTCAGAATAGTTGGCATTTGGTTTCTCTAGGGAGAGAGTATTCCAGCTTACAGTTCACGAATTTGAATGACCGTAATCGTGTTTTTGCTAAAGCTTCATGGAACTTGAATCCAGGTACCATTCGTATTACTAATTGTAAGTCCAAGCGGCTACGATAATCTAGAGGGGGGGGGTGAATAGATTATCTCCATCTTTTCGATTTCACCCTCTTTTTCGAACCGAATGCTCAAAGATAATAATAAAGGTGCGGAATGTAAACAACACACGTCGATTTAAAGAGGTTCAACCCACCTAGGGCCTAATCCTCTACCACCCCAGTATATCCGGGATGGATTTCAAAAAGAAAAAAGATTTTATTAATTTACCATAAATTAATACAACACCAACTTACAACAACACCTTGAAGAGCACCACACTCTTCTTCAACACCACCTTTGAGATTACCACAATCTCACTTGAAGATCACCACAATCTCCAACGGCACCTTGTGAAGATTACCACAATCTTCAACCTTGAAGAATACCAAATTCTTCAACACCTCAACAAGAAGATTACCACAATCTTCTTGCACCTAACACCTAGATCACCCAAATGTGTTCTTACCACAAGAACACTCACGAGGATATCTTGTGTTGAATGATAACCCAAAAATTCAAGATTACAACTCGATAATTGATAATACAATAGAGTGCAAGTGTAATCAAGAATAGCCTAGACCTCAAGGATGTGAAAGTGAATAGCTAGGCAAATTACAACAAGAAATAAGACAATGTAGGAACAAGTGTATTCTTGAGTGTATCTTGTTGTGTTGTAGTTTTCTCTTATATTGTGTTGCTTCAATTCTTCCTCTATTTATAGAAGATGTCTTGTACATGATAGGCTCCTCTTGGGGACATGAATTCGTAAAAAATTGCAAGACAATTGAAGAAAAGAGTGTTAGAAATCAATCCCACAAATTAAGGAAAAGATGTCTGGCCGCACAACGGTTACATTTTTTGTTGTCAAACTCAAGCGACCGGCGCACACAAATAGACGTTTGAAAAAGAGAATACACATTTACACATTAAGCACGGTCGACGTAGGGTTCGACCGGTCGTCCCTTACTTCAACCGGTCGCACAACTTAAAAAAACGAAGGGCAAATGTTCGTTTCAATTTTTGCTCCCAGTGCACGGCCGCCCAGGGGTCGATCGGTCGACGGGCACCGGTTGCCCTTGCCCTATGCGGCGACCTTGCCATACGACCATTTTCTCGCAAACATGAAGTTTTCTTTTTCTCAACTTTCAGTGCGGGTTGCCCTATCGGCGACCGGTTGACCTCAAAACAAAAGTGTTATCCAATTTTATATCGAAAATAAACTTCAAGAAATACTCCGAAAAATAGTAAAAACATTTTAGACCAATCGGGAGTATTAGGACAACATACAGGGACATTGTTTTGAAGTAAAAACACTTTGACATAAAATCATTAAAAGTGTTGTCCAATTTTGTCGAAAATAAAACTTGAAGAAATACTCCGGAGAATATTAAAAACATTTTAAATCATTTAGGACAACCTTTAAAAACATTGTTTTGGTGTAAAAACAAAATCATCAAAATCATGATAAAACCATTTATCAAACACTAATTGGATTCCGGATTTCAATCCTTATCATATTAATACTTCGGTGGCACAAGTTTGGGTACGTATTTATGAATTAAGGTTTGAATATTGGCATCACTCTTTGATCAAAAAGATTGCTAGCGCGATTGGTACTCCTATCCAAATTGATGGACGTTCGTTGTCTGGGGAGGTTGGGCATTTTGTTCGCGTTTTAGTCGAACTTGATTTAAATAATCCTCTTCAGGAGTTTGTTATGGTGGAACGGGTAAGACATTGCTCTTTTGTTTCACTTAGTTATGAAAATTTGCCCGAATTTTGTGTCCACTGTCGCATAGTTGGGCACCAGATAAAAAACTGTCGTCAGGTCAAATCTAAGGAGGTACAACAGAAGGATGACGTTGGGCGCAAGAAAAAAAGTCCAATTCATGGACGTTCCACCATTCGAGATCGTGTTCCGGCTACTAAGGGCAAAGCGGTTGAATCTGAAATTTGGGTGCAAGTAACAGGTCGTCAAGGTCGTGTTAAGGAGGGTGAACCTTCTTCTTCACGTATTCATACTAAGAATTCTTTTGATGTTCTGGGTGCTGATTCGAATGATGTGGCATGCGATAATATGAATTTGGAGCACAAATCTGATAATGAGAATCAAATTATGACTTCGGAAGATAATACTAACAACA
Organism: Rehmannia glutinosa; assembly: GCA_016081115.2. Classification (NCBI taxonomy): domain Eukaryota; kingdom Viridiplantae; phylum Streptophyta; class Magnoliopsida; order Lamiales; family Orobanchaceae; genus Rehmannia; species Rehmannia glutinosa. Next base: position 43,121 of record JABTTQ020002392.1, on the reverse strand, counting down.
CAGACAGAGCCATGGTTCCCTATCAACCGCAAGCAACAAATTTGGATGAACAGGGACATACTAATTTGCAACGTGCAATGGAAATTGTTTCAAATAGCCTTCCTCTTAATGATTATGTCCTTAGCTCCAATGATCCTTACGAGGGGTTCAAGGCTATGGCCGCTGCTGCCCGCAAACGTTGGTCAGATGTGGCGGATGAAGACGATCAAGTTGATGCAGACAAATTAGAAGCTTTAAAGACCAAGTTAGGCGACTCTTCAACTACTCCGATTGTCTTTCACTCAAGTGTTTCGTCAGAAGCTATGAAGGCTCTGGCAATTGTGGCTCGAGGATCCTGGGCCGATATTCCACAGGATACATCAGACCATCGGAGGATACTCAAGCACGTGCAAAAAAAACATATGATAATGTCATTCGAAAATCCTCTAGAAATAGACGCTCATCATTTCGATTGCGATTTTAAGTTATTTTGTTGTTTCTTTTATGGGGTACTCTTTTTCCTATCAAAGGTTTTTCCCACTGGGTTTTACTTTGATAGGTTTTAACGAGCCCCTATTTTAAAGCTAGCTGCTTGGCTTGTAAGTCGTGCACTACATTTTCCTTTTTAATAATATTTTGCATTTATTCAAAAAATATTAAAGTAAACAAGCAAAAGGTTTCTCTACATGACCCAATTAAATCAACAAAGAACTCAAGTAGCACAATATGATCTGCGTTATCTAATCACAAACAAAAAAAGACTATCTGCATGGTGGCCTCCATTACACCTAAATAATCACTCATTTTTCGAGCAACAAAATCTTGGGTGCGCTTATATCCAAAATCTAATCTTCATTTTCATACCAAATTTCCTGATGTCTGCATCTCCTTTACAACTCCCTATATAATTAGCCTAAACCAATGAAACGTAAACCATCTTATATAAACTAATAACCATTCTTACACACTTATACAACCATCCTTTTCGTTATCTCTACCAATGGATGAACAAAACCCTCAATCTACGGTTAACATCGTTATTGATCCATCTATCACCACAAAAAACCCACAAGAACGTGAAAATAATTATGTTACCAAAGAACCGTCTTCAGTTTTGACTAGGCTCCACGCAGGCTATTTCAGAATATGCCTCTCTATGGGTGGCCAAGTTTTGCTTTGGAGCACTCTAACTGAAAACGCGAATCAAACACACGCTTTTCACGAAATATTTCATTCCCATACTCTCCCATCCATGGCGTTTCTTCTCCTCTGGTGGCTATCTTTTTGCACTCTGCTTTTGCTCTCTTCTCTTTACATTCTGAGGTGCGTATTTCATTTCCGGCAAGTGAAGGCCGAGTTTCTGCACCACGTGGGCGTGAATTTCCTCTTCATCCCCTGGATTTCGTGGTTGCTTTTGCTCCAAGCAATGCCGTCCACCCGTTTGATGAATTTCCCCAGTCAGATTTTGACTTGGGTTTTCGTTATTCCAGTTGTCGTTCTTGATATTAAGATTTACGGACAGTGGTTCACCACTGAGAAAAGGTTTTTGTCGATGGTGGCTAACCCGACGAGCCAATTGTCGGTGATTGGGAATTTGGTTGGGGCCTGGGCTGCGGCTCGGATGGGGTGGAAGGAGAGTGCTGTTAGTATATTTACGCTTGGTTTGGCTCATTATTTGGTTGTTTTTATCACACTTTATCAGCGGTTATCGGGAGCTAATCGTTTTCCGGCGATGCTTCGGCCGGATTTTTCCTGTTTGTGGCTGCGCCGAGCATGGCGAGTTTAGGGTGGAGCTCTATTTCTGGGAGTTTTGGGATGCCATGCAAAATGCTGTTTTTTCTGTCACTATTCCTCTTCACATCATTGGTAGCTTCCAATTTCTGAATAGGCTAAATTGCAATTTTAGTCGGGGTGGCAATAAGTTGCCAAATGAACCGGGCCGGGCCACTATTAACCGGGCGGTATTTTTGGAGCCCACTCTAGCCCAGCCCATAAAATGCACTGAAATATCCGGACCAACTGGGTTGGCCATTTTTTCTGTTCGAATGGGCTGGGCCAAATATGCCCGGTTCATTTTGGGCCTCCAAAAATACAGTCTGGTCTTTTAATCGGACCAGCCCACTAGACGGGCCAGAATTGACAACTCTAGGTGGTAATAATGGTCCTACATGAATCATAGTTTTCAAAAAAGAGTTTGTAATTTTCAAAAATTCTCGATTTGAGCCATTTGTTACCGAAAATTAAGCATTTTTTACCAAACTAGTTGACGTGGAAACCAATTTGGCCCAAGTCAAAAGTTTTTCTTTTTTGGACTTTTGTCCAAATCAACCTACCAACTCACTCGAAGATGTTAATTTACACAAGCAAAATTCATTTCCATGTTGGGGGTGTTACCATCTAAAATTGACGTACATATATATTTTTCCGGCAAATTCCTTTAATTTTCAGCGACCAAATGACTGAGTGTTTTCTGAAAATTAGAGGACTTTTTGTAAATCGTGATTTATGCAAAACAATTATTACCACCCTACATTACTAAACTTAGAATTAGCCTTCTGAATGAATATTCTTGTTTGATTGGCAGGCAAAGAAAATCCAACAAATTATTGCATATGATTCTAAATTTATGTTTCCTATTTTCTGTTATATTTCAGATCTGCCGACCGGCACTTTTCAAGAAATCAATGAAGAGGTTTAACATAGCATGGTGGGCTTATTCTTTTCCTCTAACTTTTCTAGCTCTGGCCTCCGTAGAATATGCAGCACAAGTGAAGGACATGGTGGCATCTACACTAATGCTCATACTCTCTGCATTATCAGTATTGGTTTTTATCGGAATCATGCTATTTACTGCCGCTAATACGGACATGCTTCTGCGAGAAAATGAACCTTGTCATTACAAGTAATTAATCTCCAAAGTGTTTAATTAAGTTGAAAGCTCATTAATTTAACTTCAAAACTACTCAATTATATATACTTGTGCTAATAGACTTAAAGGATAATTACAAAACTACCCCTAAGTTTTGATAGGTAATGGAAAAAAAAACATCTTCAGGTTTGATTTTGTTTTACTTTTTTATCCCAACAGCTAGTTGGACCGGTGGAATTTGCTAACTTCATTAGATATTTTATAATTTCATTTTTCAACTTTTCTAATTATTACAAATAGCCCTAATTTTTCATTTTAAATTTTGCAATTACATCACTCAAATTTTCTAAACATTATAAATAACAAAACATAAAGTTTGAGCTATTTGTAATATGTAGTAAAGTTGAAGGATGTTACTGTAATAAACAATGGCCTCAACAAATTCCGTCAAGCAATGAACTATTGGGTTAAACTGTGCAGCAGAATCAAACCGACTTGAGTGCAAGTGTAAAACTTCTCTGGTATTTTTGTAATTACCCTGAAACCCAAGGGTAATTTTTGTAATTATCCCTAGATTTAATTTATCTCCTCTTGTAGTAGCTGATTTGGTAGATGGAGAACTACTTGCTATTGCTACAGATGAAAATGGCTGTATATAAGAAACAGATACAATACAATATAATTAAACTGATAATGATCAATTAAACGCAAAAAGATTAAAACGCAGAAAATTAAAATAGCAATATCTAAACATTAATCATTTGGCAAAAGTAGTTGAAGATAAAAAGATTGATTCAACCAAAAAACTTTATCGTTACCTTTTGCAACTTCCTAATGACAAATTAACAATACCAAATTAAGTACAACTGTGATCTTTACTAGCCACTTGCTTTGCAAGTAAATTAAATTCCTACTTCAAAAACAAATTTAAATTCCATGAAAAATTAAAATATCAAGGCTTCTCCAGTTATAACTGATTGATTAAAGAGTCTTCTTTCAGGTAATTAATTACAAATAGTTAATTACAAAAACTATCGATGAAATTGACAACTTCTCTAAAATTGAAATTACAAATATCTCGTGTGAAAGTTTTTAAGGCCCCAAAACGTTCGTTTCAGTAAATGTCAGAAAAAGTGTTAAACCAGATGTTGTAACACTTTACGAAACAAGCAGCGGAAAAAGAAACACACGAAGTAAAATTTATCTACAAGTTAAGAATAACTTGTAGACGTGTCAATTATGACGAAATCACTAGTTGAAAATATCTGTAGTACAACTCGAATATCAATGATTCAACTAGTCTAGGAAAAACAAAACTCCTACTGAGTAGATCTGTTCTGAGTAAATTGATTCGCCCAAAATATCTTCAAACTAATCTATGAACTATAATAAAACAGTGAATGGACGAAAATAAATCGACAAGACTCGAAACTGGACTAAGTGTTATTCTCCATGGTGCAGACACTTCGAAGAACACTCAGACTGTGTATTTTGACAGCACTCAGAACTTAAGAACTAATCACTTATAAAAACTCCCCCTAAATTACATAGTCCCAGTTCAAGTGTTGAACAAAATGTCGTATCACATGTTACAACAGTTTCTGAACAACCTGCAAGTTAGTAGCAGAAACAAATATAACAAAACACATGTGCAAGTTTTCAGAGGAAATACGCAAATATGCAACCTAACTATGATTAAGCCCAAAAACTATCAGTGCTAAAATATCAGTTTAAAACATCATCACAACACAACCAAAAAGATTATCCAAAGATTATTCAAGTACAAATTTCAATCACATCTCCCCCTCAATATGGGCATCTTCATGAGCACTACTTGTGCTTGCGCCCGGATCACCAACAGTTGTATCATCAACATTAGCTCCCCCTGCCTGTGTGCTCGGAATCACATTCTCAGCTAGAACATTACTTGCTTCTCCCCCTTTTTGTCCAGAAATCTTGGAGAGGAGGTCTTGAAATTGAACTTTGTAGGCCACGTAGTATCCCAACTACTTTTGAGCATTCAAAATAGCTGTTTGAGCAGTGGAAATAGTTTGTTGAGCGAAGAGGATCGGTTGATCGGCAAATGTGATTTGGCCCTGCACAAAATCAAGAGACAAAGGAACAGAGCCTGTAGAAGATGGGTTAGCAAAGCGTGTCAACGGAAATGTTGGGAACACTTGGCATGACATCTGAATAACATTTGGGTGAACATCCGCCGAGCCGAGCTTGGTTCATCATCCAAAAAATATAAGGGCAGTCAACTACCCGCTTGTTTCTATCCATGAGCTTGGGAGACACAGATATCATCTCGGGGAGCATATTAAAGGATTCATTGGCGGTTTATCAAAACCTTGAGAGCGAGAGAAGCGATATATGGTACTGGGAAACGGCAAAACACACCGTAGGCGGAGGAGGACTCCGCATGCCTCAAAACCGCCAAAGTGGTACCTCGTTCTATGTCGTGACTCTCATCATCAAGAATAATCAAGTGGTGTATGCCGGGCGAAGAAGAAATATCTTTGAAGTGTACCATTATAAAATCTTTCAAAAGAAGTGTGGTCGCGGACTTTTTCCTCAATAAACTTACGACCCTTAAACACTTGGTAGCGATACAAAGATCATCGAGAGTAGAAAAATTCGAGCGGACATCGGAGAGATTATACTTTGAGTCGATGTGGGTTACGTGTTCCATCATTTTCTTCAACATCCTCTCAAGCACTTTCGAGAGACATCCGTGTCAATTTCGGTGGGGTTGGCTCCACGGGTTCAAAGAAATAGGGTTTGCTTAGAAGATCGGACCAACTTTCACACTCAAATTTGTGATAATGTCCACTAGTACACTGGGCCAACGGTGCATCATCATCAAAGGGAGAATTTGCTCTGTCGGGCTCATCTTCATCGATAACACAACCTGGTGATGTTGTTGTGTGCGTCGTGGGACACAACAAACTCAAAGCAGATCCTCGCCATCGGAATCGCTTGAACGAGCAATCGAAGAAGAGGGTACTTCAAATCATCTCCCCTGTCTGCGATCCTTCACCCGTGTCATACTTCTTTTTCTTCACAACCCCTGAGGTGGTGAAGGTTCTTCAAAACACTTGGGAGAGTAACCCTTTGGCATTTGGAGCATCTAGGAATTGGAGTACCGGTTGGACGACCAATCGGACCGTGAACCTCTTGTATAATGGTGAAATCGGGGTATCTTCAACATCGATGGCATTACCCTCTTCCCCAGTGCGATTGCATGAACATGAGAAGGGGTTTTGCGAGATTCCACTAAGGCAAGGTTCCCCTGTTCTTGTTCGGATGAGAGATCGATGTCGTGGCGGTGCAATGACGCCGTAGAGGGGACGGATTCCCCAACATTCGGAGCGGTGTGCGGAGATTTTGGAGAGGAATCATCGATCGCGCCATGAGAGGTGTTTGTTTGGAGCTTTCGGTTGCTTATGTTGAAGTGGGTTTCTCGGTGTGACGAATGGGCTTCTCCTGGCGATGGTGGTGGAGTGTTTGATTTTGTTGGTGATGGTGATGGAGTCTTGCTAGGGCTCCCAAATGGCTTCTGAAGACCTGTAACAAATTTATCCATGGCTAAACAGAAAAGTGAGATCTGCAGGGATGATGATGAAAAACACGAGAGAGAGAGAGAGAGAGAGAGAGAGAGAGTAGAGTTGGAATGCGTGAGTGAGTAGATACAAGAGTATGCATAATATAGAGAATGAGTCATAAGTGTTTCAATCACATCAATACACATTCCCCTAGAAATTAGGAGATTATATGGGAAATAGAGAAAATTTTGAATTTTAAAAAAAAAGGTTCTGGAATAATCAAATAATTAAGGCTGAATTCTACAATCTTGTAACAACTTAACCAATGATATAGATAGCTCTTGCAAGATTTCAATCAATCACCCAAATCTCCATAATGCACACAACTCCACTTTTCATAGGATACCAAGAAATCCAAGATTTTAGAGAGAGAAAAATAAATATCACATATCTTTTATTATTACCAAAAATCTGTCAGAGAAAAAAACTTGTTACAACAGTTTCTGAACCACCTGCAAGTTTGTAGCAGAAACAAATATAACAAAACACATGTGCAAGTTTTCAGAGGAAATACGCAAATACGCAACCTAACTATGATTAAGCCCAAAAACCATCAATGCTAATACGCAAATATGCAACCTAACAAAATGCCTATACAGAAATAATAAAAACGCACACAATTTGAAAATGGACTGTCACAGTCGTTGTTGTTCCAAATGGTGCAACATTTTGAAAGACACATGTACTCACAGATTCAATGAATTGCCATCCGAGTACCCAGCATAAGGATTTTTCGAGTTTTTCATAAGAGAAACATGACAGATTTAGCCAGTGGGTAGCTTTCACACTAGTCCAAAGGTAGCTCTTTTTCACTTTTATCATGCCTCTTTAAACACTTTAAACATATGTAAAAATTGGTCACAAGGAATAGTTTTCACATAGAGGGTAGGTAGCTGTTTCCCTCAAAGGCCTCTAGCCATGATCTGCAATTTTTTTTTTTACTCATCAACTGGGAAAATAACAAGAATGAAATACGCATTTGGAAAGATCAACTCACATCAGCTTTCCAAGTGAAATCCAATAGTCACTAGTTCGAAACCACAACAGACTGTTCCAGACATGCAAATATGTTCCTATAATGCAGGATGTCTAAAAAGAAAAAGAGAATAAAAGAGAGGAGAGAGAATATGCAGTGTGTGCAGATGTTACGGCAGGTGATGTATGCAATGCTGTAACATTTCGTGGAATAGTTTAGAGAACACACAGACCAAGAGATTTTCGCAAGTTTGAAAACCTCTCAAAATCTAAAGCTTTGGCGAATATGTCTGCCAACTGATTTTCAGTACTAATATACTCAATGCGAACAATGTTTTTCTCAACCAAATCTCGAATAAAGTGGTGTCTAATGTCAATGTGTTTAGTGCGAGAATGTTGAACAAGATTTTTTGATATATCAATCGCACTAGAGTTATCACAATAAATGGTTAAAATATCACTGTGTAGACCATAATCCTCTGTCATTTGATTTATCCATAGCATTTGAGAACAACAACTACCAATTGCCACATATTCAGATTCCGTAGTGGAAAGAGACACACAATTTTGTTTACGACTGTACCAGGATACCAGATTATTTCCAAGATAAAAGCAACCACGTGTGGTACTTTTTCTATCATCAACATCCCCAGCCCAGTCAGAATCACTAAATCCAACAAGGTTAGTATTTGTATCTTTGGTGTACCAAATCCCTAAATCAGTAGTACCATCAACATAGCGAATAATTCTTTTTAAAGCTTTTAGGTGAGTGATTTTGGGATTGGCTTGATATCTAGCACACAAACACACACTATACATAATATCAGGACGACTAGCAGTCAAATATAGCAAATTTCCTATCACGCTCTTATATAAGGTGTGATCGACACTTTCAGCAACATCTTCATGACTCAATTTTTGACTAGATCCCATAGGGTTTTTTAAGTGAGATGCACTATCTAAGTTGAATTTCTTCACTAAGTTCTTAGCATACTTACTTTGAGAGATAAAAATTCCAGTGTTAGACTGCTTGATTTGCAAACCCAAGAAGAAACTTAATTCACCAACCATGCTCATTTCAAAGGTAGAAGACATGCATTTAATAAATTCATTTAACAACTTTTGGGATGAGGACCCAAAAACAATATCATCTACGTAAATTTGAGCAATCATGATATTTTTACCAGACCTTTGAATGAAAAGGGTTTTATCCACTTCACATCTTTTAAAACCAATTTGAAGAAGATATTCAGTTAATCTTCCTTACCAAGCTCGGGGGGCTTGTTTTAGACCATAGAGGGCCTTTTTAAGCTTATACACATGGTTAGGCTTAGAAGGGTCCTCAAATCCTTTAGGTTGTTCAACAAAAGCTTCTTCATTTAAAATACCATTTAAAAAAACACTTTTAACATCCATTTGGTGAAGGGTAATTCCCAAGTGACAGGCTATAGCAAATAACAAGCGAATAGACTCAATACGGGCTACAGGAGCAAAGTTTTCATCAAAGTCCACCCCTTCAACCTGTGTATACCCTTGAGCAACTAGTCGTGCTTTGTTACGCACAATTCTTCCTGACTCATCAGTTTTGTTTTTAAAAGTCCATTTTGTGCCAATCACATTCACATCCTTAGGCCTGGGAACTAAATACCACAAATCATTTTTAACAAACTGATTAAGTTCCTCTTGCATAGCATTTATCCAGAATTCATCCTTTAAAGCTTCAGAGATATTCTTCGGTTCAATGTTAGAAATAAAATAGCAAGTTCTTACCACAATACAGATAGGAGACAAATATGCTGATCTTACCATATCACGATAGTTTACCTTTTCTTTCCTCCTAGTCTGTATTCCTTCAGTAACTTCACCTATTACCTGAGTCGTAGGATGATTTTTCTGAATTTTGCTTGGTATATCCCCTCGCTTGGTCGATCCACGTGGTCATCTAATGCCCGATTGATTCAAAGATCTTGTTCAAGACACGAGATTGATTCGTCGATTGCCAAAGGTGTCTCATCCGGTGTTGTTCCAGAGGTTCATTCATCTGTTGGAACGCTGGGAGCAGCATCTGTAGCGACGTCTTGTTCAGGCACAACTTCAGTTGTTTTATTTAACTCAATGAGATCTGAGATATCATCTTCTTCCGTTTTTCCTGCAAGGTCAGCATAATTATCGAAGGCAATATTCACAGTTTCCATAATAGTCCTCGTTCGGAGATTAAATATTCTGTATGCATGACTATTAACAGAGTATCCGAGAAACATACTTTTATCACTTTTAGAATCGAATTTGGCAAGTTTATCTCTATCATTTAGCACATAGCACACACACCCAAAAACATGAAAGTACTTAAGATTGGGTTTTTTGCCTAACAAAATCTCATATGGAGTCATAGTACAATCCACTCTCAAGTATACTCGATTAGCAATGTGACAAGCAGTATTTAGGGCCTCAGCCCAAAAACGTTTAGTTAAATTCTTGGAACTCAGCATGACTCGAGTCATTTCTTGTAATGTTTGATTCTTTTTTTCCGCTACCCCATTTTGTTGTGGGGTTTTGGGTGCAGAGAATTCATGTGAAATGCCCTTTCTATCACAAAAGACGAAAACGATGAGTTCTCAAATTATTTACCATGATCAGTTCTAATTCTAGCAACAGCGGTGCTGTATAAATTACATATCCTTTTATGCAAATTTCGAAAGGATTCAAAAACATCAGAATTTTCACGTAAAAAGTTTATCCAAGTGTAACGGAAAAAATCATCAACGCATACAAAGGAATATTTCTTACCACCAGCACTTTCGACCTCAATAGGACCCATGAGATCCATGTGAAGTAATTCAAGACAAATGTGTTGTGTGAAAGTGTTGTGACACTTGGTGCGACACCCTAGTTTGTTTGCCCTTTTGACACGAACCACATACAGAAGTATTTTTCGTATTCAATTTAGGTATTCCTCTCACAGCCTCATACTTAACCAATTTATCAATCATACGAAAGTTAGCATGACCTAACATTTGATGCCACAACTCAGTTTCACTTAAATTCACACTATGATAAGCATGTATACCACCAAATTGATAACAGTTATCTATAGACCTTAATCCTGTCAAAACACAAGAGTTAGTGTTGTCATAAACTTTACAGTAGTCTTTAACAAACTTCACATGCATATTATCGTCACACAGATGGCTTATACTGAGAAGGTTTGCAGTAAGACCTTCGACGTGTAGAACGTTTCGAAGCTTAGGCAAACCCTTCACATTCAGAGTACCCTTATCAATAATCAATCCACGAGCACCTCCACCATATTTTACCACACCTCCTTCAAATCGTTCATAGTCAGTCAAATATTCACGAGTACCTGTCATGTGTCGTTAACACCAACTATCGAAGTACCAAGATCCTGCAGTGTTAGATCTTAAAGAGGTATAAACAACATTACAAGTAAATTCAGTTTTGCGAACCCAGACAGCTTTTTGAATTCGTGGGGTGTTGTGATAAGTGTTACTGGAGGTGTTAACAGAACCGTGAGACATTGTTGGTGATACTGAACCAGAAGACCATTTTAAGTCAGATTTTAACTTGTAGCAGTAGGGTCTGATATGTCCAGGTTTGTAGCAATAGTGACAAACGTAATGTCTCTGTTTACGACCCTTTTTATTCAAAGACTTAGGTTTTTCAACTGATGAAGTAGAGGGTTCGTTCTCTTTTACAAAAACAGGGGTTTTATACCCCAAACCAGTTTTATTATCACTTCCAAGAGACAGAATTTCATCTAGCTTGGCCTTACCAGTATTCAACCTTTTTAATGTTTCAAGAGATTTGTCAAGTTCTTCATCTTTTCTAGTCAAAAGTACTTCCAAGCGATTGGAAGTTTTCTTCAGTTCTTCATTCTCCTTAGTTAATTTTTCGTTCTCCTTTGAAAGATTTCCAACTTGTTGAATACGTTTGTTCCATTCATGATACAACTTTTGGTAGGCTTCAACAATATTTTGTTCTTCACCATCGGAGTCTTCAGCTTCCTGATTATCTGTTTCAACTACAGAGGTAGATGTTAAGCAAAAATTATCAGAGGTGTTAGATAAAGTGTACCTGGTTGGTGTTGGAACATTCCGTGCGACACCACGCGAGACACCTAGAGGATTGATCTGCAGAGACCTTGTTTTTTCAATAACCGCCATAAACACAGGGTTTTCATCCTCTTAACCTGTGTTTTCTTCCTCGAACTCATCATCACTTAAGGTAACAGACAAATTCATACCTTTTTTTCTCAAGGTGTTAGCACATTCATTAGCATAATGACCAAAACCAGAACAAGCTCTACATTTTACTTTATCAATATCAAATTGTTTTCCGGTTCTATCTTGATTTTTATCATGTAAATTTCTTTGAGGATATTTAGGAGTATCAATTTTAAAAGGACTTTTGACTTTCGTAGGAAATTGACTTTTGCTTTTATTCTTCATGATTCTACTAAAGTTTTTAGCAAACAAAGCCATTGATTCTTCTCCTAAGTTAGATTCCTCAAATTCTTTAGTCAATTGAACTAATTCACTAGGTTCCTGCAATACCGTAAGCAATGCCTTTACCTGGTGATCTCCTTCTGACGAAGTTGAGTTCCCAAGTTTTGAGAATCCCAGCCAACTCATCTAACCGTAATGTTGTGATACTTGGCAACTCTTCTATAGCAGCAATTTTGACGTTGAATCTTTCACGTAAGGATCGCATCATCTTGCCAACCAGTCTAGAGTTTGATATTGGTTCACCAAGAGATTGAGATCATTAGCAATTTCGCACAACCTTCCATGATATGAAGTGATGTCTTCGTCCTCCTCCATCTTTAAGTTCTCAAACCTGACGTTCAGATGTCGCAGTTTGGAGAGCTGGACACTTGCAGATCCTTCGCAATGTCTTTGTAAAGCCTCTCATGCATCTTTAGCTGCAGTATAGTTGCAAATAATTTTGAAGTTATTAAAATCTACTGCACCAAAGATTGCATTGAGAGCTTTTGAATTGTAGTTCACCAGTTGGATATTATCATTGGACAGTTGATCTCATCCTGAGTTACGAATTCCCCATCTTTATCTTGAATTTTCGGAGGAGTCCATCCAGTCAAGACCGCACATCAAGCTTTCTCATCAATTAATTTGATAAAGGCACGCATCTTTATCTTCCAAATTGAGTAGTTTGACCCATCCAGCATCGGAGGACGGAACATAACAGCCATCTGGTTGTCCATTCCGTAGTTCGAACGTAGGATCAGCACTTAGTGTAATCAAGTGTTGGCTCTGATACCAATTGAAAGTTTTTAAGGCCCCAAAACGTTCGTTTCAGTAAATGTCAGAGAAAGTGTTAAACCAGATGTTGTAACACTTTACGGAACAAGCAGCGGAAAAAGAAACACACGAAGTAAAATTTATCTACAAGTTAAGAATAACTTGTAGACGTGTCAATTATGACGAAATCACTAGTTGAAAATATCTGTAGTACAACTCGAATATCAATGATTCAACTAGTCTAGGAAAAACAAAACTCCTACTGAGTAGATCTGTTCTGAGTAAATTGCTTCGCCCAAAATATCTTCAAACTAATCTATGAACTATAATAAAACAGTGAATGGACGAAAATAAATCGACAAGACTCGAAACTGGACTAAGTGTTATTCTCCATGGTGCAGACACTTCGAAGAACATTCAGACTGTGTATTTTGACAGCACTCAGAATCTTGTTGCTTTTCTCTCTCGATTGTATCTCTCGCATATTGCTCTGTAAATTTCGTGGTTTTTGGTGTGTAAAGAATGATGGCCGATCCTCTCTTTATATAGGGCTTGAGTCCTTGATCTTCTTGATGTCCAAGATTCCTTGATGTTCTTGAATTCTCGATCTTCTTGATGTCCAAGACTCCTATTCATAAAAGGAAACAAGGAAAACACAAATATGGAAGAAGTATGATTCTTTATAGGTTAGGAAATAAGATAACGGACTCCTAATACTTCTAGAAAATCAAATCCTATTAAAGGTAGGAATCCAAAATAAATCTTTCTCATATTCATTAAAACTCTAAGTTTGGAATAGTCTAGAAAGGCAAAATTTAAAAATCTTTTTATTTAAAAAATCGACAGGAATTAAATTAAATTCCTAACACCGTGCAATTGATAATACGCTCAGAAATTATTAGTAAGTTGAAAACTACTGATAGAAGGTTGAGAAAGAAAAAAAAAAAGATAAAAAGTGAAACTTAAGAAATTAAATATAAATGGATCCATTTTCTCAAATATTAATCAACATTTGATCTCATTATCAGTCAGTTTTTTTTAATCTTTATTAGTAACAAGAGAAACAAATTGCAATACAAGTTGCATATAATGCCAACAATAACCCTATTTTGCTCTAGGCCAGGTACTATTGACTAGATGTGTTGAGACAAAAATATCGTCGATGTTATTTGTAATAATTTAATTATAAATCTATAACTTTTCCAGAAAATAAATTAAACTTTTCTTAACAATAAATATTTTAAATAAAAACACCTTTTATTTTAAATCTTCTTCCCTATTTGTTGCTTAATCTTCCAAATGTTCAATAATAACAGATATGTTGATTTTTCAGTTTAACAAGTCAATATATCAAACGTCCCGATTTCGTAAGTTGTACATAGTATTTTCAGTAAATTACACACACACATACATACACACACACACACACACTTATATATATATATATATATATATGATTTGGTTCAAATGAGACCATCCTCCCTAGGTGATACAGTGTGTACTCATCTTACGACCCATTAATCTTAAAAAATGTAGGGATGTGAATAATTCAGTTTTTTAAAATTATATCATAATTTCCGCTGATTTTAAGGTTAATGTTGTAATTTTGTAATTCAAATTAGTGGTCCCAGCGGGTTTTATGGGCTGAGATTGAAACTGCCGGATTTGGTGGCGGAATTTAAGGAAACAATTTTTTTCCAAATATTTTTATTTTACAGTATAATTAGGGTTCTTGTACTGCATAATTAGACATCAAATAATGCATATTTAGTTGTTTTGTTGGTACTGTTTTACGAAAACAAGACATAACTGAATATAACATACTGTATATTTCGTTATTCTACACTGCATAAATAGGTTCAATGTAATGTATATTTAGTTATGAAAATGAGATGTTGCTTTTGAAAATTATTAAAATGGGATGTTGCATAATATACTGCATATTTAGTTATTACACACTGCATAGATAGTTTCTAGAGAATGCATAGTTAGTTGATTTTATTGCATAGTTTATGACGTCTTGCATAGTTGGGTATCTTTGTCATCTTCACATTAGTTTTTTTACGCTGCATAGATAGTTTGCATATAATGCATATTTAGTTGAGTTTTGTTGCATATTTTCAAATATGTAATATCCTACAGATCTGTGCATCGTTTCATAAGTATCTATACATCATTTCATAAGTATCTATGCATCGTCTTATTCGTGAAAATTACAGTTTTTTAAGAGTTTATGTTAATGGTTAGTTCGAGTTCTCCATCGATGACTACACCATTGATGCTGTTGGATAGAGGATTTTCCATGATTGATGATTCATCAACATGTTTCAACTCACCGCTTCGTTAATTCTCTATAATATTGCACCGATTTTTCTTGCCTTTTCTTTGTAATTTTCATGAACTATAATTTTCAAGTTTTTCACAGTTTTTCTTATTTGCGTTAATGAAGGAATTAGAGAGAGAGAGAGAGAGAGAGACAGAGAGAGAGAGAGAGAGAGAGAGAGAGAGACGTGAGAATGGGGTGGGGGGAGAGACAACACGTGAGATTGGGGGGAGATGTATGAGAGAAAGAGATTTGATTCCATGTTTGTAACTATCTTGTTATGTTATTTTACCCTACTACCCTTATGTTGATTAAATTAATATTTTATATATTTTTTATCCCTTAAATCATACCTATTGATTAATAGTGGAGGATGGTTAAGATTAATCCATTGTGTCTCGCCTAGATATATGGTCTCACTTGATCCTCTCATTATATATATATATATAGTACGCTGCTCACAAGTACAAATGCCATGTATAAACATTAATTGTTTGTTTCTACTTATAGTTATTTCATTAACATACAAAAAATATCGTGAATTTTCTGAGTTATAATTTTTTCATTAACAGGCACATTATATTTTAAGCTGGTGTCAGTATTTTCCGTAAGTAAGACGTACACAGGCAGGATATTTTTGAATTTTCGAAACTTCAAAATCCAAAGGTGAAATTTGTGTGAATAGACCAAATGTGATGGTGTTTTTTTGCAATTAATCCATATGACAGATTATAAAGCAAAGCCCATGCATTTGCAAGATCATCAGCCACGTCCACAAAATCAGATTAGTCAAACAATTTTCTAAAAACTGCTAATAAAGCAAAATATCTTTTTAGTTTTTATACAGCTTCTCTGATGAGGATAACACGCTGATTTACACTAGAGAATATCACAAAATCTAAAATAACAACTTGATGTAATCTTAAAGACGAACATTTGGACTCCTTTTCAGCCACCTTCTTTATGGAACTTTCTTAGTGGAGTGGCCACCCAAATCAGTACAACCAACAACCCTTATTTCCTTTGCAGTATTTGTACTACTGAACAACATTACTCAATATCTCATCCTTCAGTTATAAGTAATAAAAGTTTCAGCTCTAAAGTTTAAACTCACCTATCTATGGAAAGCATCAGAGTAAGAATGAGCACTACACTAATTAACAAACTGCCTCCACAATTAGCAATAGCCCATTGGTTTATCTGGTTGTTTTAGCTCAAAAACTACTAGGATAGCCCATAGTGTTGTCCAGCGTGTCAATCTGATAAAGGTATAATTACAAACTACCCCTGAGATTTAATCTAATTACAAAAAAATCCAGTTACCAAATACCCCTTGAGGTTCTCCTCATGCATCAATTGGTGCAATTTGTAAAATAGAAACATATGGTAATGGAAATTTGTAATTTTGAAAGATAGATGGGTTTTTTTTTGTAATTAGACTAAACTTTAGGGGTATTTTTGTAATTAACCCTTAGATGAACTTCCTCTCTAGATCTGACCAACGAAGTTTTGACTGCACCATTTTCATCTCATATGACGATCTCTTCTCATAGCCGACACTACTTTCTTTGAACAACTTTGTCATCTAAGTTAGAGGTAGCAACCCATTAAAGACAAATCAATATCAGCTCACTCTACTTGCTTTCTGATATTAGGTAGATAGTAGATGTCCACAATTATTCAAAGATAATTAATAATCACTCGAAAGTAATTAATAATACGAAAGCGTAATTAATTACTTGATTAATTAAGGAAAAAGATTGAAGTAGCTAGACCTAATTAATATAGTCAATTAGTAACTATCAGTATTTTCTGTGAAGCAATAGCCATTTGTGCTCTATTATGTATGTTTTCAAGTAGCTGACATTGATAACGTTTAGAATTACTGTACTACAACTGTAATGTAGTCCTTCACATATTCTCCAATTCATAGAGCAGATTATCACAAAATTCAATTTCTTTCTTTCTTAAAACTTTTTTTTTTCTATGAAAACAGGGTCATCCTTCAAACTGATTTGGTATAAATATAAGACAACTGCAAAACTCAGTATCACAAAAGAAAACCATAATGTAATGGTCCCTTACATTACTTTCTTGCTTTCGAAAAAGACAGTCTCCGATCTATAGATTGCAACTGGCTTGAAGGTTCTGGTTTTCTTCAAGCAACCGGGTCGTATTCAAGAAGAAACCCTTCTGATTGCTTTTTCAAAGCGATAGCATTGGTTTCGCACTGCTTGCCTCTTTAGTCTTTTCTTCAAGCTGTGTCTCGAGCTGTTTAATCCTTCCACGCAATTTAGTCATCTCTTCTTCCATTACTTTGATTTCCTCGGAAACTGAAAGCTTACTATCTTCAAAAACTCGGTTTTGTTTCTTCACAGCTTCCATGCTCTTCCTCCTTAGACGCAGTTCTCTGATATAATGATGCAGTCTGTCGATCATTAGGGCAAGAAATAGCGAAAATCCTGCAGAATAGACATGAAAAAAAAATTGAATTAGTGAAGAATTAAATGTCATTGAATATCAAAGGTAAGAAACATGAAACCATAAATGATATAATATGTGTTCTACATTGTCGTTATAACTAAAAATGTGCCAACGAGAGAACACATAAAATTCATCAAAATGTAGAGTTCTTTTACCTTTTTTTTTTACCGTTTCTTAAATTGTTGGAGTCTGGGAGTAATGATTTACGTATTTCCAGGGTTGTTACCCCTTAGAATCATACAGCTCTTGGATATCTAATAAGGTGCTAACTTGCCCAAGGATTTATTTAACCAGGCAAGACCATGTGTAAAGACAATGAAAAAGAGTATTATAACTAACATGAAGCATATGTTGATGTCCATTTTCAATTGAAAAGACAATTGCATTGGCATGGTCGAAGGCTCAAGAAATGTAAAGTTCATTTTCCTGTAAGGGCTGTCCCAGATTACCAAAACAAGGAGTAACCAAGAGCATAGAGTCCCCAAAACCAAAATCATCAGAGCATCAACGAAATAGAAATTATAAAATTTTATGGTATGGAAAAAAAGATTCTCAATTTTTTTTATGTGTACTAAACATTTTCTAGCAAAATATAGTTGCTTTCAAGTTCAAAAGTCTCAGGTTCATAATATTAAAGAATGCAGTGAGTTTCAAAAATAATAGTTGATCCTTTTCTTTCAAAACTGATGAGAAAATTATATTTGTATTTGGGATTAACGACAAGAGAACGATGCAAAACCAAGTATGATGATGACAAAATAAGATACTGAAGGTCTACGTTCAAGTCCTAGATTGACTACGGGGAAATTTTTTCCTCCTGACTGTTGAGTGATGCAATTCTGTCACCAATGCATAGTTTCGAATCGGAAGAGTAAATTAGAGTGCATTGCTGAAACACATTTAAAGGCAAGTAATTTACTACAATTGAGATTTTGTTTTATTCACAACAGAAACAGATTAGACCTGCTGTTAGAGTGCAACTTCACCCTGAATTCTGCAATCTGCACTCTAAGAATTGATCAAATCAAACCACAAATTAGGCACCTACATTTCTTAACACTCTATTTCCATTAACAGATGATAATAGATTCTAACAAACATAAACTAACAGCGATAAAAGAAGAAGGTATCCAGTTTAGTGTCAAGGAGATAGAATGAAGAAAATGTCCAAATATATTGCACCTTAGTTTATTTCTTGTTATTTCATAAATTTGAACTATCTCATTATTGCCACCTAATTCCTGTGATCCATGCACATTCCTATATCCTATTAAAGAGAAATAGTAATCCATATGAGCTTATGTAGACGTTTTCACTGGTAATATAATCTGCAGAAACCTGTTTTCTTATTCGCAATAAAGAAAGAAAATCTGATTATGATAATCGACCATAGGTTCAATGGACCAGATCATGTAACGCCTCCGTGTTTTAATGAATATGATACACGTGTATGGACATTAATTATTTTCCGGCCGTCCAAGTTAAACTTGGTTCTTTTATCTTATTATATCATATTTATGCTTTAAAGTCGAACTGCGGCCTTCTTTCTTATTGGGATTATATGCCTTTCAGACAAATCCATATTTCTACTTGGATTAAACTATTGGAACACATAGTCTATATGCGAGGAAAACAAAAATGCCTTAAGCAATGAGACTTCTGAAAACCAAAGGAATGATGTAGATTGAAGACAGAGATACAGACATATATCACATAAAACATACCGCCATTCGTCTACTTTTCTTCACGAAAAAGGAAGAGATCATCTCAAGGGGAGTTTTTCAACATATGACATAAGAGAACATTTGTGGTTCATGAATTAAAAGAACAAAAAAATTGAGCTCTGAAATAAATCTGATCTAGAGGAAGCAATTGAATCTGAAAAACCACTTAAAAACATAAAACATCAAATCCATACCCTTATCATTTTTATTTATTTTTTGGTTAAAGCAGTTAAACCATACTAATTTCCAAAAGAATAATCCAATCACGAAAAACAAATGCATCACTGATGAAATGCAAAAATGAGTTCATGCAGCTTTACCTCCACACTGATACAACGCATAACACAAATTAAATGAACAAAACAATCATACGATCACAGGAAACCAAAATACTACCATTCGGACTACCAGAATTTAATTCCAAAAAAAAAAGAACGAGATTTTTCGATTGATTACCCATGAGAGAAGCTTCGAGAAGATGCTTAGCATGGAGAATTTGATCCGTTGGGTTGACTTCACCTTCTTGGATCCAACGCCTCTGGATCGCCACCGCATTGTACACGGTGGCCAGCATCACCACGAATACTGTCCCCGTCACCGTCTTGACAACAATTGGGCCCCGTCCACGTTTGACCCGGTCCAGGCCCATTATCACCAGCTTTCTTAACGGTGTCTTGAACACGAACACCACGATCAGCGCCATCTCCGCGAATATCAGGGTGAATAGTAACTGGATCATCTTTCTTCCTTGTTTTCTTCGCTGGTGACAGATTTTAACGGGTGTGAATTTAGCTACAATTGAAGTTTTATGGTGGGCGGGTTATGGGGGAAGTGGGGGACTATATCGGAGAATGGAGAGAAGGAAAAAGAAAAGGAGAAAGGGTATGGGGGTTTTAATTCGTTCGATCCAAACAACTACAAGGGGGGCTCCCAGTCTTTATTTGAATTGAATGTTTTAACTTTTAATTACATTATTTGAAAATTAGGGCTTTAAGTTGTTTTTATTTACACACGGATCCCACGGTGTATTATCATTTACCGACATGCTGCAATTCAAAAGAACTCTTATTATTTAAACTTTGATAATTGAGTGACTTATATCACTAATATTTTTTAGTACAAATTCTTGTATGGAGGAAAGGTAGGTGAGAATCGCATGAACATACCCAAATTTTATAAACGTCTTATCATTAGATAGGGTTGTAAATGAATAGAGCTTTCGACAAATAACTCGTGAACGAACACAAACAACCTTTTAAAACAAATAAATGAATACGAACAACCCTCATTCGTTCGAAATTTCTGCCTTTACGCTGATTCTACCACTAGACTACCAAGTGATTCCCACATGTACAAATAGTATTGATAACTAAGAATTAACATACAAGAGTTCACATACTCAAAAAAAAAAAAAAAAAAAAAAAAAAAAGTAAGAGATCACCTCTAAATAGCACCCACAATAAAGAAGGAACTAAAATTTAAAATTTTAAAATTTTGAGAAAAGGATTATACTATTTTGGATAAATCTCATATTAAATTACAAAAATCATATAAATGCTACATGTGTACATATATATATTTGGGCAAAAATATTTTTTTAGTCCACTAAGTGGACTACTTTAGATATTTGACCCACTTTCTTAAAATTATTTTAAATTAGTACACTAACTGGACAAAAATCATATTTTTGGTCCTTTCACATGCTATTGCAGGTTGCAATCCCATGTGGAATTTTTTTTTCTTTTTGGTCTTCAAGTATGAATTATTTTTGTTGATAGGGCATATTATGTGGCATTTTGGAGGGAAATATATTATTTCCAATGTAAATTAAATAAAAAATATATAATATTTATTATGAATAAACTGAAAATAGTTTACACAAAATATTCAAATTATTATTAATTTGAAAAATGAAAAATAATTTAAAGAAATCCATGAAAAATAAAAATAATGTTAATAATATTTAAGATATTTTAATTGGATAAATATATTTGAATTATAAAATATAAAAAATTATTATATCATATGTTTAAATTATAAACTATTTAATTGGATAAATAACATTTTATTTATGGATGACAATGAGGCGGGTCAACCTGTTCTGCCCCATTTTAAAAAAATAAAAAAAATATATTTATAAAATATGTATCGTCGTCTTCAACATAGTGTACTCTGCAACAAATGTGAATACTCACAACAAAATGCAACAAATTTATACTACATAGTAATACAATCATATTAAAAATGCAACACAAAATTATATTATATAAGCAATACACACAAAAGATAAACAATAAACTTATAGTACATATGCAACACATTCATTTTAATAAGCAACACACTCACTTTAATGTGAACACACACAACATAATGCAGTATATTTATACTAAATATGCATTACAGTCACATTAAATAAGCAACACAGACACATCAAGTAAGCAACAAACTTATACTAAACAATACACTAACTTTAGGGAAAATTGCAAAATTTGTCATATAACTAACTATAAGCCGTTTGCAATTTCGGTCTTGTAACTATTGAGTTTGCAAAATTGGTCCTGTAAATTTGAAAGTTTTTGCAAAATTGGTCCTATATATTTTATATCTAAGCAATTTCGGTCCTGTAAGTTTCAAGTTGTTGCAAAATTGGTCCCCTAGGGTTATTTCGTATTTTCAAAATACCAAGAATACCCTTATGCACATAATTGACTTATTTGACTAAGTGCTTAGCCTAAAATGGTATCAGAGCCCAAATTTATTAAGAACTTTAAGTTATATTTATTATTTTATATAATTAACAATTGGTGAGGAGAATTTTCTCCGAGAAAATGGATCTCGACGAGTGTCCAAGATGTATACCCAACAGGAGATATCGTCAAATTTTGACGATGTATGTACAAGAACACCAGGACAAGATAATATATTGGGATAATCAATATGTTGAAAAAGAACTCGCAGGAGCCGATAGGGAAACCTTGAGACATTGCGGAAAACAAGCAGCATATTGTCTAAGTATCACTTCTGCCCCGTGAGTACCCGCCCTGCCCTACCTAGAATTTTTAGTTTTAAAATATATTTTAATATATATGTTGCATATATAATATATATTATAATATATTTTTTATGTATTCTTATATTATATTTAATATTTATAAAATAATAATAATAAATTTTGTAAATAATATTTTATAAATATATATATTTTTTTATTTTTTTAAATTAATTTAATTTAAAATGAGGCAGAACGGGTAGACCCGCCCCGCCCCGACGTTTTAGGCACGAGACGGGTCTGAGTCCTGGCCAACCTGCCCCGACCTGCCCCATTGCCATCCCTATAAAATTGCTAACTTTAGAAAGATAAAGGACCAAAAATGTTATGTAACCACAAGGGCAAAATTGTCTAGGACCAAAATTGCAATTTTTAAAGATAAAGGACTAAAATTACAACTACCCCAAAGTTACAGGACTAAAATTACAATTTACCCCTAACTTTAAATAAACAATGATTACTTACATTCATATACTTTGTGTAAATGCACCAACTTTGTGTAAATTACTAGAATTATTTACTTGTGCACACCTTAAACCCTTAGAGAACTTTGGTGATGCTCCAAGAAGAAAACCGTAGAGAGAAATTTTAGGAGAAAGATTATAGTTTTCCATGTAGGGGACGATTTTCTCAAATCCACTGATATTGTAGGGAGAAATATCAATATATATCTCAATCTCATATTTCAGTTAGAGTTGGGAGATGTTTCTAGATAAACCTCATCTAAATAGGACTCTCTATTATCTCAAATATGGATGCAACCTAATTGCACCCAATATATAACTGATATTCCAAATTCTAATTTATATAAAAATTTGATAAACTCTCTTTTTTTTAGTGCGAACAATTTAGAGATTTTTTCAAGTTTCATGATCAATCCTACTCAAAATGGATCCTTCTCCATGAAGATAATGATTTACATCCACTAAATAATGGTATCAATAAACAGTAATTATGAGATTTGATGCCCATTACATGTTAAATATCTAAAGTTGCATAATGAGTTTTGTGTTATCTCAATATTATCTTTTATCTTTTCTTTTCTTTTTTTATTTTCTAATGATTTTGAGATATCGTTTGAGTTCAACTTAATTTGCAATTTGAGAAAGAAAAAAACTCTCCATATATCCTTCTATAAAGTCTCTCCTATACATACGAGGAAAATAACTTAGTTCAAGAAAATATATGAGTACCTTCGAAGTTTATAACTTTAAAACCTAAAGTTAGTCTCTCAGGAGAAATATTAGAGATTATTAGAGCTTCAATGTTTTAACCGTATAAAAAAACTCGTTTTATAACAATAAAGTGAATTCATAATCAGATAAAGGGTATATTTGCAATGAAATTGAAATGGGATGTTAACTCGAAAAGTCAAAGTGTACATTCGAAATAAAATTATGAAAGACTATTACTTTAAATTATTGCTGTAATATTATTGGTACTTATGCATTTCCATAGACTTTATCGAAAATGACCGCACTCTTTTTTATGTTATATTTCAGTACATTCTGCCTTCACTCTTTGGTTTATGATATATGAATGTGTCAAATTTTGTTTATTTTTAAATGATTATAATATCAAAAGGGAAACATGCCATATATCGTCATATCCGAAGTTTTAGATGGAAGAGGCAAATAGATTTTTAAAAAAATTTAATAAAGATTTTGCAGAATTCTTTTTTAAAAAACCCAGGAATTCTTGATTAAAAAACTGTCATCTAATAAGTTGGAGACTTTATAAAAGGATAAAATCATACAAAATTTTAGTAAATTGCACAACAGAAAAACAGGATATAAAAGAAAATAAAGAAAATTTCAGTGATTTGCAATGAAATTTGTTAAATGATAGATAAAGACTTGAGTTAGACCGTCTAATGGGTCTTTTCTATTAAACGGATCCAACCTGGTCCGGGTATTTTTGTAATTTCATGTACCGGTGACATTATTGTAATATTCTGGGGCGGTGCCATAAGATCTCTAGACCTATGACATTTTTGTAATATTGAGGGCCTTTAAAAGTATTAGTATTACATCTGAAATGTATTATTAGTACATCTGAAAAGTATTAGTAATCCCATTGAACAATATTTTTAGTAGCCCTCATGAAAAATATTGATTTTTTGCCTCAAAAGTAGTAGTAATCTACCTAAAACATATTAATTGTCCACTTGAAAAGTATTAGGCATCGACGTAATATTAGACAACCCTCAAAAGTATCCCTTGAAAAGTATTAGTAATCCTTGAGCGGTTTTTTAGTAATTCGATGAAAAGTATTGGTTTTTTCTCTTAAAAGTATTAGTATTCCCATAAAATGTATCAATAATTTTATTGAAAAGTATTAGATTTTTCGATTAAAGGTATTTCAAGATTTCTCCCAAAAAAGTATTAATAGTCCTCCCAAAAAGTATTAGTATCCCTCCTAAAAATAATAACAACAGATTGTCGTCGGATGTTGTTGTTGTGGTGTTAGTGGTTGTGTGGTTCAACAGCCCGAACCGCCGATTTCCAAAACCGGAGGGTGGAACCTGAACAAAACTGCTTTTCTAAATAAGGTTTCGATTTTGATTTTGGTTAGTTCCGAATCTGCGGGTTTATGATCGGCGGTTCGGTTCCTATTACAGTTTTTTTCGGTTTTTTATTTTATTTTATTTTTTAAAATTTTTAATATTGAATAACTTAAAAATTAATGAAGAAAACGAAATTGAGTAAGAAAAAATTGATTTTATTGCTTTAAAAGTAAAATTACAACTTACAATTTACATCTTTAATAAAAACAATTGACTATGCAATTTAAGTTACAAAGTACAAATGAAAAATTCTAAGATATTACAATTCCAAAGTACAATTAAAAAATAAAATTACAAGTTGAAGAAACCAGAAAGAAGAAAAAAAGAAAAAGAAATAATGGGTTTGAGTTTTATTTTAATATTTTAAGTTAAAAATTTTAAATTTAATTTTGAATATTAAAATAAAATTGCCTACGTATCCTCATAGAGGAATCAAAACCCTACGTAGTTCTTTTACCTTCTACTTACCTTAGGGAAGCTATTAGGTGACAACGTGATTGTTCAATCATTTTGTGAATCATTGTTTGATCCGGTATCAATAGTGTCGTTTTCTTCTAATTCATCAAAAATGGTTTGTTGTTCACGTAACTCGGCTTTGGTCTAATCTTGGAGTAGTGCTTGAGCCTTTAGAATTTGTACTGTTAATTTAGATCGTCTAGCATCCAAAATATAACCTCCCAACTAAATGTTTGCTCTACGAAAACGGTTGAGGCAGAAACGTCTAAAAATGGAAAACCGTGGTTTAACCGATGATTTCATCAACATTCAAACAATTGTGACCATTAATCATCAACGGTCAAATAATCTTGACCATTTATTTTAAAAAATTTGAATTTCAAAAAAAATAAAAAAATAAAAAATAAAAAACCGCTGGTTTGGTTAAAACCGGGTGCCAACAATCACAAATGTGACCATTGATTTTATATTTTAAATTATAATATATTTAATTTAAATTTAAAAAAATTGTAAACCGCCGGTTTACGGTTTGAAAATTTGCGAACCGCAACCTAACCATATAAAAATGGCTTTCGGTTACGGCTCAAACTGAAACCGTGGTCAACGGTTTTTCGAACCATCGACCCGGTTCGGTTCTGGTTCGAACCGAACTGTTGGATACCTCTAAATTCGTCTAACGAATTAGATTCGTTAAATGGTCTGACAAGACACTAACCCTAAATGACAATATGCTCAATCCTTTAGAATTTGAAAACTTTATTAAATTATTAGACACACGCACACAATTACATTAAATATTAATCAGGCACAACTTTTTGGTGGAAAACTTTATTAGGGTTGCAAATAACGTGCAGTGAACTTCACATGGCCCGTCAAGTGGCTATCATCACGAAGCCCGTATTTTATTGGTGTAATTAAGTTGTATATATATTTGAGATAATAATAAATTTTATTCAGATAAGGTTTATCTAAATATATCTCCCATACAGGGACGAATCTAGAAATTTTCTACGAGAGGGGCACAAAATAAACTACATCAAAAATAATTAACAAGGCACATTTTGCTTTCTTTTAACCTAATTACTATATATTTCTTAATAATTAAATAATAAATTGTAAAAACGAATTTAAGGTGTGCACATCAAAGTAGTTATTTACACCAACGAGAAAGATGGTTCATGATCATGTTCGTGGTTCAACCAAGTAAAGAAAGCTTGTAGACGAGCTTACTGCGAACAAAATGATGCTTGTCGACGAGCAATTAATCCCTCGCTATGTGGATCGACGGTTCCATGCAAATAGGTATTCTCGATCCATTTTATCCGTGCAAATATGTTACTTATGGTTAAATGACTAAGGCTGAATTTTTAATTGGAGGTCTTGTGTTTGAGTCCTGACAACCGCAAAATTTACATTATTATGTAATTTCTCCCCTTTTTTTTCCTTTTTTAACTTTTTTTTCTTTTTTTTTGCAAAAAAACCAAAGTTAAAGTGAATTAATTTTGTCTTTAAATGAGGATATGATTCAACTTTTCCAAAAAAATCAATTTAACTATGTCTTTGATTTTAATTGAGCGTGAATTTCTGGAAAAAAAAGCTGATTATTAAAGATTGATTGATGACTTGTAGATAAATATGCAAGAATATCAATTTTTCATAACTAATTCACTAAAAAAAGTTGTCTTTTCTCTATAGTAAATTATATTTTTGTTTTAGGCCCTCAAACCTAGGACCGAATTCCCGATTTTAACTTATATTGGCTAACACATACATTGCCACCAATGAGGGAGATAGGAATTAAAGATAATGTAATATTTATTAAGATTAGTTTTAATGAATTATGTTATTATCTTTCAGGCATATTAATAGTTATGAGTTGTATTATTATAGAAATTTAATCACATAAATACTTACTTTGTTATTATTTTTAGGGTAATTTAATTCCTCAACCTCAATAAGTTAATAAAGTTAATTATTTGAAATTTTCGAATGGAATTTTCAAGTTCCTATTGTCGCATACAACTTTTTTTTTTTTTTAGGTGGTTTGGTTACCGGAAATACATTCTAGCAATTACTGCCATTATTTATTCTGCTTAAATTATCGTCCCTATTTGTTAAAAAATTCCTCTTTTGTTGGTAATAGGCTGTCAAGTAGTGGTCTAAATCTGGCTGAACATACTCTAATAATATCATTACAGACGTAATTGTCTATGTTTTATAGTTAAATCATTTTTCTTAGGATTAACTACAAAAATTAATATCCTTCAGGTGCAGTCTAATTACAAAAAAATCAACTATCTTCGGGATGTCTCCAACAAGTGCGCTAATCGCCAAAATGGAGTTGAATTCTCACTCCAATCCAGTGTTATTCTCAGCTCTAATTTAGAGATTTCAACAAATGTTGCGCTAACATTGGCGCAACAAAGGACACGACGCTATCCAATTTCTTTTTCTTTTTTTTTCTTTTTTTATGGTTTTTTTAATTAAATTATTACATTTTATCACATAATTTTTTTTTTATTATAGTGTATATTTATTTATGATGGTTTATTTTCAACTAAATAAATCTAACCATTTTATTTATGTACATCAATATTTTTAGTAAGATTTAATTATGTATTGAGTTTTTAAGGCATATTATTTTATTTACAGTAATTTACATTATAATAATAAAATCTACTATTAATTAAATAAATATATGTACTTATATTAATATATATTAATAATATTTGATGAGATAAAAGAGTTTTTTTTAAAAATAGATAAAAGAGTTATTATTGATGTAATACTTAAGGAATGTTCCTTTTGGTGCAAATTTTGATATTAGATGGGTTGAGGATGAATTTTAAGTTTGACGGTAT
The DNA here is from genome assembly GCA_016081115.2 of Rehmannia glutinosa. Lineage (NCBI taxonomy): Eukaryota > Viridiplantae > Streptophyta > Magnoliopsida > Lamiales > Orobanchaceae > Rehmannia > Rehmannia glutinosa. The sequence goes on along the minus strand of JABTTQ020002392.1, from coordinate 14,954 downwards.
TTTAGTGCAAAATCTACTCTAAAATAGAGTTTTGGGTTGGAGATGGCCTTAACCCCTTAATATTTGTTTGTATTTTACAAATTGAACCATCAAGAGGGGAGATGATCATTTGTTTATTTTATTTATTTATTTATTTTTGAGTGGGTTGTTTATTAAGTAAATACAAAACTCAAGAGATTGTTTGTAATGGGGGTATTTGTAATTTTTAAAGATAACTGAAGTTTTTTGTAATCAGGCTAAATGTTAGAGAAAGTTTTTGTAATTTAACTTTGTTATTATATGTACAAGTAGCAACTGTAAAATTATTTAATATGAGATGAAAATGGGTGCGATCAAATCTAAGTCGGACGGAATTTAATTTTCAGTAACCTTATATTTCATCAATTACTACAATATCTTTTTACCATGTTAAAATTTGGATTAAATAATTGTAGATTTATTATAGATGTATGATCAAATAATTATAGATTTATTATAGATGTATAAAATTCGCACACAATCACACACAATCATGTCATGTATTTTATGCATATCTACAATTGATACTATATCAGTGACTAGTGTATGCCTTTTTGCCGAAAGAAATCATCATACAAATAGAATTGGAAACTAATAAAAGGCTTTGTCCCTGCTGCGGTCTGCGTGGTTGTGGGGTGGTGACCGAACTTTGAGTTAATATTGACTAAATGCTTGACAGAAGACTTGGGCAGTTGGGCTTCAGTTGCAACTTACAACAATAAATACTGTAACCTACTAACTTGTTCCTTTTCCCCCAAAATTTGTTTAAATTAGGGATAATTACAAAAAATACCCTAGAGTTGGCCTAATTGCAAAATATGTTCCTTTTATTTGTTCGACGCGACTTAATTTAGTTGCACTTATACCTTTTAAATGACGCATGTGATTTTTAATATCTTATTTTGAAACCTAATAAGCCCCTTTATTGAAACTTTTATAATTGAAACTTTTATAAATTAACCAGACATTTCATAAATTCTCAAACATCTTACAAAATATTAATTTTCAAAACAAGTTCAATCAAATGTCCTCTAACTTTTCTCAACACATATTTTATTTGAGTTAGTTTTTGCCCTTTGCACCTTGTCAGATCCATGAGCCACGCTTGTTTACAAGTGGAAAGGGAAAAAATGGACCAAAAGTTGTGTTTCAATGAGTACAGCTTAAAGTAGCTAAACAAAGAAAACTTCGCAGCAAGTCATGAACTTTGGTTAATTTGCATATGCAAGCAATGTTATTATAAGAGCTACTTTCTACCCTAGGCGTGACTTTTAATTTTGTTTCAAGCCTTTGCATAATGTGGAACGTCAGAATTGTTTTTGACAGGTAGACAAGTCCACGATATTGTTTAATTTCCAATAATCCAATCAATTTAATTTGCATTGGAAATGCCCAAACAAGTACCAAAAATTTCAGTTAAATAGTCCATCCCGTGACTTGTGAACCACTCCTCTGTCCTCAAAATTGGTTTAGTTATTACTCGTACTTGTCTTTTTTAGATATTAATTGTATTTTAATTAACTATATATATATATAGGTATTGGTGTAACACAAATTTCTTGCCTGCTAATATTGTAAACAAGAAAAAGTAATACAAATAAGATTTTATTGAATCAAATGAAATAAAAGGATTATAATTCCTAATGATCCTCTGATTCTTCTCTTCAAAAATGATATTTGAATATTCGAAGGTAGATTCGTCACTTGATCTCCTTCAAGCTTGAATTTGGGTCGAAATAACGTTAATTCGAGGGCTTGACAGCTTAATCCCGAATTAAACGCTTTGAGTCGAATCAGCGATGAACGCCTTGAACGCGCTTTGAACACCGTGGACTTCTTTAGATTTGGACTTCTTGATTTGAGAGAATTTCCTCTACCGCCTTCTTGCTTGGATTTCTTCTCTTTGAATTTTTTTGTGTCTATGAATTATGAAGAGGACCTCTATTTATAGGTGTAGGATGAGAATTCTTGCCATAATTGCCGGATGAAACGAGGCGATTTGATTGGTCGATCATGATTTGTCTTGTATATCTTGTCATAATCACAAGATTGTGATTTGATTTGATTTGACTTGATTTATTTACCAAAACATTGGTAAATCACTTTCTTATTTGCAAGATCTTACCTTGATGGCCAAAATTGAAGATTTCGATACTTGACAATATTTTGTAATAATTTTGGTATCTACAAATGCCCCCTCGCGATTTGTTCACGGATAACATGTCATGGAGTGAATGAATCGTGAAAGTCGTTTCACTTGGGATCAATTTAAAGCACATAAATAGTTAATACTCATATTAAGGAGCTCTTGAATTTGTAGATAGTTTATACTCATATCGTAGAGCTTTTTGAATTTGTAGACGAATATTCTCATACTAAGGGGTCTTGAATGAGTTTGGGACATGTTGATAGTTTACACTGTATCAATGAGTATTCACTTGAGTTTGATATATCTTTGATAGTTTATACTGTATCAAGGAGTGTTCATATGAATTTGGGACATGTTGATAGTTTACACTCGTATCAAGGAGTATTCACTGAGTTGGAGACATGTTGATAGTTTACACTCGTATCAAGGAGTATTCACTTGAGTTTAGTATATCTTTGATAGTTTATACTCGTATCAAGGAGTAAACATTTAAACTTGGGATATATTGATAGTTTATACTCGTATCAAGGAGTAATCATTTGAACTTGAAATATATTGATAGTTTATACTCGTATCAAGGAGTAATAATTTAAATTCGAGACATATTGATAGTTTATACTGTATCAAGGAGTAATCATTTGAGTTTGAGACATATTAATAGTTTATACTGTGATCGAGGAGTAATCATTTGATTCTCGGATATGAACCTTATATACTCATGTCAATGAGTGTTGTTGATAGTTTAGGCTCTTATCAAGGAGCATTTGAGAAGAATTTATTTAACATATTTAGATAGTTTATGCTCATATCTAGGAGCCATATGGACAAGTTTAGCTCTTGTCAATGAGCTTTATTTGCGAAAATTTTAAGAGTCAACTTTCATTGCCCCCATGCTCGAACCTTCTTCACCTTCATCGTCATTGATATTACTTGGGTATTCTTGATCATCGGCGTTCATTCTTATCTCGATAGCATATGCACGCGTGGCTAATTCTTCAAAAGTTTTCGGCTTGATCCCTTGAAGTATGTAGCATAGACCCCAATTCATTCCTTGGATGCACATCTCAATTGCAGAAGCTTCTGACAGTTGATCTTAGCAGTTGAGGCTTAAGTTTCTCCAACAATTGATGTAATCGATGACACACTCTTCATTCAACTGACGTAAATTTGTGAGTTCAATCATGCTAATGGTCCGCCGTGTACTATAGAATCGATTGAGAAATTCTCGTTCCAACTACACCCAACTGTCAATTGAATTTTGCCCCCAAGTCGGCGTACCAATCAAATGAAATTCCCTTCAAAGATCGGACAAATTGCTTCACCATGTGATCTCCATAAGTCCCATCGTCATTGCACATTTCAATGAAGTGAGCCACGTGTTGTCTGAATCGCTTTTACCGTTGAATTGTTGGAATTTTGGAGGTTGATAGCTAATCGACATTTTCAAATTATCAATTCTCGAAGTGTATGGCTTAACATAAGCTGAAGTTGACTTGGAGCTTTCATCGAACTCTTCTTTGATAGTTCCTTTAATGAATTTTTCACTTGGTCAATTGGAATCATCTCGCCAGGCATTTGTGCTTGCACTCTTCGATTTGAGACTTCTCATTTTCACATGGTTGTTGCTTTGTGGATGTTTCAACATCATCTCGAGCTTCGACTTGTTTGCCCATCACGCCACTTGAATCAACTTGATCTATTTTGTCCATCAACTTCATGATTTGGGAGTCTCGATCTTGAACATACTTTGTGAGTCCTCTATAGCCATTGTCAAGCTTGCAATTTGCTCCTCCGAGTTGTAGCATTTATCACCATGACGAATGCCACGTTTGAAGTGAATAAGTAACTTGACGCAGAGCGAGGAGTTGATGAAGAAGACGTATCCTTCCGGATCTCCAACATCATTGTTTGCATTGCCCTGAAGTGATTCATCCTCATCAATTTCGAGCAATGGAGTGATCTCCGACGGTGCTCGCAATTCCTTGGATATGACGCCAAGACTTCCACTTGTGGCGTTTGAGGAGTTTGATGTTGGAGCTTTGATTATTGTCGCTTGCGATTGGCCATGATACTTGAGGACTTTAATGAAGAGAAGAGATGAGAGGTAGAAACCGTCCACCGAAAGAGCGTGCAAAATTTGTAACATAAATTTCTTGTTTGATCTCCTTCGAGCTTGAATTTAGGTCGAAATAACGTTAACGAGGGCTTGAGCAGCCTTAATCACGAATTAAACGCTGGATTTGAGCGAATCCGCGATGAACGCCTTGAGTCGCGCTTTGAACATCGTGGACTTTCTTGGATTTGAACTTCTTGATTTGAGAGAATTCGCCTATTGCTTGGACTTTTTCTCTTTGAATTATGTCTATGAATTATGAAGAGGGCCTCTATTTATAGGTGTAGGGTGGGGATTCTTACCATAATTGCTGGATAAAACGAGGAGATTTGATTGACCGATCATGATTTGTCTTGCATATCTTGCCATAATCACAAGATTGTGATTTGATTTGATTTGATTTATTTACCGAAATATTGGTAAACCACTTACTTATTTGCAAGATCTTACCTTGATGGCAAAGATTGAAGATTTCAATACTTGACCATATTTGGTAATAAATTTAGGTGTCCCACCGGGCGTGCCAAAATTTGTAACACAAATTTCTTGTCTGCGAATATTATAAACAAGAAAAAGTAATACAAATAAGATTTTATTGAATCAAATGAAATAAAAGGATTACAATCCCTAATGATCCTTCCCTCGATTCTTCTCTTCAAAAATGATATTCGAATATTCGAAGGTAGATTCGCTCACTTGATCTCCTTCAAGCTTGAATTTGGGTCGAAATAACGTTAATTGAGGGCTTGACAGCTTAATCCCGAATTAAACGCTGGATTTGAGTCGAATCGGCGAACGCCTGAACGCGCTTTGAACACCGTGGACTTCTTTAGATTTGGACTTCTTGATTTGAGAGAATTTCTCCACCGCCTTCTTGCTTGGATTTCTTCTCTTTGATTTTTTGTGTCTATGAATTATGAAGAAGACCTCTATTTATAGGTGTAGGATGAGAATTATTGCCATAATTGCGGATAAAACAAGGCGATTTGATTGGTCGATCATGATTTGTCTTGTATATCTTGCCATAATCACAAGATTGTGATTTGATTTGATTTGACTTGATTTATTTACCAAAACATTGGTAAATCACTTTCTTATTTGCAAGATCTTACCTTGATGGCCAAAATTGAAGATTTCGATACTTGACAATATTTTGTAATAAATTTTGGTATCTACAATTGGTTCAAATGAGACCAATATCCTAGGTGAGACTGTGAGACATAATATGGTACATCCATTATATTTTTTGAAGGGCTTGGATTAATCTTATATTTAAGGTAATTTTAATTAAGAAAAACGTTAAAAGGGACAAAAAGGTAATTAGACTTGTAAAGCAGTTATTTATTTTAGGAGACTATTTTTCGAATCCCTTAATTTTCGCCAATAATGCACTAACGGGAGATCTTTGATGTATCCAAGATACATTGGGAATCAGATTTCTTCCCAAAACCTCCGTCGACGCCTCTTCATTTTCTCACGCCATTCCCATTACCAACTTTATTTCTTTTCATATTCAACACAAAGCATAAGAAGAGGTTCTTGTTTGCAAGTAAAATTCTACTGTAATTTATCGAAGATTTGAGGATTGCGACCTGAAGACTGAGTATTTATTCATTAAGATTTTTTTTTTACAAAATCGAGTTTTCTTTTTTTACAAAATTGATTTTTCTGGTTAATTTTGTCTCCTTTTGGCACAATTTGTTGATTGATGCACATGCTGGACTTCTGTAAGTTGACATGCTTTGTGTTTGGCGCTACTTCACTAAAATCTTATCTTAAGCCCAAAGAGAGTTACATCGACGGGATGCGTAAGGGACTGAATATACATAATTTTGTTGGATTTTTAGCACTTTTTCGTTGAATATGTAATGCCACACCATCGATTTTCTTTGTATGTAATGAAACAGTCCGATTTTGTTTATTTTTTTGGCAATGTTCTAGATTTTCCATTGTTGTATCAATGTTAATATATTTGATGTATTGATTTCAGTTTTCTATTGCATTTGATTGCAATTTTTGTGCATATCTTTCATGATAAGGCATCATGCATCACAATTTATACACGAGGCATTTTGTATTTGAATTATGCATTGGTCTATTGTAATCTATGCAAACAAATTATACTTTTCATACATCAATTTGGTATGCATCAATCATCTAGTATATATGCATCATTTGTACCATATTTATTCATTAGTCTCGATGACTTATAGATACATCATAATTAAATTATTTATACAATATAATACAATTATTTATGCATAATTTTTTTGCAAGCGGGGATAGCAAACCGAGGTTGTCAACGATGGCTAAGTCTAAACAAAAGAGGAGATTTCGCTAGGAGGGGATGATGGAGGCAATGGAAAAGCAGTTCCGTACCAAAAGGGTGGAAATCGAAGCCAAGAAGCGTGCAAGTTTTTTTTTAGAAATTTATGAGTAGGTTTTAGTTTTCGATTTTTTTATTTTTATGTTTGATGTATAGGTTTTGTAATTTTGTTGCATATTTTATCACTTTTCGTTGCATATGTAATTTTGTTGGGTGAATGCAAGATATGTAATTTTGTTGCATATTTAGTATTTTTCGTTGCATTTGTAATTTTGTTGGGTGAATATCAAGATATGTTGCATATTTTCCTTTGTTAACCCAGGAGATATTTCATGTTAGATAAATGTTTTATCATGATTTTGATGATTATGTTCGATTTTGTTCAAATGAGTTTTTAAACCAAAACTATGTCCCTAAATGTTGTCTAAATACTTCCAATCAACTTAAAATATTTTTACTATTTTTTGGAGTATTTCTTGAAGTTTATTTTCAATAAAAAAATTGACAACACATTTGTTTCAGAGCTCGACCGGTCGCCGCTCTATAGGCAACCCGTACTGAGTTGAGCCGAGAAACAAAAATGGGGCGTAAGAAAAATAGGGCGGCGATGACCGGTCGACTGGTGGGCGACAGTGCGGCCGACCGGTCGACCGGCTGGCAACCTGCACTGGGAGTTGGATTTTTGTTCCGCACTTCTCTTTCGTAAAATCTTCAAGGGCAACCGGTCAGTCACGACTAAGACCGGCGCACCCTTCGACCAAGGCCCCCGTGTAAAAATTTTCAAATTCAATTTCAATCTTATCTCTCTCACACCGGCCGAACCCCATGTTTATCAAAAACTATCCGCTTTTGCATACCTTTTCCCTATTTTGTGGGATTGATTTCTAACAAACTATATTGATCATTTTAAATGGTTTCTTTTGCAAGAAATCACTCCCCAAGGAGGAGCCAATGTCTCAAAAAATGAAAGCCAAGTCCTCTCCTATAAATAGAGGCTCCATTCAAGCAACAAGATACAACACAACATACAAGCAAAGAGCAATTGAGCAAACACTTTCATATATCTTGTTGTATTAGCCTAAGCACTTTCACTTGCACAAATTTGAGGTCTAGGCTTTCAATTCTTGATTACACTTGTACTCATATCAGTATCAATCTTTATTGAGTTGTAATCTTGATTTTGGTCATCATTCAACACAAGACATCCTTGTGAGTATTCTTGTGGTAAGAATACACTTAGGTGATCTAGGTGATAGGTGTTTGAAGGTTGTGGTAATCTTCAAAGGTGTTGTAAGAGGGTTGTGGTAATCCTCAAGGTGGTGAAAGAGGGTTGTGGTAATCCTCAAGGTGGTGTATTAATTTTTGGTAAATTAATAAAACCTTTTTTTTTTCTTTTTGAAATCCATCTCGAAGATACTGGGGTGGTAGAGGATTAGGCCCTAGGTGGGTTGAACCTCTTTAAATCAACGAGTGTTGTTTAATTTCCGCATTTACATTCTAGTCATTTACTTGTTGTTTTCAAAAAGAGGGTGATTTGCGAAAAATCGGCATAATCTATTCACCCCTCCTCTAGATTATTGTAGCCACTGGAGTAACAAGTGGTATCAAAGCCAAAATCTTTGGCTAGCTCTGTTCCGAGTAAAGAGGAAAGATCCATGGCTACAAATGATGCTCATCTCACCACCGGTGCCTCCACCAATAAGCCACCACTATTCGACGCCAACAACTACGCATTTTGGAAAGACCGTATGGAGTGCTTCCTACAAGTGCGGGTTCGACATTTGGAATGTGGTCATCGAAGGAGTTGATCAACCAACAAAGAAATCGGAGGATGGCACCTTGGCTCCTAAACCTTTCAAGGAGTTTGATGAAAACGACAAAAAGGCTTTCTCTCTAAACGGTAAGTGCCTTAAATATTTTGCATTGTTCTCTTACCGCCACCGAGTACAATCGCATAAGAGGCATAAGGTCGGCACATGAGGTTTGGGAAAATTGAGACAATCTATGAAGGGACTAAGAAAGTCAAGCAAGCAAGAAAGACCATGCTTGTTAAAGACTTCAAAACTTTAACATGTATGATGGCGAAAGCATCTCCAAGATGGTGGAAAGGCTTGACAATATTGTCAATCCTCTTGTGGCTCCTCGCAAAGTCATCTCCGAAGAAGACAAGGTGACCAAGGTATTGAATGCACTTCCCGGCTCATGGTCCGAAAAGTAACGGCAATCACGGAGGCACAAAATCTTGAGACACTCAAGTTTGATGAGCTTATTGGAAATCTACTCATCTATTAAGTCTATCTCAAGGAGAGAAAAATTCCAAACCATCCACAAATCAATCGGTATGCAAATTATTCCTAAAGGTCTTGCTTCTTCTTCTAATAATGCATACTATGATAATGATGATGATGATGAGGAGACGCCGCACTTGTTCGAAAATTTGCAAAATTTGTAAATAAAAATAAAGCAAGAAAACCAAGAGATAATGCTTGCTTTAAATGCGAAAACCCGGCACTTCATTGCCGATTGCTCAAGCTCGATGAAGAGGAGCAAAAGAAAAAGAAGCCTTTCACAAAAAGAAGGCTCTAAATGCGGAAGTCAAACATGGGATGAACTACTCGAAACAACCGATGAGGAAGGAGAAACCGAACACCTGCCTCATGGCTATAGACGATGAAAACAATGAGGTACACTCAAATTCTTCTACTTCCTCCATAGTTGATGACTTGCAATGTGATTTTGATGAATTGCAAATTGAGTTTCAAAATTTAATCGTTAAATACAAAAATTTGAAAAAGGAGCATAAGGAGATTAAGGTTGAAAAAGAAAAATTATTTACCTCTTATGAATCTCTAGACAAAGCTCATGCTCTTACTCTTACTAGAATTCATTCTCTTGAAACCGAAAAGGAATTGCTCACAAAAGATATTGAATGTTTGAAAAATGATGTGCATCGTTCAACATAAGTACGGATAAAGTCACAAAAATTTTAGATGCACAAAGAGGTGAGCATTCCAAATCGGGGACTTGGTTATAAGCCATTTCAAAGTGTTTTTAAGAAAAATAACCAAGGTCCGACTTTTTGTACGTCTTTAATAATTATAATACTCCTACTTGTTTTTATTGTGGCAAAGTTGGACATTATGCTAATAATTGCAAATTGAGAAATAGCTCAAGACATGTTTGGAGACCCAAAGGTCTTAAGACTAACCCCCATGGACCCCAAAATTATAGGGTACCTAAAAGAAATTCTTTTGTAGGTAATAGGGCTATAACCACAATGGAAGATTCAAAATGGCTCGTGGACAGCGATGTTCACGCCATATGTCCGGAGGAAAGAACTTTTTACCAACATCAAGCTCCAAGAAGGGTATGGTCATGTTCGCAATGGCAAAGGAAAAATTCTTGGAAATAGAGAAATTGGTAACTCTTCTTTCTCTCTTAGTAATGTTCTATTAGTTGAAGGGCTTAAGTTTAATTTGATAAGTGTTAGCCAACTTTGTGATTCAAAATATGATGTTTCCTTTAATAAAGAAAAATGCCTTATACTTAAAAATGGTGAAATTATTTGTGAAGCAAATAGAAAATGCAATCTTTACAAAATTTGTACAAGTGATTTGGTTAGTCAAAATGTTTCTTGTTTAGTCGCCAATAATGATTTAACTAGTTTATGGCATAAAGCGACTTGGACATGTTGGATACAAGAATTTGAAAAATATTTACAAAAACCAACATGTGAAAGGACTACCCAAATTGAATTTTGAAAATCTTGGCTTATGTGACACTTGTCAAAAGAACAAATTAGTTAAGAGTAGTTTTAAACCCAAAATGAAATTTCCACAACCAAACCCCTACAAATGCTTCACCTTGATTTGTACGGGGGGATATTGGTACGGCTAGTCTAAGTGGAAAACATTACACTTTTGTTATCGCGATGATTTTTCTAGATATACTTGGGCTCTTTTTCTTACCAATAAAAGCGATGCCGTTAATGAGTTTGTTAAGTTGTGTAGACTTATTGAGAATGAAAAAGAAGATACTATCAAGTCTATTCGGCGATCGAGGTGGAGAATTTGACGGTGAATTTAGAGTGTTTTGTGAAACCAAAGGATATGCTCATAATTTCTGGCTCCAAGGACACCTCAACAAAATGGAATAGCCGAACGGAAAATCGGACACTACAAGAAATGAGTCGATCCATGCTCAATGAATTCTCACTTCCAAAATATTTTTGGGCCAAAGCCGTAAATACCGCTTACATGTCATTAATCGAGTTTATATTCGTCAAAATGAATAAAACTCCATATGAGCTTTGGAAAGGTAGAACTCCAAATATTAGTTATTTCAAGATATTTGGTTGTAAATGCTTTATTTTGAATACCAAGGATCAATTGGACAAACTTGATCCTAAGGCCGATGAAGGGATATTTATGGGATATTCAACAAAAAAGCAAAGCATATTGGGTTTACAATAAGACTAGTGGAGTTGTTGAAGAATCCATCCATGTTAAATTCAATGAAGCTTTGGGAGTTGAAAGAATTCCTAATGATGAAAGTGATGAAGAGGATATTATTGAACAAATTGTTCAAATTGATGATCAACCGTCTACATCAAATGATCAACCGCCCACTTCAAATGGTCCTCAAGAAGATAGAGGTGATATCTCGATCTTCCCGTTGCATTGAAATTTAAGGGAGATCACCCAAAAGATCTTATTATTGGTGATCCCCTTGACAAAGTTATGACCGGAGAAAATTTGCCGAGAAAGCTCTTATTTCTCAAAAAGAGCCTAAAAATGCTAAATAGGCTATCGAGGATGAGGATTGGTTCCTAGAGATGCAAGAGGAGTTGAATCAATTTGAAAGAAATGATGTATGGGAATTGGTACCTTGTCCTCCTTCTCAAACCATTATTGGTAAAAATGGGTATTCCTGAACAAACTTGATGATCAAGGCAATATTGTTCGAAATAAGGCAAGGTTAGTAGCTCGGGTATTGTCAAGAAGAAGGTATTGACTATGATGAAACTTTTGCACCCGTAGCACGTTTAGAAGCTATTCGTATTTTACTTGCCTATTCTTGTTTTAAAAATTTCAAACTTTACCAAATGGATGTTAAATCCGCCTTCTTAAATGGTATTATTCAAGAAGAAGTCTATGTAAAACAACCTCCGGGTTTGAAAATTTTTCTAGGCCTAATGATGTTTATAAACTCAAAAAGGCCTTGTATGGTTTAAAACAAGCACCTGCGTGCATGGTATGATAGACTTAGTTCTTTTCTTTTACAAAATGGTTTTATAAGAGGTAAAGTTGATACAACTCTATTTGTTTTTGAAAAAGAAGCAAGATTGTTTACTTGTGCAAATATATGTTGATGATATTATCTTTGGTGCTACTAATGATTCTTTGTGCAAGAAATTTTCTAAGTTAATGCAAGGAGAATTCGAGATGAGTATGGTGGGAGCTTAACTTTTTCTTGGACTTCAAATTAAGCAATGTCAAGAAGGTATTTATATTTCACAATCAAAGTATACAAAAGAACTTTTGAAAAAGTTCGGCATTGAAGAAGGAAGAACCGTCTCTATTCCTATGGCAACAAATGTCAAAATTGACAAAGATGAGAAAGGCAAGTCCATGGATGAATCAAAGTATCGAGGTATGATTGGTAGTTTACTTTATTTAACCGCTATCTTCCGAGACTTTTCTTCAATACGAGCTCGGTTAGGCATAATGCATATTGAATGAAGCTTACGTTTGCATTTTACTTGTTTTTAAAACTTAGGGGCGAAAAATCGGATTTTTGGTTGAAAATTCGGATTTTGGAAAAATCGCCAGATAAATGGTTTAAGGGTTGAGGCAACCGCCGCCCTCAACATCGACATCGCCGCCCTCAACCTCGACCCGGCCGCCTAAGCTATATTTTCGCTTTTAAACGTTAACATGCCTTTCAAGATTCACAAGTTTAACTTATTTTGGCCATTCTTTGTCCCCTTTGCCAAATTTTCACATATTTCATTCAAAAAATGGTTTTCATGCACTTCTTTCACAACATGGGCGTTATATAGCATGACCATCATCATCATGGCTCATCTTTTCCGATCAAATGGTAAGAATTTCTCTTCTTTTGCTCAATTGGGTTGAACCTTGAGTTGATGACCTTATAGTATATTTCTTGATAATTTTTGCATATGATTTTGATGAGCTTATCTAGTATGTTGAATTGTATATTGATTAAGGTGAATTGGTGATAGAATTTTGGCTTGAAACATTTACAAGGGTTATATTCAACCTCTTTTTATTTTTCACGCACACAAGGTGTTCATGAAATGTCGCAATGAAAATTTCTACTTATACATGATTCTCTTACTTTCAAAAGTCTTCCATACTTATTGAGATCATGATTTGGTAAACAAAACGAGCGTATGAACTCTTCATATTACATTTCTCCCCTTCCTCTTGAGTGTTACGCTTTAATTGCTCAACGGTTAATAAACCGTCCCTTTGGCGCACTTTTTGATAATATTGTATGGTGTTTTCACCTTTCTAACATTCTTTTTGATGATTCCAAAGGGGAGAAACAGGATATTGGCTCGTTAGCTCAAGAAAAGCTAATAAAGCTTGCAATAAGTATTGTGGATCAATACCTAGTCCATGACTTGAATTTTGGACTCGAATGAAATTGTTTATAAGTATTGTGACAAGGGGAGCTTCTTAGCTCATGATGCATCCTATATAAGCTTTGTTATAGCTTGTGCTTCTTACTTATAATAATCGTTTGTTGAAATGCTCATAAATAGGGGAGCTTTGTATGAAATACTTTTAATTGATAGTTTACTTGTAAAACCGAAAATTTTATTTGGTTTTCAAATCATCCTCAAGAAAATTGTTTTGGTTTGTAATCATCAAAAAGGGGAGTTTGTTAGATAAATATTTTTATCATAATTTTGATGATTATGTTCGATTTTGTTCAAATGAGTTTTTAAACCAAAATTATGTGCCTAAATGTTGTCTAAATACTTCCAATCAACTTAAAATGTTTTTACTACTTTTGGAGTATTTCTTGAAGTTTATTTTCAATAAAAAATCGGACAACACATTTGTTTCAGTTCGACCTGGCCGCCCTATAGGCAACCCGCACTGAGTTGAGTGAGAAACGAGAAAATGGGGCGTAAGAAAAATAGAGGCGATGGCGACGGCCAAAATTAACCAGTGGGGGCGACGGCAAGGGCGACCGGCAGCGATTGCACTGGGAGTTGGATTTTTGTTCCGCACTTCTCTGTTTGTGAAAATCTCCAAGGCAACCTGGTCATCCGCGGCTAATGCACGGCCCAGTCGCACCCCTTCGACCTCCTCCCCGGTAAAAATTCGCGTGCAATTCAATTTCAATCTTATCTCTCTTGTGACGGCCGAAACCCCATGTTTATCAAAGAAACTATCCGCTGCGTTTTGCATAACTTTTCCCTATTTTGTGGGATTGATTTCTAACAGCCTATATTGATCATTTTAAATGGTTTCTTTTTTAAAAATCACTCCTGAGGAGCTAATGTCCGAAAATGAAAGCCAAGTCCTCTCCTATAAATAGAGGCTCCATTCAAGCAACAAGATACAACACAACATACAAGCAAAAAGAGCACCGAGCAAACACTTTCATATATCTTGTTGTATTAGCAAGCACTTTCACTTGCACAAATTTGAGGTCTAGGGCTTTCAATTCTTGATTACACTTTGTACTCATATTGTATCAATCTTTATTGAGTTGTAATCTTGATTTTGGTCATCATTCAACACAAAGACATCCTTGTGAGTATTCTTGTGGTAAGAATACACTTAGGTGATCTAGGTGATAGGTGTTTGAAGGTTGTGGTAATCTTGAAAGTGTTGTAAGAGGGTTGTGGTAATCCTCAAGGTGGTGAAAGAGGATTGTGGTAATCCTCAAGGTGTTGTATTAATATTTGGTAAATTAATAAAACCTTTTTTTTTTTTTGAAATCCATCCTGAGATCTTTGGGTGGTAGAGGATTAGCCTGGTGGGTTGAACCTCTTTAAATCAACGAGTGTTGTTTAATTTCCGCATTTATATTCTAGTCATTTACTTGTTGTTTTCAAAAAAGAGGTGATTTGCGAAAAATCGGCATAATCTATTCACCCCATCTAGATTATTGTAGCCACTTGGACTAACATTTCAAGCCTCTCTTTTTGGGTTGTTAGTTGTACATATCGATTATAAAATTAACATTAAATATACACCAAAATTAGATGAAAAATGCATCATAATATTTTCGATTTTATGTTTACAAAATATGAAAATCAGTATTATTCATTAAATATGCAAACATAATATATGAACAAGACA